>CP106711.1:117383808-117983808 GCA_025503065.1 Gossypium bickii
GATGCCAAATCGCGTCAATCACCTTATGATAATCGTGGGACCAACCCAGCATGGTGCTAAACCATTTGGGGCGAGGCGATGAGGTACCAAACCTTTGGAAGTACCAAACTCTCACGGTAAATAATCACGATGTGTTACCAAAACAATTGCCGTCGCGCGAATATACTACCCTCACCATCAATCATCAAACATTTATATCACATAATTCATGTTACCATATACTTAATCACATATACGGGTTTTATCATGACCTATGCAGCGTGTCTAAACATACCATGCTTCCCAAAAGCATCTTCAAATATTTCATAATCAATGCGACTTATTCGTTCCTCGCTATACCATTCATGGTATTAACTCAATCTACACAGATCCGATTTTCAGCACACACAACGCTTAGCACATTTAATTAATTATAAGTGTGTATGTACACACTTGGTCTCCTGGATGCTCTAAATCCCAAAGAAGAGTCTACCACCCTAGATCTACTTGTCCCTATATTCTACCATAATAGTTAGTGATAGGTCATTTGACCAAACCAAATAATTTGAGAGGGTTCTTGTGAACCTAACTTACCTTCACACCTTTGGATACTAATCGCAACACCAAACTCCCGACCGCTTCGATTCCATGAATCAAGACTCAATAAGTTAGTAGCCTTCATTAAAACGAATATCAACTAACTAACTAAAGTAGATCTTACCGCTACTTACCAAAAATCAAATACTAGAGATCTGTTGTAGTCGATCGCTTACTTCCCCGAGTGTACCTAGCGTAAATCGGCACTACTCGCTAAGACTTAACCATTGCGAAATGGCACCTTCCTTGTAAAAAGTAGACAAAAAAGAAAGAAAAGGGAGATAGAAATTCGCCATCACTTACCTTATCACCCGATTGATAACAAAGAATCAAGAGATCTATGTTCCTTCCAACATTCGCCAAAGGAAAGAAAATAGTAGTAAAGGTAGAGTTTCGCCTGATTTTTAAGAAGAGAGGGTTCTTTGGTTTTGGCGAATAACAAAGAGCAAAAGAGTGGAGGCTAGCTAAATTGTGAAGAGAAAATGCTAAGGAAATTTGGCTACTTGTAAAATGTCTAAAAGAAAATAACAAGATGGTAGGGGTTTATATAGGATTTCGCACCCTTGAATTGCTCTTGACCACTTGTTTTAATTTAATTCAAATGATTTGAATTAATCCCCAAATAATCACTCAAAATCCCCTATTAATCCAATTAATATCCTTATTTATCTTCCATAAAATCTAATTAAAAGAAAAGCCCATATTATCCTTGATTATCCCTAATTATCCTTAGATAAAATCTATTAATTCCCAAATTATCAAATAATCTCTTAATAATCCAAATAATTTCCTTATTATCACCTATTATCTTGTTTATCTAAATAAACTAATATCATCCTAATTATCCTTAGAATTAAACAATTAAAATCCAATTTAAAAATGCTCATATTATCCTTTAATATTGAAATAAAATTTGAGCATTTTCTCTCTTGTCGCCATCCAAACAAAGTGCCAAAAGGAGAATTTCGCGACTTAACCAAGGGCCTCACCCAGTGGCGCACATGCTAGCTCTTAAGTGGGCTTACTTTGCCACTTATTCTAGGCTCATCTTTGTGTTAAAATACCCATATTTATTCTTATAACACCCTCCTCCGCATGCTCCTTGCCTTAAAGTTAAAACTCAAATTTTCTACCAAACCGAGCCAACACAAGGCCTTAAATAAATCATTATTATTTCATAAATATTATCACAGAAGCTCATACATAAGAAAAATAATTTATTTCAAATAGCCCCATTTTTAGGATGTTACAATTTACTCTCTAAAATAATTTCGTCTCATTACTTACTACCGCCCCAATCGTATCCTTAACTCATCACCACACGTTATCCGCAAGACTGACTGATCTTAATGGGCTATCATACTTCACACATTACCTACGCTCATAATCCAAGTTCCATACACTTTACTAGCAACCTAAGAGTATTAGCGTAACCATAACCAAGACAAATGGGCGGCTTCCGAGAAAATGAAAACACCCGTTGTCAAGTGCGGCATCTTCCTCCTCAGCGACTGACCGCGCATAAGCCAACCTTGATTGCCCTCGGCTGCACCGCCGGGTACACCGGCGCTTGGTGCCATTATCATTCACACTCACAAACTGCGCCCTGCGACCATACGCGATGGTCTTCATTTCAACACGAGCACGATTCGACCCTGCAGTTTGATTCTTCGCTAACCGAGAGGGACGATCCTTACTCTGATCGAGCGATCATTCGCACCGCTACTCGACCAAACATTCTCCTGAATGAGTTTCCATCCAACACTGCCCAGAGGTGGCCACTTCGGCGAGAGCTTTGTGCCTCTTTTGATTCCCAAATCTAGCCCCTCTTCTCCACCTCTTAGATCAGGCGATCCAAAACCTCTCTTACATTTATTCCTATTATAGCACTGTCTTCTGGTCTCCTCGATCCGCTTCATTTACACCTTAAGCCTTTTCCACTAGAGACCTAAAACTTCACTAACCCGCCGGTGGAGCAATTTATCGGCTCAAGTCATCTTCTAAGCCACCGTCCTCAAGCCGTGACCACCAGGCGCTCTATGTTCGGTGAGCTATGCGATGCCTCTAGCATACCTACTTCGACCAACCAAAAACTCGCCTCATATTCCGCTCATCGACTTAGTTCCTTGCCGCAGGCCAGAAAAAGTTTCCTTTGAGCATCGCGTGTAGCTAGTTCCCACATACTTCTTCCTCGAAATGCATTTTTAAGTACTCCCACGTGAGATCGATCCTGCGTGGCTCGCATCTACGCGTCTGCGTCCATCACCAGCGTCGGCCATCTCATCCTTTACACGTCTACGGCCCCTTTGATTTTCTTCTGTCAATCGTCCAAGATCATCCATGATCCTTTTCCGGTTGACTCACCAGCTTGATGCGCCGCAACTGGTTCCACTGCCCCGACACCTGGAATACCTCAGCTCCATTAAACCGAATTCGGCTCGGGAGCAGGACAGTTCGAGCTCTAGGAATTCCACATTACCCAGCCACCATTTCCAAGACTCACGGAGCGACTTACGCCTCTGACCTCACTGCCGGTGCGATCCTCTCTCGCCATTCTTAAAAGTGGGAGGTGGTGGTGGAATTGCGGTGGTACCTCGTTTCGAGAACACCCGTCTTAGGCGGCCAGTTCGGTTACCGCCATCGATCACCCCTACCTGCCGTCCACGGCGTTTCACGTCCTCTGGGAACTTCATTCTATCTGCACGGCACTTTTAATCTAGTTAAGAAAATTTTTATGCGTTAGCATTTTGTTCCCAATTTTTGTACTCAAGAGAAGTTTTACTCCCGAGAAAGTTTAGTGTGGATTCTTTCGAGCAAACAAGTTTTGGAGTCTTCATCTGGTTCACACAAAGAGATGCGTGCATCCATTCCCTAACACTTTCCATACCTATTACAGCTTCGTCGGTCTGTTACGCCCATTTAACCCGGGGTATTTTTCGATTTATTTTTCCTATAAGTGGTATTTTCGTAATAAAAAGAGGTTGTAAAACTTCCAACAAAACATATCATTTGAAATTCCCAAAACCAAGGGAGGTTTACGAAAATTTTGAAAATTTTGAAAGTATAACATTGTTTGGAACTTGAGTATTTTAATAGTTTTGTCAATCGTGGAAAAGTCTAAAATTTTGACAAATCACGGGATATTTCTAACATTTGTAAACCTCCTGTAGGGTTCCTTTTTTGAAAATGTTCCTTTTCAAATAGTGATGTTTGTAAAGATTTCCAAAACTGAGGTCATTTGGTGAATTTTGCAACCTCGAAGGCGTTTCGTAATTTTCCAAGACCAAAAATATTTTGTTGATGATTTTCAAAGCTAAGTTGTTGAATATTTGTAAAATAGTTGAAATTTTTGAACAAACCATTAAACCCGTATTTTATGAGTCGTGACATTTTGGTAATTTTACCTCACAAGGGCATTTAGTGCATTTGCCCCAAATCAAGTTTTCGGAAAGCGTTGTAAAAATGATGTTCTCCAGATTTGAAAAGAGTTTATGCTTAAAAGTTTTGAAAACATTTGGGTTTTGTTGTTTCGTTCATTTCAAAGCGTCAGTAGATCCTTCGAGTTTTGAAGTCATTATATTAAAGGCTATGACCACGCCCTCTTGTCGTGGGGTGAACCAAAACCACGCGGCCAGCAGATTCGAGAGTGAAGAGAGGAGGTGACACCTGCGGACTACTTAAATACCAAGCTCTCAACCAACCTTCTGCATACATGCGCTACAGAGGTTGCCACACCATCGGCGCCTCCCCTCGAGTTAGGGTGAGCCGAAGCTACGCGACCGTGCGGGATTCTCGCGAAGAGGAGGTGAGTCACGAGAATTGCTTAAATACGAGTGCTCTTGGGATCAATCCCTCTAGACATGCGTCTGAAGGTTACTACACTTCTAGCTCGATTGACTAAGTCATAAGTTGGTTTAGTTCTTTAAGTTTTATCTTTCCGTTTTGTGTTTGAGTGAACCTATTCCTAGGAGTTCAAGTTCCATAAGTCTATCTCGTTCCATGCTTCCTACCTTCTCTGAGAATATAATTCACAAAGAGGTTTAGATGTACTTTACCATGCAGTGGACGGTCTGTCGAGACTGGGCCATGCCGCTTAAAACCCAAAACAATTCATAAGGCCTACTAAAACATTTTTGGGCCTTGGGCCCACAATTGAAATTTTGGGCTTTGAACTGGCTCGATATTCAATTTTGTAACAACTCAAACCCGGCCCAAACACTATGGCCAAATCTAGTCTCATATAAGGAAAAATATTTTTGGAAACACTTTTAAGTTAAGTCGATTTTTAGTTGTCGAAAACCCTTTTCAATTGATTGTTTAATTAAAACCATACTTTGGATTAATGTGAGAATTTATTAGGTCAAGTTATTTTAAAATTTCAAGTGTGCCGATGGCAGCGTTAAAAACAATTTCTCACTTCAACTTGGAAAACAGGTGATTTGAATATTAATGGCAACAAAGTTTAAAACAAAGTATCTAACATTATGAAAAGTAGCAAAACAAAATATCGTGAGGCTCTTATTACATCCATAAAATAAAACCAGGAAATAAAAATAATAAGACTAAAATTAAAGTTCATTTAAATTAAATCCACTGCATGGCCTACCTCAAAGTCAACCTTGGCTCCATATCCATGATCATGTCACCTCAAAAATATAAAGGAGAAGGTGAGTCACCAAGACTCAGAGATGTAACCCTTCCTCGCTTTTAAAAACATTTTTCATACACAACATATCAAATACCATATATGCAATATTATGTACCCAACCTAGCCAACCAAACGCCACTGCCTACCCCACGGTGGTGCTAAACCACCGTGGTGCCAAACCACCAGCGGTACGATAATCCGCTGGATGTGATGCCAAAATCACCTGAGGTGCAAACCTCGGGTGTCCGGTAGACACAAATGATTGATGGGGCCAACCCATCGTAGGTAGTGATGCCAAATCACCGGCGCCAATCACTTTGATGATAATGTGATGGGCCAACCCACTTTGTGGTGCTAAGCCATCTTTGGACGACGACGCGATGAGGTACCAAACCTTTGGAGGTACCAACCTCTCAGTGACACGTAGAGTCACGCAGTGTGTTACCAAAACTTAACATGCTGAAAGTCTGCCAGTACATTTAATATACTACCCCCTCCACTCATCAATCCCACATCAAACATTTTATATCACATAAATCTCATGTTACCATATACTTAATCACATGTACAGTTTTATCATCACCTTTATGTAATGTACTAAACATACCATGCTTCCCAAAAGCATCTTCAAATATTTACAATCCAACAAGACTTATTCGGTTCTTTGCTTATACCATTCATGGTATTAATCCAGAATCTACACAGATCCAGGATTAGGCACACACAGAGCTTTAGCACATTTAATTAATTATAAGTGTGTATGTACACACCTGTCTCTCTCCTTGGATGCTCTAAATCCCAAAAAAGCAAGATTAGTATGCCACCTGCATCTACTTGTCCCTATGTTCTGGCCATAATGTAGTTAGTGATATGGGTCATTTGACCAAACCAAATAATTTGAGAGTGGGTTCTTTGTGAACCGAATCCTTACCTTCACACCTTTGGATACTAATGCAACACCAAACTCCCGACCGCTTCGATTCCATGAATCGAGACTCAATAAGTTAGTAACCTTCGCTAAAACGAATATCAACTAACTAACTAAAGTAGAGATCTTACCGTTACTTACCAAAAATCGTAAATACTAGAGATCCTACACAGGTTGTGAGTCATTCGCTTTACTTCACGAGTACCTCAGCGAAATCGCCATTACTCGTTTGAAGACTTAACCATTGCCAAAATTGGCACCTTTTTCCTTTAAAAAGTAGACGCGAAAAGAAAGAAAAGGGAGATAGAAATTGCCATCACTTACCTTATCACAAAGATTGATAACAAAGACCAAGAGATCTATGTTCCTTCCAACATTCGGCCAAAGGGAAAGAAAATAGTAGTAAAGAAGGTAGAGTTTTGGCTCAGATTTTTAGAAGAAGAGAGAGGTTCTTGTTTGGTTTTGGCGAATAAACAAAGGAAGAGCAAGAAGAAGGGAGGCTAGCCGAAATTGTGAAGAGAAAAATGCAAGGAAATTTGGCTACTTGTAAAATGTCTAAAAGAAAATAACAAGATGGTAGGTGGGGGTTTATATAGGATTCGGCACCCCTTGAATTGCTCTTGGACCACTTGTTTTAATTTAATTCAAATGATTTAATTAATCCCCAAATAATCACTCAAAATCCCCTATTAATCCAATTAATATCCTTATTTATCTTCCATAAATCTAATTAAAAAAAGCCCATATTATCCTTGAGTTATCCCTAATTATCTTAGATAAAATCTATTAATTCCCAAATTATCAAATAATCTCTTAATAATCCAAATAATTTCCTTATTATCACCTATTATCTTGTTTATCTAAATAAACTAATATCATCCTAATTATCCTTAGAATTAAACAATTAAAAATCCAATTTAAAAATGCTCATATTATCCTTTAATATTGAAATAAAATTTGAGCATTTTCTCTCTTGTTGCCGTCCAAACAAAGTGCCAAAAGGAGAATTTCATGACTAACCAAGGCTCTCCCTCACCCATAGTGGCGTCACATACTGTAGCTCTTAAGTGGGCTTACTTTTGCACTTATTCTAGGCTCATCTTTGTGTTAAAATACCCATATTTATTCTTATAACACCCTCCTGCTAATGCTCCTTGCCTTTAAAAGTTAAAAACTGAAATTTTCTACCAAAAGGAGCTAACACAACAGGCCTTAAATAAATCATTATTATTTCATAAATATTATCCACTGGCCAGTTCATACATAAGAAAAAATAATTTATTTCCAAATAGCCCCATTTTTAGGATGTTACAATCGTCTACCTCAACCACTAGGTGATAGGATGAGAGTCTGTAGGTTCCCAGCGCACTAATTCAAGACCTTTCCACTCCATCGATGACTGTGTTGGCGGTGTTGGTACCCTCAAGCCGAGATGCGATATTGTAATGAAAAGCTCATTTTGGTGAATGTCGATTTAAGTGGGGCTTGCTTAGAATTGTGGATTCTTTTGACCATTTCCTCGTCAGATTGTCGGAAAGAAATGAAAAAGAAGGCTGAATATATACTCCGGCCAAGTAATCCATCTTTGAGGGGTAGACCATTTCGACCATCCGGTAATGTCGATCGTGGTAGCCGAGGAGCTACAAAGATCTCGCAAAGTAGGCACGAGACCACGAGCGCCTCCTAGGACATATGTCATGCGTACTCAAAGAAGATGCCTCGGCACCCGATGTTATTATCGGTACATTTTCTTTATTTGAAACTGATATTCTGCATTAATTGATCCAGTTCTACGATTCATATATGTGTAAAACTTGCATGCGTTAAAGATTTATCTGTTGAACCTATCGAATTTGCGGTTAAAGTATCGAACCCTTTGGCTGACGTCTATTTTAGTGGATAAAATTTGTAAAAATTGTCCACTTTGATGGTGAAGAGGTTATTGTTTCTGGTGTGATTTGATGTTACCGCCATTTGATGAGTTTGATGTGATATTGGGCATGGATTAGTTAACCGGCGCATGATGCAAGAGTAAAGCGTAAAGCGAGAAATATATTGTGTTGAAGTGTCGAATGGTGAATTCCGCCGGGTTAAATCCGATCGAGCAAGAGGAATTATCGTCGATTTTTTATTATCTTGCTTCGAGGTATGTCAAAAGCGGGTATGATGCTTTTCTTGTTATGTATTAGATACCAAGGTATCCGAAGCCAAGATTCAGCAAGGTGCACGAGTGGTATGCGAATTTTTCGATGTATTTCTAGAAGAGTTACAGGGTTGCCACCGAAGAGAAGTGGAATTTTCTATAGATTTGATTCCTGAATTACTCCGATTTCCATAGTACTCCGTCTGAATGGCTCCTACTGTAATTAAAGGAATTAAAGACACGATTCACGGGAACTTGTTGATGAGGTTTTGTCAAAGACTTCGAGTCATTCACCTGCCAGGGTGCTCCGTTACTGTTTGTGAAAAAGAAAGATGGGTCTTTGAGATTGTGTATTGACTATCGGACTGGCTCAATAAGGTAACTATAAAGAATAAGTATCCGCTGTCTCGGATTGATGATTTATTTGATCGCTTGAAAGGTGCTCATCGTATTTTCAAAGATTGATCTCCGATCTGGGCATACTATCGCCATTTAATAAAGGAGTCGGATGTGCCAAAAACAAATTTTTCAAAACCAGTAACGCATTATGAGTTTACGGTTATGCCATTTGGGTCGACTAATGCACCTGCAGGTGTTTATGGACCGATGAATCGTAAATATTCGCAGCGCATTTCTGCACGCATTTGTGGTAGTATTCATCAATGATTTTTAGTTTATCCTCGAGATGAAGAAGAACATACAATAACATTTGAGAATTGTGTTGCAAATTACTGAGAGAAAATGATTATATGCTAAATTCGGTAAATGTGAATTTTGGCTTCGAGAAGTGAGTTTTCTTAGACATATTGTATCCATTGAAAGGCATGGGGTAGATCCAAGTAAAATCTCGGTATTGTCAATTGGAGTCCACCAAGACCTGTATATCGAGTTAAGTTTCTTGGGGTTGTGGTTATTATCGAGATTTGTACAAGGATTCTCTATGATAGCTTCTCCAGATGACTCGATTATTGCGCAAAAGATGTAAAGTTCGGAGGGTGATGAATGTCAATGAGTTTCAACCGATTAAAAGATCTACTAACGAAAAGCACTAAAGATAAGGCAAAAGCAACTGGTAAGGAATTTGTTATTTAGGTGATGATGCCTCATTAAATGGTTTAGGTTGTGTCTTGATGCAAGAAGGTAAAGTAATAGCCTATGCTTCAAGACAACTTAAACCACATGAAAGAAATTATCCGATTACATGATCTGAAAGTTAGCATTTTATTGTTTTTGCATTGAAGATATGGCGGCTTTATTTGTACTGGAGAGAAATGTCATATTTATACCGATCATAAAAGTTTTTTGAAATATTTGATGATGTACACAGTAAAGATTTGAATTTGAGACAAACGCTAGTGGCTTGGAATCGATAAAGGACTATGATTTTGATTATTTATTATCATCAGAAGTAAGGCTAATATTGTAGGTGATGCTTTGAGTCGAAAATCTCTTGTTTGCTTTACTTAGTTATGAATACCCGATTGTCACCGATCGATGATGGTTCAATCATAATGAATTGAGAAACCGAGCATTTCTACAAGCAAATATGTAAAGCTCAAGAATGATGAAGGTTACAGGTTAAATGGGTACAATGTGAGTCGAGCATCGATTCGAATTTCAAGTTGGGGTTGATGATTGTTTATTATTAGAGGTAGGTATGTGTACCCAAGAATTCGTAACTCATACGTAAAATTTTACACGAGGCTCACAGTGGTATTATGTCCGTATATCCAGGAAGTAATAAAATGTATAATGATTTGAAAAAGACGCATCGGTGGGCTGTATGAAACGTGATATTTCCGAGTTTGTATCAAGATGTTTGATATGTCAATGTGTCAAAGCAGAACATCGTACCTTCGAGTGGTTACTTCACCAATTACTATACCTGAATGGAAATGGGAAAGAATCACTATGGATTTTGTATCTGGGGTTACCGCTGTCTCCGATGGAAAAAGACGCTTTATTTGGGTGATTGTTGACCGATTGACAAAGTCCGCACACTTTATTCCGGTAAGTATGGATTATTCTTTAGATAAATCGGCAGTGAATTGTACATATATCCGAGATTGTAAGGCTACATGGAGTGCCTATCTCCATTATATCGGATAGAGATCCTCGATTCACGCCTCGTTTCGGGATAAATTGCAAAAGAAGCTTTGGGTACTCAGTTGTATTTCAAGATTACATTTCATCCTCGCATGTATGGCCAATCTGAGCGTGTAATTCAAGTATTGGAAGATATGCTTCGATGTTGTATACTAGAGTTTGAAGGTAATTGGGAGAGGTATCTACCTTTGATTGAATTTGCTTACAATATGAGCTTATCACCCAAGATTAAAATGGCTCCATATGAAGCTTTGTATGGTAGAAAATGTAGAACACCATTGTATTGGACAGAGCTCGAGTGAAAAGAAGATACATGGGGTTGATTTAATCCGGAAAGTGGAAGAAAAGTGAAGGTTATTGGGATAGTTTAAAAGCAGCTTTCCGATCGCCAAAAATCATATGCCGATCTTAAACGCAAGAGATTGAATTTCTTGTGTCAGGTGACAAGGTATTTCGAAAGTGTCTCCTGGAAGAAAGTTCTCAGATTCGATTCGGAAAGCGGTAAATTGAGTCCAAGATTTATCCGCCATATGAGATCATAGAAAGAATTGGACCGGCCTGCTTATCGGTTGGCATTACCACCGTAACTTGATAGAATTCATAATGTTTTTCATGTGTCTATGCTACTTAATTGATATCGGTCAGATCCTTCACATGTTATTTCTACCGATGTAGTGGAGATTCGACCGATATGACTTACAATGAAGAACAGGCCAAAATATTGGCATGGAAACAACTGAGCTTAGAAATAAAAAAATAAATTTGGTGAAAGTATTGTGGCAAAAGCACGGGATTGAGGAAGCGGCATGGGAATCGGAGGAGGCAATGAGGAAACAATATCCAAACCTCTTTATCGTAAGATTTTCGAGGGACGTAAAATCCTTTAAAGGGGAGAGTTGTAATGGCCTAAATTCAAGGTTATCAGTAACAATGGTTTCAGAACCATAAACCGATTTAAAGAGAAATTTATTTTAATATTTTTGCATGAATATTTATATGATAGGAAAATCGTATTAAAATATCGATAGAAAATTTTACTGATTTAGTGGTTAGTTAGAAAAAGGAATTATTGAAGGAATTGGGTAAAAACAAGGTATCGAGACCTTGATCTCATAAAATTGAGTAGGAAATATTTTTATAAATATTTATAAAATGTTAGTAATATAGTATTAAAATTTCGTTAGAAAATTTTAACGTTTGAGTATGTAATTAGATGAAAAGGACTAAATTGTAACAAATACAAAATTATGAAAAATGATTAGATAGTTTAAATGATAAAAGAAAGAGGGCTTAAAGGAAAAATAGACCCAAGGTCTAATTGGGCTGACGGCAAGGGTATGAAATCAGCATGAAGATAAGGAGAAATAAGGGTAAAATGGGAAAATAATAAAATTTGCTAAATAAAACTAGGACTAAATAGGGATATCTAGAAATCTCTTCATTTTTCTTCACTCATCAGCTAAAACAACATAGGAGGGTATCTAAGCTGGTACATCATAATTTTTGCACCAAGTAAGTGAATCCTTGCCTATTTCTTGTAATTTTGTGTTTTAAAGACTTTTACAACTAGGTCCTACTATTAAATTCATTAGTCTTTGATTTCATGGATGAAATTGAAAGCCACCATGGTTGGTTTATGTAAGTTTATGATGAAATTGCATGAAATTTAAGCCTTAATTCGTTTAAGAGATGATTTTATTAGGTAATTTCAATAGAGATTGATTTTTGGGACCTAATTATGGAAAGTGTTTGGAATTAAAGTCTATTACTGAAATTATGATTTCCAAAGGTTATAAAGTAGTTTAAAGTGATAGAATAAAGTGTTAATTGAGAAAAATAAGCTCAATTGAGAGGTTAATTGAGTAGGGACGAAATTATCATTCATTGAAAGTTTAGGGAAAAATGGTAATAACCAAATTTTTGCACTAAAACAGTTTTTGACATCAGCAGTAGTCTAACTTTGAAAAATCACCATAGAAGTTGAATTAGAAGATGAACAAAATATGAAATTAAAGCTTTATTGAGTCTATTTTCATATGAAAGAAACAAGGAAATAAAAGAAGTTCAAGACTTTGAGATATTTAGATTTTGTAAGACTAGTTTAGAATAAATTCAGGTTCCCTCTGTTTTGACTTTAGAAAATCATAAAAAATTGAAGAAAAATAATTAGGGGCTTAAATTTATATGTTTAGAATCCTGAATGAGTCTATTTTCTATAGAAATAAACGGAACACCATCTAATTTCCGTATGAGAGAGATAATTAATTTTTAGTGAAGAAGAGTCAGAACTGCCAGACATCAGAACAGGGGGCAACTTTGATGAATAAACTGTACTAATTGGCTAGGCTAAAAATTCTGGAAATTTTATGTATAAAGAAATGTGAGTCTAGTTTCAGGGAAAATTAACGGTTCTTCATTTGGAGCTCTGTAGCTCGAGAAATAAATAATTTAGTGATCGTGACTCAAGTAGACAGCTTTGAATAAGCTAAAAATAATAATAGAATTATAGAAAATGCTACATGTGACCATGAAATGTATTGAATTGATGATTGAATTTATTTATTTAGATCCGGAAAACTCAAATACGAAGCTAGATCGAGGAAAGGAAAAAGTCCCGAATTAGTAGATTTTATAAACTAACTAGTATCGAGGTAAGTTCGTGTAACTTGAATTATATTCTTAAATGTTTGAAATGTATGTTATTGATATGAAAATGATTTGAATGTCCATTGTATGAAATTTGATGAAACATTGGTATATTTGATAAAAAAGGAAAGAAATCCCGGTTGAATGAAAGAAAACTCGATGGATCTCTAAAAGAAATTGACGGTAAAAAAAGATCTAGCGGGACGGGTGATCCTATCCCGATATAGCCCTCCCAAGAATATATGGAAAATGGATTTAGCCGGACGGGTAATCCGAATTAGGGTCCAATTTAGCCTGGACTGTAATTGAGATCCAAGCTCGATTAGTAGTAATTGTTGCTGCAGGGATTTAGCTTTGGGTCGTAATCCCGACAATACTACTATGAGTTTATATTGTATAGGATTTAGCTCGATTTGGTAATCCCGTCAGAAAGATGAGGTTCAAGCGAGTGTGCTCTTTTTGAAATGAAAATGTGCGCATGAATATGAATTGACGGATTCGGATTTGTACACAACTAAAGTGTACTCTCAAAATCCATCGAAATTAGGAGTAATTTAACGAGGATAAATATGGAAAAATAACAAGGAAATGGAAATCATGATATTGATGAGCTCATCAATCATGGCGTGTATATTATTGATATATAGAAATTAATCGACTAACTTGGATGTTGAGTTTGTGAATGTTAGGGTAATAATGCATTGAGTGAGTATATGAATGTTTATTGCTTGTATTGAAAATACTAGGTAAGTATAATTCTTGTTACATGGGCTTACTAAGCACAAAGTGCTTACCCTATTTTCTTTTTCCCTGCTTTTGTAGTGTTAAGAGCTCGGAGGTCGGGTCGGTGGAGACTCATCACACTATCAACCCAGATATTTCGGTATTTAAAGAAACTTTAGTTTGGAAATGAATGGCATGTATAAGCTAATAAAATAAATGTTAATATGAAATGAATGTAAGGTCAACCATTGGTATGGCCAACAAATTTCTAGTTTGAGTATGTAATGAGGTTATCTTATAAATTTGCATGGATCTATTTTGAAAATATGTTGAATTGGATTGGTTGGTATGAATTAGTTTTGGTTTAAATATTTATATGGAAGACTAGATTAATTATAAAGGGGTTATATTGAGTAAAATAATAATAATAATAATAATAAAATTTAAACTCCGTAATGATAGTTCACTATTCCGATAATAAATACGAGTAAGGGGTGTTACATCTGAAGACGTTGGCATTGATTTGATAATCGTAAGACCCTATCTCGGGACGGTGGCTTCGATATCACGATTATATGTAAGACCACGCTTGGGGACGTGAGGCATCGTTATCTCGACATATGTAAGACCACGCCCGGGACGTGGCATCGTTATCGATTATATGTAAGACCACCTCCAGGGCGTTGGCAACGATATGAGCTTTTTGTAAAACCATGTCTAAAAGCGGTGGCATCGATATGCGAATACGAAAGAGACTGGCCGTAGTGACAGATGGGCATCAATATCCGAATACGAAGTAAGACTCTGTAAGGGACAAGTGGCATCAATATCCGAATACGAAGTAAGACTCTCGCCAAGGTGACAGTGGCATCAATATCCGAATACGAATAAGACCCTAGCGGGACAAAGTATCGATATCGATCGACGTGTAAGACCTTATGCAGGACATCGGGCGTCGTATTTATTCGTATAAGACCATGTCTAGGACGATGGCATCGATATTTGATTACAATTAAAACCACGTGCGGGACGTTGGCATTGTATAACTATTCCGAGCACTCTACCTATTCTATTAGATTAGAAACGGTTCAATTGTCAAGTTAGAAACAAGTAATATGTAAATTATATATTTGTGTCGAGAGTAAATTTGATAAGTACACCTTGTGTGTATAAGAAGGTAAGTAATTCCTTAAACTTGCCTAGATGAATTATGTATTTGAATATGGGATTGTAAGTATGTTATATGTATAGAAAAGCTATGAACTAATAAAGTGTGTACTAATATGCAATTTTGAAGAATGAAAGACCTATGTGAATATACTAAGAAGAATTATGATGGTGAAATTGAGCCATTAGTGAATTTAGATTGATTTTATGTTTTGAGTGTTTATATGCTAAGTTTATTGGTATTACGACTTACTAAGCTATTGGAAAGCTTACTTTGTGTGTGTGTTTTCTCTGTTTTATAGGTCGTCATAGCATCTATTGTAAGCTCGGGACCGTCAAGGATCATCATCACACTTCTAAGCTCGTTTTGGTACCCTTTTGAAAATGTATATAGCTAAATATGACATGTATAGGCTAGATATTGTATATGATTTTGAAGTGAACTTAGTCATGTGTTTTGACAAGTTTTGAGTTGATAAATGCTTGAATGAATGATCTATATGATACAAATTTTAATATGAGTTGATGCATATGAAATGGTTAAGTTTTATTTAAACAATGGATGATTATGATTGTGCATGAATTAGGTGTATTTTGTGGTTTTAATAACCAAAAATGGTGAAAATTGCGAGTTTTCACCACGGCCAGACACATGGCGTGTGCCTGTGCCATGTGGCAAAGTCGGAATCAAAATGATTCGCCACGGCCAAAGTGTGTAGCAAGTCGAGACCGCCCCACGGCCATGTGATTTCCCCACCGGGCGAGAGCCACACGGGCATGTCCCAAACCACACGGGCATGTGCCCATATTTTCAAGAAAAAGTTTCTAAAGTTTTTATTTTAGTCCCAAACCATTTCCTAATTATATTTTGGGTCTTGTAGGGGCCATATTAGGGTCGTAAAGATGAAATTTGAAAAATTTTTAAATTGTGCCTCGGGATTATGTCCCAATTTACTCTTTTATTTATGTTTAACTCCCAGTAATACCTGTAACCACATTTAGGTGACGGTTTAGGGTTAAGGGTGTTACAATCCACTTGAGGGAGAGGGATGATTATGAAAACTTGACTATTGCATGAAAATTGATTTGGGAAGAAAAGAGCTTGAGGGTGTTTTTCTTGAAAATTTGCTAGGAAAAATTTTTAGGATTTGATTAAAATAAAGAAATAAAATATTTTAGCTGGAAGCACATAAAAGGTTTCAAATTTGGGATCTAAGAATAAGTTAAGGTCTTATCACTAAACCAATAAATTCTTTCTTGCTGATTTCTTAACAAAAATAATTTTTAAGACATAATAAATTCTCTTACCCTTTATTTAAAAAATAAAAATTTAATTTTTATCTCTATTTCTTCTAGTACCTTTTTTAATGTGACATATATTAGTACATTATATGTTATGAATTACAAGCGATATTTTTTATAATCTTAAGTAACAAATTTTACTGCGATTAAGAATGAAGGAAATTGTATTAAATTATATATTTTAATAGTTTTAGATATATATGTTGTGATTTTGTAATTTATTTTTTAAAAAAGTAAATTTGGACATCTAATTATTTCCATACTTATAGGGAAGGGAAAAAGGTAATTTGAATTTAAGGGTTTATGAAAATTAATTTAGTCAATTTTTTTTTACACGGGAAACAATTTTATTTAAAGATGAAAAATAATTAACCAAATTGATTTAAAGAGTTTGATTAATTTTTTTCAATAACTACTATTTAATAAAAAATTATGATGATTTCACTATAATTGTAAAAATTAAAAGCTAAAAAATATGATTGTTTATAATATATATGAAACGTGACACATAAGAATAATTAATTTAAACAAAATCTAGCATGGATTATTGTCATATAAAATTGATTTAATTTCTAATTTGAATTTTTTCCCAATAATCAATGTTTATGTCAAATATAGTAGGGATTATTTTCATATTAAACCCTTGATATATGGATGGTTATTCAATGTAATGTTGGGGTCTAGAATTTAAAAAAAAAAAAAACTATGCTTTGTGTAAAAAAAAATTAATACTTTCAAAGTTGATATATAAATTAAAAATTTCCCTTTTATTAGACAGTATCATAATTTCATTTTTCAACATACTATTAATTTTTAAAAATTAAAATCAAATTTAATGTATTAATCTTACATATATTTAAAGTATTACCCTGCAACTTTTTTTCAAATATGTTGGTATATTAAAAGTATTTCTTAGATTCAAATCAAATTTACTACAGTAATATCTAATATATTTAAATTATTAAACTTGCAAATTTTTAATAATTTAGATTTTTCCCTATAATCATTTTTATATCAAATATAGTCTAATATTTTTTATTATACAAAACGAGTGGAATATTTTAATTTCTAATCTAATCAATCTTAAGATGTAATTGATAAAATACTTTTTCAAATTTTTTATTCAAAATTAGTTTATTATTTTCTAGTTATGAATAAGAAAAAATTATTCCAAATTTGGCGGTATTATAAAATAAGTAGAGAGATTAAATAATAAAGAAAATAGGAGAGCAAAAAGAGAGTGTATTTTATTGATCAATATAAGTAATTCACAATGCTTCTCCAAAGTCTATATTTATATGTATAAAAAGTATAAATGAAATAGAGACCAACTTCTAATGACTATTAGAATTTAAAGTATATCAAAACTTATTTAGATCTTAATGGGCATCCACTTAATAAGATATTCATAACACTCCTCATTGGATGTCCATTCGTAAATAATATGTCTCATTAAAACCTTACTAAGATAAAAACTACATGGGAAAAAATTCCTAGTGAAGGAAAAAAGTACACATTTGTAATACGCATAATATGCCACATCGTTAAAAACCATACCAGGAAAACCTAATGGAACAAAAACCTCGGTTAAGGAAAAGGAGTACAACGCGTATTTACTCCATCATGAAAACATCACATACTCATATTCTACGTATTCAATCTTGAATACTAGTTCTCGTATTCAATCTTGAATACTAGTTCTTCATATTACTATGAATTTTTAATTTAATAGGACCAATTAAGCAATTGAACGCATTTTAAAATGTCAAACGGCGATGGAATGACATTAAAGTCTACTAACTTATTAATGGTAATTAATTTTTACTTAATTAAAGGTTAATTAAATAATTATGATTAATTATATTTTAATTAAAAGTATACAAACTAAAAGTTAAAGATGTCACCTTTATTTTTCTTCATCTTTTTCTCTATTGCCAAAACTTGAAGAAAGAAAATGGTTTGAAACATTCCGACTTTAGTTCTTCCATTGCTAAAAACGATACAAGATCGTCAAAAGGGAAAAGAAAGGCGAGAGTCGACAATGAGTAACGCGAGCTTTCGATTTGTATTTCTATGATTCGAAATCTATTTAATTACTGTATTTTCATGTCATTTCACATCATACATTGTTGAAGTAAGTAATTGATGACTATTGGAACTGATTTGGTGTGTTTAAGATTGATTTTCGAGACAGAGACTAAATTGAATAAAGTACAAAATATAAAATTTACTTGATATTTGATAATTGGAATGGGATTGTGATGAACTATGTTATATAAGTTATTGAATTGTGATGTGTTGGTTAATAGAGTTATAAACAAAAGAATTGTCCAACGAATGTGAAGAGTGTTATAAAGTGTATATGCAAAATGTATTGAAAAAAGAGCCTAAAAAGGTCGATTGCGACTGAGAAAAACTGTAAGACTCGGAATTACTTATAATGCTATGTATGAATTTGATTAAATGTATATCATATGAGTTTAGAGTATTTATTCATTGTGTGCATTTGCATAATCCTATTATAAATGTCTTGAATTATAGATTTACCACTAAGCGTATTGCTCAGCGTGCAGTTTGTTTTTCCTGTGTGCAAGTATAATAAATTTTTAATAGTTCAAGCAAGTTCTAGCATCCAGAAATTGATCCAAAATCAGCAAAGTTTGTATGCTTTTGTTGTATCTACAGATGTCATGTACCTAGATGAGTCAAATTTTGGTTTGCTTTTAAGTTCAAATGACATTTGGAGATGGTATTTTAATATGTATATTTGATCAAATGGCTATAGTGTTGTACGAATGCTTGCTTATATGCTCTTATTTATGAATGGATTCATTGTTGATAGCCTATTAGGGATATGGTATTAATGTGTAAAACTAGCATGAAATAATAAACAATATATAAGTATATAATATATAAATGAATATTTGTAAAGAGAAAAAAGAAAAATACAAGTATACAACTATAGAAATAAAAATGTGATAAAAATGTGTATATATATATATTTTAAATTTTTAAAGATTTAGGATTCGTTTGGACACTATAGAGTAATAAGGTGAAAGTAGTAATTACACACTCTTGTAATTACTAGGGTAATAATTATGCCCTTTTATAATTATAGGAATTCTAATTTCCTAGACATGTTTGATTGTTACCTTGTAATTTCCTATGTCGTTTGGTTGTTTAAATTTAAGGTTTTACATTAGTCTAAGAAAGTATTCAATAATACAATTACTAATAAAATTAATAGAAAAAACATTCAATGTATTTTTATCTAATTCTTGTAGCATCCATATTTGTTGGGTTATTCTCTAAGCATATATTTTTGTTATCATTGATTGCTTATTGATCAATTTTAAATAATTAATAATAAATACTATATAATTTAGTTAATTATTTAGTAGGTCAAAACGTAAAGGAAATTATCTTTTGTCAATAAAATTTTCAAATTATGTAAATAAGATCGATTACAATAACATATATTATATTTGAAAAATATAATATATATTCTAAAATTAAAATACTATTATTATTGTATAAAAATAAATTTTAAAACTTGTTTTAAAAAAATAACTTTAAAACTTAAATCATGTATGGGTATGTTTGGAAAGTCATTGAGTAATTGGATTCTAGTGTAATTATTTGTAATTACTCATGTAATTATTGTAATTTCATCCTCCCTTAATAATTGGAAATGGTAATTGGATGCTCGGTTACACTCAATTTAGTGGGACTCACTAATTATAATGATTTCCCAAACATGACATAATGTGTAATTACAAGTGATTACACTCAAATTCAGCTACCAAGTGACTTTCAAAAGCGTGGCTTTAGCTTTTTTAAATAAAGAATAGAAAGTACAAATTGTTTATCGTCAAAACTAATATATATATTGCATTCACTCCATAATCAAATAAAAAGGTTGAATTCTATACTTTGCAAAAGTTGTAGATTTAGTTTCTATATGTAACATCCCAATATCTTCCAAGTTGGGAACAATGTTAAATCAAGAGTAAATATATTAGAATTTGTGAAGGTTATAAAATATAAATTATCAATGTTAGTAGAGTGAGAAGATAGATACCAAAGGTAATTGAAAAGAGCGTGTGTATTGTGAGAAATAAATCTAGAGTATTGACTAAATTGTATGAAAGTCGAAAGTATTGAGGAAAAGGTGAGAAAATTAAGAAATGAAATTATTAGATTGAATTGAAGGAAAAAGCATGGGGAGACTAGATGTGAAATTTTACCAAAAGAGAGTATGACTCATGAATGGAATTGTAGAGAAAGTTGATGGACTAAATGATCAAATTATAATTTAGATAATTATGACATGTTAATGATTAAGGATTAAATCGGTGTAAAGTTATAATTTGTGGTAATATTTTAATATTTATTTATTTTTAATTATTAAATTAATATATATTTTTAGAATTATGTAGAAAAGATGATGACATTCAATCATTCATCTTTTCTCTCCAACATACCACTTACTCCATGAACAAATCAAATTTTAGATTTTATTCATTTTAGTTCTTTTCATCATTTCTAAGCTTTCCAAACTTAATTCCTCCAATTTTCTCCATGAATATTTGATGAAATCAATAGAGAAACCAGTAGCTATCTTAGTTTCATGAGAAGTGCATCCATAATTGTCTTGAGGAGAGAGAAAATAAGAATTAAGGTTTAATTATAAAAGATTAAGGTAAGTGTGATATGTTTTTCATGGATTTCATGTTAGTTTTATTTAAAGAACATAGATATGTTATTTGATAATAATTTTGATAAACAAATCTTGTATGTTTTGATATGGAAATGAAGAAAAAGTGAAGTGATCGACAAGTTGGAGACAAAGGCAAATGGATAATCAAAAGTAGAAGAAGAAGAAAGTTTTTTTAAAAACCTTGGTTGTAAGTACAACTAGAATTTTACTTGATTAAATAGTTTTAATTAGTATCTTTAATTAGATGCATTAATATTTACATGTTTTTAATTACTAACTATTGGGTTATGCATAAATAAGTAATTAATTAAGATGATGGAATTAATGATTTAATTCCATTTACTAAGTAAATTGTTATGGTGAAATGAAAGAAAAAGCAGAAAATGACTAAATTGCAAAATGTGTAAAAATGTTATGTGAAATATAACGATTACTCGATAGTGAAAATGAAATATTATAATATAGTGTGTTATATATGTCAAAGAAATATTATTCTAGTGTATTGAATTTTTATGATAAGGGTTAAATTGTAAAAGAATTCAAAAGTATGTAAATTGTGTTCTAAAATGTAAAATTAAGTTGATTATGTTATATTAGCCCATGCAGACAATATATGAATTAATAGGATTTAGATGGCATGCCATTAGAAAGCATTTAGCGCACTCTTCGTTCTGTTATTGAACTTTGGTGCCACTTTGCTACTATTAAGCACATTGCTATTATTCGATTACGATTTTGCACTTGATTGCAACTCTGTTTTGTTATTGCACTTCTATACATCTCTATATTATTTCCAGTATATCCTACGTGTTCTATTAAGTCTACATCGGTCTCTGTTAAATATTAAAAGATAAATTAAAGCGATAATCAATATGACAAGATCTTGAGTTATTGAGGAAATGATAATGAATGGAATTATAATGATTAAGTTATATTATGTAAGTTTTAATGCTATTATGTTTTGAATGTGTTCAATATAATGTTATTTTACTTTGTTACATCTATTTAATTAAAAGGTAAGTTTAACTCTAGTTGTACTTACTAAGTTTTCTAAGCTTATCGCTTTATTTTTAATGCCTAGGTAAAAGCGTGGAGTGAGGATTTGTGAGGATCAAACTCTTTACATCTCAAGAGCTTGGAGAAAAGTATGAAATCTCTTTTCTTTTGATCTAAGTAAATGACATGTACATAGGTGAAACACTAGAGTAAGTAAGTGAGTGCCTAGATGTTGTAATACTTATGTTAATCGTGTTTTGGATGAAGTATATATGGTATTATATAGTTCATGAGTTTAGTTAATGTTTGGATTGATTGAGAAGCTGTTGAGGTTTGTTTTTGCCCCCCTCCAATTTGGGAGTGGTTCTTCCTTATTTATAAGACATGGTTCCCTTAATGTGACATGCTAGAGAGGTATCTAGGTACCATGCATATAACTCGGGACGACATGTACCCTTTTAGGTTCAACACTTATCCTATCGTGTCCTTACGATAGGATTCACACCCAAATATCATCATATGTGCTCGTGTGTCCCTCGTGAGGTGTGTTCACACGTCTTCCTTCTGAGGGTGATGTTTCACCTCACGAGTGCTGATGTTACACCTCGAAAGATTGCCATGTTGGTGTCTACCTTGCGAGATTACAAGGGTGGCTGGGTGTCACAAAGTCAAGTCAAATTTTGGGTTATGATGTACTTTATAAGAGGAACCAATTTGGTGTGGTTTAGAAATGTTTAAAAGCAAAAATTTCAGGTCCCCCACCTAGGTCTCGGGACATGCGAAATATGTCTCAAGACATAAATAACTTTGAAGCTAAAAATCTACAATAACTTAGTCATGTATTGAGAAAAAAGCCCATTTGTCTTGAGACCCATACTCATGTGTCTCGAGATAGAAAAACTTTGAAGCTAAATTTCTATAGTGTCGAAGCAATGTCTTAAGAAAATTTGGTCTTGGTCTCGAGACATATAGACCTGCAATTGAAATTTTTTTATTTGAATTAAATGAGCCTCGAAACAAACTTTATATGAAATTAATCCTTATTAACAGTCTAATTATGTTCTCAAAAGTGTAATGAGACCTTGAATTCATTAATAAAAATCACGAATTATAAATATTTGATAATGTAAAAGAGTGTTAGTGATTAATGTAACATTCGTTGCTTTCGAGTTTACTTAGGTTAATGGTGTTATATTGTACTTTAATTTGATTAATTTTAATCATGTACTTTTTAAATTGGTCACTTTTAGTCCCTATACTTTTTGAAATTTAAATTTTTTATCTGGCCAAAATAGTAGCAGTTAAATATGCTTGGTTAAATTCAATTACTAATATTGTACAATGTGTATAATTATAAATTTGGTCCATATTCTACAATTTGATCATTCTAAGTCCCTATACTTTTCAAATTATGAAATTTCACTCTTGTCATAAATAATAATCATTAATCTATCAATTGGATTTTTAGTGAGTAATATGTTTGGCGCATCATATTTTGGAAATAATGAGAACTTAACTTAATGAATTTAACTAGTATTGTTTGGTGAGAATTTGAAATTTTAAAATTTGAAAAGTATAAAAACTAAAAATGACCAAATTAAAGTATAGGATTAAATCCATAACTTTCACAAAATACATGGACTAATAGTAGAGTTTATCCAATAAAAAAATATAAAATCTTTGTCAAATAATAAATAAAAAGGTAAACTATCTTTGGAGTTCACGCTCCTATTTTGGTAACTCTAAATTTTTTAAAAGGATTAAAAATAAATTTCTTTTTTTTTAGGTCCAGTTAACAATCCCTCAAGGATTTAATGATCGAGTGACCATTTTGGTAAATTTTTCTAACAGTAATGACTAAATTAATATTTTTTTTAAATGACTAAAATAATAATGATCTTATTTTAAGATAACCTCTAAAAAAATCATTTCCAAAGTCTTCACATTATAGTCCCCAACCTATTATTCAAACGACGTCGTGGTTCCGGTTTTTTTTTTACAAGACCGATGTCTCCCAATTTCTCCTACTCCCCTTGTCTTGACTTTCCGGTTTTCACTTTCCTGTTCATCTATTTCCTGAAAAGAGTTTTTTTTATATGTTTTTTTGTTTGTTTATTTTATTATTAATGACCGTTTCTTCCCCCAGATATCTATATCTTCATTTTCTTCCCTCTTTTTAATATCGAAGAAAATACAAATTAAAACAAAAATTTGGATCAAATTTCTAGGGTTTGATTTCACCGTTCTCTACAACAATTCATTTCCATCACTGTTCCTTCTTTTTTGGTCACAACTGTCCCGGTAAGTTCAAAGCCATTCTCCATTTCATTTCTCCTTTTTTTTTTCTTTAATATCTCTGTGATCGTCGACTTCTACCTTTCGGCGATCATATGTTTTTGATTTATTGTGTCTTTATTTAGTGAACTTCAAGAGTTGGACTATATTTTTGCGGCAAATGTGTTTGAACATATATTAACTCTTTGTTTTTATAAGATTAATTTACTAGTTTTGTAGTTTTGGAAATTACGATTTGCATTTTCGATTTCATCAATATTTTAGATATTATGTGTTTAATTAAGATGAAAAAGAAATCTAATTTAATTGCAATGTTGCTATTGTAGTCATTGTTGAAGGCCACTATCTTTTAATTGATTTTATTTGAGTGGGAATTTGGCTTTAATGATAGTTTTGTTCGTTGATTGTATCTGTTTTCCGTAGAATTATGTACAAGGATTTCTTTTTTATATATATATATATATATATATATATATTTAAAATTCTAATTATCTGTTCAGAGTAGATAGGTCTGGTCCATTTTGGCTTTGATGCATACTAGTAGTTCTGTCCTTTTTAAGTGATATTTGCAGAATGCAGGTTATTCTAACTTAATATGCTGCAGTTGTGTTTAAGTGTATAGAAGTACTGAGGTATAGGGGTGGTAAAGCTTTTAATTTTCATTTAACTGGTTATTTAGGGGTCACTGCAATGCACCGAGTGGGCAGTGCGGGGAACAATACCAATTCTAACCGCCCACGGAAAGAAAAAAGGTTGACATATGTACTGAATGATACCGCCGACACAAAGGTGAAGTGGCTTATGTTCTTTTAATTCCTTTTTTACTTTCTTGTTTTCCTCTTTCAGGTGAACAAGACATCTTCCTTGATATATATTTGTTAGTCTTGTGGAATTTGCATGTTCAGATTTCATTAGGATTGAAATTTGCGTATCCGTATTTTTCATTGTAATGCCACATTTTAGATTATTGTTGTTTCTGCATCTTTGGTTTATTTTTAACTAAAATAAAAATTCTAGAAGCTTGTTCTTGTTTTTGTTTTTATATGTATTCTTATATGAGGGCACTCCAATTGGTGAATGACTCACATAATACTGATTTGAGCATATTTTCATTTTTGGTTGTATCCTTGTGTAGATTTGTAACACCATGCTACATGTTATATATATTACTTCATTAGGTTCAGTGAGAATGATTGTTATATATTTGCTAAATTGATAAACTTGGCATATTTGAAATCTATCTTGGTTGGCAATGCTTAACTTCCTTCTCAAGATAATGTTGTGCCAGTTTCATTATTTAACACCTTTTATCCTTAGGACTTATGGTATACTTAACTTAAATGAAAATGATGGCTTGTGTTAATTCATTGTATTATTCACTCATCCTTCATTTATTTAGGACCATGTTCCCAATCAAATTGGATAATTCTGCTAATCCTTTGCTTTGTATTATAAAAATTGTCATTATCTTTTATTCTGGTTGAGCCTTTTATAATTTAATTTTGAGTATAGAAACTAGGCATTGATGTTTCTCTACTTTGATATGTTGTTTTGCAGCATTGTGCAGGCATAAATTGTTTGGCTGTGCTAAAGTCATCAGCCTTGGATGGGTGCGACTATCTTTTCACTGGTAGCCGTGATGGCACACTTAAGAGATGGGCACTTGGTGAAAATGCTGCCACATGCTCTGCCACATTTGAGTCTCATGTTGATTGGGTACCTTCTTACCATCCATGATAATTTCCTTTCTATGAGCATGACCTTCATACTTTAGCCTATATCTTTTGTTGTTATTTTTGCTTTGGAGGGTGTGGAATTTTAATTTATTTTCTAATTTGTCCACTAGAATGACATATCCCTGATGTGATATCAAATATGAATCATTGCTTAGTAACCAACCAAGTAACCGGCTCTCAAAAAGCAAATCTAGAGCAAGAATTGTCCTTTGCACTTCATTTATATCAATATTTAGTTTGAATGCTTAAAGCCTGTTATCTGTTCTTTTTCCCAGTTTTGGAATTCACCATCAAAATATCATACATATATAATATATGATATATCTGTAACTATTTAAGTTATGATTGAGAATTAGGTGATTTTCTTGTTGTGCAGGTAAATGATACTGTTATTGCTGGTGATAGTACACTTGTTTCATGCTCGTCAGACACTACATTGAAGGTTTTTTTGTTAATTAATGTGTTATTCGTGTCTTATTGTCTATCGGTTAAGTGTTGACATGTGCTTGTTCTTTGAGAAATACCAGACGTGGAATTGCTTGTCTGAAGGAACTTGCACCAGGACTTTCCGTCAACACTCTGACTATGTTACATGTCTAGCCGCAGCTGAAAAAATGTAATTTCTGTGTCAAAATTTTCAGTTGATTTAATTAGCTGAATGTGTGAAATGTTCCTGCAGTGCTAGATTGCAATTTAAGTTTCATGCTTAGTTTGGTAGCATATCGTCCTATAAGGTATGGTGGTTATTAATATTGAGGTCACTTTCTAATTCATTTTTAGTGTTGTGCATTTTAGACCAATGTGGTTGCCTCTGGAGGTCTTGGAGGAGGTTTTTGTGTGGGATATTGAAGCTGCAGTAACTCCAGTCTCTAAATCCAGTGATGTAGTGGAAGATGATTGTTCCAACAGTATGAATGGTTGGCAAATTTATTACCGATATCAAGTCCGAGAACAATTAGCTCAAGTAACAGCATTGGGGCCATACGCAACTCAGTGTCATGAAAATGTACCCATTGCTGTCAAAGGTCACAAAGAATCGGTCTATGCATTGGCAATGAATGATAGTGGCTCCCTTCTTGTCTCTGGTGGAACTGAGAAGGTAGTTTTTGCTTCTTAGTTTATTCAAATTTTCTGATAATAAGTTTTTCTTTTCCCCCACAACATCTTCCTATAGATGATCTTATCATTACCTCTGTTGGTCATCTAATCTTTTAACAATTTCAGTAGCTATTTATATTTCCTGCCTCATTTCCATATAGGTTGTGCGAGTTTGGGATCCAAGAACTGGTTGAAGAATATGAAATTAAGAGGGCATGCAGATAACATTAGGGCTTTGCTTCTGGATTCTACTGGCAGGCTAGTACAATGAGTTCTGCTCTGTAGTCTTTATTCTAAGTGAAAATTAGTATTATCCTGATGTTAGTTGTAGGTGTTGTTTGTTATGGAGCTTTATATGCATTATAAGATGCATTTTTTTACCTGATTTTTTCTCTTGCAACTGCTGCACTCTTCTGTGTCAGTGAGATAAATAGGTTAGTTAATTGTTGATGAGTTCTTCCCTTGATTGATTGCTACTGAATTCTTTTTCTTTTCCACTGCTTATTTTATGAGTGAAGTTTTCACAGTCACTGTTTTCTTTCAGATATTGTTTGTCAGGGTCCTCGGATTCTATGATCAGGTACATAATCTGTGCATAGGTTTCGCGGTTGTATTACCAGATGCAATTTTCAACTGTAAAGAATCTAAGACCTTTCCTTTAAATGGTCTTAATTTTTATTTTGCAGGCTGTGGGACCTTGGTCAACAACGTTGTGTGCATTCATATGCTGTGCACACAGATTCTGTTTGGGCACTTGCAAGCACCCCAACATTTAGTCATGTTTATAGTGGTGGTAGAGATCTTTCTGTAAGTACACACCATACCAAATCATTTTAACCAGCATCTTTATCAATTTTTCCAAATGTTTTGACGTAGATTGAACTAGAAATTTATTGCTGATCTAGGACAATTAAGTATAGGAAATTACAAGAATAACTAGGTAGTTTAATTTTTGTATGGGTTGGGCTTGGATGTGATTAATGAAGGATTTTGAAAGTAATCCTGGGCTGTGCTGATACCTTAACAGTACTCGTGAATGGTAATCTAAGGTTACAGGTTTAATTTGATAATGAATTTATGCAAGTGAGGTTGAGGTTTTTTGGAAGGGTTTAAGGTTGATTTGAAATTGAAGCCATTGCCAGAGATTAGAGATTAAGGAAGAAGAATAGGTGATCTAGGCTTCATACCTATAATTCCTTAAACTTTGCAACTGGAGAAGGGTTGGGACAACAGTTGCTGAAGTTTTTGTAAATCTGTTGTCTAACTGAAATAGGTCTTGCTCATTTTCTGAGTTCTGGTAATAATATTATATTCCCACAAAGTTATCAGATCCAAAAGTAGGAAACTTCCTAAAATGACTTGATTCAATCCATTAATAATGAATAGAAACCTATAAACATACAACAAACTTGAGTAAATATGATTCCTAGTGTCAAATTCTTCAATTTTCAGTAGGTTTTGAAACAAGCATTATATGTTTGGCATATTAAAATGAAGGAAAATGAGAATGCATTAAAACCCTTCAACTTCAATTCACTTAATGTGAAGGCTTGATAATTTCTATTGTAGAGTAAATAAATTTCTGAATGTTTCTAACATCAAATAAAGTCCATATCTCCAATTTTTCTCAGCACGTAATCTTGACAATTCTTAACATATTCGTCTTTTGCTTGCTTCTGATATCTAGCTCTTAACTCTCAGCTTGTGTTAACTTTTTCTGGATGCATCAGTTATATCTGACAGACTTGACAACAAGAGAGAGTCTTTTGCTTTGCACCAAGGAACAACCAATTTTGCAGTTGGGATTGCATGATGATAGTATATGGGTTGCAACTACAGATTCTTCAGTTTGTAGGTGGCCTGCTGAGGACAGACTCCTCAGAATGTCTTCCAAAGAGGTGGTTCATTTTTGGCTGGAAACTTGTCTTTTCGAGGGCAAGAGTTTCATTAGAAGGGTCTACCCCAGTAAGTATCGTGTGTGTATATATTTATTCATGTATGTACAATTTTTGCTTACAGAAAATCACCTGATAGATCCTTGTTTTCTCTTTATTAATTTGCATCTTGTATTATTAATACATAAAATCTGCACTGTTTAACACTTATTTTCTTCATATACTTGAAATGTTCTGAATTTGGTGCTACTCATCAGGTTGTTAATAATTTCTTTCATTTGTTCCTTGCTCATCCAACCCCAAGAAAAATGAAATATTACATTTTCTTTTTATTTATGATATACACTTTGTCATGGATATCTCTTCGAAGTTTGGCTGTGTCTGGAAATTGTTTATCTTCTATACCCTTCCCTTCACTGATGTGCTGTTGTTGTCAGTTATTAATAGGTTTGGCTGTGTCTGGAAATTGTTTATCTTCTATACCCTTCCCTTCACTGATGTGCTGTTGTTGTCGGTTATTAATAGGCCCCTGTTTACAAAGAACCAATCTTTACCATTCCTGGAACTCCAGCAATTGTTCAGCATGAAATTTTAAATAACAGAAGGCATGTATTGACAAAGGTAAAATTGGTTGACTTTTATTGGAAGATTTTATTTTGGGATATTGCTTTTCGAGTGTATGGTTTTATGATTCTTTAACAGGATGCTGCTGGTTCAGTAAAGCTCTGGGAGATAAGCAGGGGTGTTGTGATTGAGGATTATGGACAGGTGAACAAGATTCTCTCACACCATTTTCTTTTCCCCCTTGAGTAGAAGTGGTTTGCACTTTGCTTTTCATGTACTGGTTAACAAATAAACACACTTGTATATTCAGGGTTATGTTTTGCTGTATCTATTTATCCATTCTCAAATTTCAATGTCCAGGTTTCATTTGACGAGAAAAAGGAACAGCTTTTTGAGATGGTGTGAGAACTATTTATTTGAAATTATGTATGTTTGAATATAATATATCTTGTTTATGAAATTTACTTTGGATCTTTGCTTACAACCATTCTAGGTAAGCATTCCTGCATGGTTCACTGCGGATACCGGGCTTGGATGCTTGTCTGTTCATTTAGACACGCCCCAATGCTTTACTGCAGAGATGTATTCTGTAGATCTGAACATAACCGGCAAACCTGAGGATGATAAGGTAATAAAACTTTCTTTTTATTGTGGGCATCTTAAGATATGATTTCTATGAAAAATCTTTAAGGATTCTTTGTGATTATCATATGCATCCGGTTATGACTTGCCTTTGGCAGGTTAATCTAGCTCGTGAAACCCTTAAAGGTCTTTTGATTCATTGGTTGGCCAAAAGAAGGCAAAGACATGGCTCCCAGGCTTCTGCTAATGGAGATGTTGTATCAGGAAAAGATATGGCTGCCAGAAGTTCTGCTCGTTCAAGGATTGAGGTAGATGGAAATGCTGAAAATGACTCATTGGTCTATCCTCCTTTCGAGTTTTCTACTGTTTCCCCTCCCTCAATTATTACCGAGGGTTCCCAAGGAGGTCCTTGGAGAAAGAAAATTACTGAATTGGATGCAACCGAGGATGAGAAGGACTTCCCTTCGTGGGTTTTGGATTGTGTATTAAATAATCGGCTACCACCTAGAGAAAACACCAAGTAACTTCTGTGACCTCATTAAGTTTTCCTTCAACTTAGTTAACTTTAGGAAACAAATTTGCATGGAACTTTTCATATTTGAAAGTGCTTATTGGTGAACCCCTTTGTCAATATGCTTACTACAAGGGTATGAACGTAATGAGCTGCTGTTTAAGTAGAGTAGTTTGCCATGCCTTTTATTTTGTTGTGCGTTCAGTCCTTAATTCTTTGATATTCATTTCTTGTATCTGTATCTCTCTTTATTTAGAAAAAGGCGTACTTCCTTTATGCTGCTTCACTACAGTCAGAACCATAGATAATCATTTATTCTACTTGTCTGGTGTTAATTAGAGTCATTTCATCATTTTTTCCATCTTCTATGATGAAGTTTTTATATTTCTTTTTTGCAGGTGCAGCTTCTATCTTCATCCATGTGAAGGTTCAGCTGTTCAGATACTGACACAAGGAAAGTTAAGTGCTCCTCGCATATTGAGAATGCATAAGGTATACATTATAGTACTTGAAAAAGGCAACTTCTTTTGCATGACATTTATTTGTACATGCATATGTTTTTAGTATACATATTTAGAACACTTAGGTTAATAGTCTAGCATCTATTTCACAATTTATAGCATGAAATGCTTGAGGGCAAAGAAGCAAAGTTAGGTTACTGAAAATGTATTTCAAGATACATATGCATTGACAGAACCTTTAACTTTGTTGTTGCAAAACAACATAGGAACAAATTGGAACAAATAATCTTTTGAATTAGCTTTTTTTAAAGTGCCATGCTATTGCTACCTATATTAGAGGGAGCTGCCTTTGTGGTTTGTTTGACTTATTTTCTTCTCAGGTTACTAATTCTGGCATGAGATGCTGGTGGGTGGCATATTTAAAGATGATTTATGTAGTATCTTTTTCAAGGACACTAACCTTTATATTAATGGGAAGCTGATTATAAATTTTTCGTGGATAAATATTTTATTGGTTTTATTTAAATAAGTACATTCGCTCCGTTGTTCTGTATCTAGGTTGTTAATTATGTCATTGAAAAGCTGGTGCTTGACAAACCAATTGATAGTTTAAATACCGATGGGACTTATGCTGCTGGACTTGGAGGACAACTGCAACATTCAGCAGGTGGAGAGGGATCTCTTCGGTCTGGATTGAAGCCTTGGCAAAGCTTCGGCCTTCTATTGAGATTTTATGCAATAATCAGGCAAGTCAATCCTATGTTAAATGTTATTATGCGATTGGTTAAGGGCCTAAGATCTCTTTGTCGAAGCTGTGATTTTTCATTGTTTTATGGTACTAATATGAATCTTACTATAATTTTACTATAAAAATAGTTTTATACCAAGGTGTACAGTTCAAGTTCAATCATTATATGCTGGTCATTTGTACTGCTAATAAATCTAACTTTGCAGTTTTAGACCAAGTGGTTTAGTTCTTGTTCAATCATACTATAATACCTGTCATTTGATGTGCTGCTATTCTTCCAGGTACTGTCTCCGGAGATGAGCTTAGCCACTGTGCGGGCTTACGTATGGAAGAGACCTGAGGACTTGGTACTTAATTATAGAATGATTCAAGGCAAGTGATTATTGTTGACTTCTGGGGCCAGGTGAGTGACAACTTATTCATGTTTTAAGTTATCTGCATTTTCTTTTAAAAGAATAACACATATGTGAAGTTATTCAGTGGTGGATCTTGACATTTAGTTTTAAGGGGGGCAATTACAAGATTAAATTGCTCAAAAAAAATTCATTCCCATGAAAAAATGTAAATTCATGAGCTCATATATATGTGTGTGTATAATATTATAACATATACTATTTTTGCTATCTTCATTTAATAATTTCTTTCAAGTTTCTTTTACCTAAGATGTATCAAATTTGAACAGACTATTATATATGTTTATATCATAGAAATTAAAGAGATTATCCATTGGAGATTTAAAACTATACAAAGATAGGGGATTACCATATAAAACATAAAAAAATTGAAAAACTAGTATGTACATGTTCTAGTAAAAGCTACGAATTTGGAGATAAAAATAAAAGTTAACAAATATAGGGGCGACAAAGAATATGTGACTTTCAATACCCTTAGTTAAAAGTCTTGTAAACAAATAATCGTATTTAGAAGGGTTAGTTGAAGTTCACATTATTGTAAGTTTGTAACTTATAAACTAATTAAGTAATTTGTAAAGTTTAAGAATAATGATGGTAAGTAAAATGGAAAAATAAAAAATAAAAATGCAATTTTAACCTCTTTTTTTCCCAATCTATAGTAGTTCACTACATATAAACATATCTTTGAGGGGGCCAGTTTATCTTTATTTAGGATTCAAATACATATAAATATATATTGTAGAGAACTTCAAAAAATTTGGCAACAAGGCTTTTGCCTCTGAAGTTATTCTTTGGGAATATATTTTCTTGTGATAAAAGTAGGGAACTTGTATTCCCTTGGATTTGTTCTGTTCCTGAAAGAAAAAAAGAGGTTGGTTATCTGTTGGAGAGGATACATCCGATTATTTTAATTCTTCCCTCAATATTTCTGCCAATTTAGCATTGAATCAGACAGACAGCTTTTACTTCAAACATATTCGAGTTTTTTTTTTTTTTTTTTTTTTTTTTTTTTTTTTTTTTTTTTTTAAGTTTGAACTGCATCCTCTTATATTGTTGGGCTTGCAGGTTGGTCCTCAATGAAAATCTCATGCTTTTGCCAAGTGTTAGGACATATTTTTCTGAGGTTGCCTATCATGATCAGAAGTGTCCGTCGATGTGGATCCTTGTATATTTGGAAAGACGACTGGTTTTCAAACCGGGGGCATTCTCTACTCTGTCAAGAGGATGGTGGTTAATGTTAGACGTGCATGCATTTGCCATACCTCAGATAAAAGCTGTAGGACGGACATGCAAGTGGCGGAGCAGTTTGCAACTCCGTGTGACAATCAGCCAGAAGAACACCGGGTACTTTCTTGGACAAAAAGAAAAGGTATATGATGTCGAAAGCTGTGTATATTTAAATTGTGGGGGTACAAGACATGGTCATAGAACTGTTGTCATGAAGTTGAATATTTTTGTTTATTATTTCCTGGAAATAAAACAATCAATTTTGCATTGAATTAGTGCCAGAATATCTAGAAAATTTCCTGTCAATGATTTGTTGTGCATGTTGTAGTAGTTTCCGGAGGCAAGAAATGAAATGTTTAAGGAATTCATGTAATTTGATTTTGCCGAAGTGGTTTAAGGAGTTGTGTTGTTATTTAGTTATAAATTGAATGGTGGAAGGCAGAAGTAATAGGTGAGTTGGTTCATTCACCTGTGTAAGCAGATGTAATTTCAATATCAAGAAGGGGGTTTGCAGTAGCAACATCGGAATCTCCTAAGGTCAAATTTGTTTATTATCAGCATTAAATTCAAATGTCACTCTTTGTTGGATGTTCAAAGCCGCTTAATATTCTGGATTCAATAAATAAACCATTTACTTAGGATACAGATCTATGTTAAAAAATAATATACAAAAAATAATAAAATGCATTAGTTGAAACTAATTAATAATAATACATTAAATTTGTATGATATTAAAATAAAAAATAGATTAAATTTTAAGTAAAACGATATTTAAACACATGAATATCTCATATTAAGATTACTAGATAAACTCAATTATTTATTATGGTGTTATCATCAATCCTAAGTTGGTGTCAAGTTAATTTGCGACATTATTTTAATCAAACAACATTATTAATATAGAAATCTTATCACATATATATACGTGTGGAAATCACAAATTCAAAACACAATTGTGTTTAAAAATACCTTGGTTTCAAGCTAATTAATAATAACATATGAATATATACGCCATTAAAATTAAAAAAAAATAGATTAAATTGTTTGTCATGGTATTAACAACGACTCAATCAAATAATTATTAATATATATATGTGCAACTGATGGAGATAATAAAGTGTACATAATAAAATTAAAATGTATAAAAATATTAAATAAAACTTTAATTGAGTGGTAAATTAAACATTTTATTAATGTAATTAGTGTGGGTTTTAATCTCAATATATGTATATTTTTATTGGTTTTTTAAAATGAAAAGATTAAAACACCCTCTAATAATATTACTTATTTTAATTACGGAAGAGAATTCTTGTAATTTCCTAATCGAATTGGTATCCAATTGATTCGTGATACCAATTCAGTCAAGAGTTTAAATAATAATACAAATAATGAGAACTATTTTTTTTTTTTTTGCTTTTAAATTAAAATTGGTTTTTATAAGCCTAATAGATGTTTTCAAAAGTATAAGGAAGAAGTGATTAACATCTTTCATTAACAGCTACATTAGGTTTATATATCGTTTTTTTTTTAATTGGCTTTTTAAGTTTTTTTTTTTTAAATTAGGGAAATAGGACATTTTTGGAGAGAGTGAACGCGCTTTCCTCTAACATCGCTTTCCCCAACAACCTTTTAAACTTTGGCAACGGTAAAATTATTTAAAAGGGCCAAAGGTAATATTTTTTCTCATAAATATCAGGTCTTTTTTCAATCTTTTCATTCTTTTCACTCAAATTCAACTCTCTCTATTCTATCTAAACTCTCAATTCTCTCAAATTTCTCAATTTTTGTTCAAAATTTTACCATACACTCTATTTAAAAATACTATAATTTTATTTAATTATTTCATATACTCATTTCGATTAAATTTTCATGAAAGGTAAGCTCTCTGATTCGTTTCGATGACAAGCATATTTCCACCGCTCAAGCGATAATGGTAAGACGAAATTTTAAATTTCATTATTTTCAATTAAATTAAATTTAAAGCTTTTTTTTAATTTTTAAAATATTTTAAAATATTTTATTTTGTCGATATAAATAAGCGAATAATCGTGTTTTAGAAGGGTTCATACATAACTTGTCAAAGAGTCCAAACATCGAAATTTGTGGTTACTTGCAAGACGTGGGATTCTTGCATGCCTCTCGTATGCTCGAGGGCTGCAAACTCGATCCTACACTCATCAGTGCGTTGGTGGAAAGATGGAGGCCTAAGACACACTTTCCATCTTCCATGCGGCGAGTGTACAATCACACTCGAGACATAGCTTTACAACTTAGTTTACCAGTGGATGGGCCAGTCGTTACAGGGTCAGCAGTCGTTCATAGTAAAGATGACCTTTGCGAGGCATTTTTGGGGAAGGTGCCAAACAAGTTTCAATGTGGCCAGATAGATATGAAGTGGTTGGAAACCAATTTCAAAGATCTTCCTTAGAACGCGTCCGACACCGTCAAAGAACAATGCGCCCGAACATTCATCCTGAGGTTAATCAAGGGCATTCTAATGCCCCGATAAATCTCAAAATTTGGTACACGTAAGGTGGCTACTACACCTAGTCGACTTCAAAGAATGCAGACAACTAAGTTAGGGATCAGTCGTGTTGGCCACGTTGTATTGGGAGTTTTTTCGGGTGATAGAACCGGATAGTATGTCAATTGGTGACTGTTTACTCCTGCTACAGTTATGGGCGTAGTGGCGACTATCATTTCTATATCCCCGAGTGAACAACCCTTATATGTTCCTATTGGTGACAAGGTAAAAATAATTTGATAATAATATACAGTTAATATAATAAATGTTGTTTATTTATTATATGTTTGAATTAACATATCGCTTCAATAGGTGGAACCATGGGACGAGTTACATGGGACTACCGAAGCAGCTCGAAGATATTCGGCTACTATTAAATCAACACTCGAAAGCTGAGGTAAGTTACTAATTTTTTCAAACCTATAATAATTACGCAAGGATTTGTAATTTAAAATTCTATATATAATAGAATTTACAATTATGCACTACAGTTTGAATGGATGCCATACGTCGATCTAGATATCTTAAAATGCGTCCCACCAAAATTTTTGGTCATTCAAAGTATGTGGGACACAAAGGTGCCATTGATAGTGTACGCGACGGTGGAGATGCATGAATTAGACCAAGTGATGTGACAGTTAGAGTGGAGGCAAAAAATTCCCGCCGCTACCGTAAGACATGGAAACACTGCACAAGTTGGATCTATGGGAGAAGACTGACGAAAATTGGTAAGATTACCACAAGGAGTACATCGACATTTGGGATCGTAGGATGGAATTCTTACCCATCTGCAAACTTTTTTTCTCATCGGACACGGCGACCTGTTTAGAGTGCATGCCCTGGTTTAAAGCCTCCGACAAGTCATATTTGCTATCGGTAGAGGCGAAAAGTAGGCAACTTTGTCAAAAGAGGCCACGACAACCTCCTTAGCAACATAGGTCTGGAGGAGGTGCCGCGACGGGTTCGTCCCCGACTCCAACCCAAAAAACGCCACAATATCTACACCATATCTCGGTCAGTTCACTCCACTTATTCCTATTCATTTCACTAACCACGTATTTTTTTCACAAGCACCACACTATGCACCACCGTAGCACCCTGCATCTACACTTCCTGCATATACGTTTTTCGGGGCACCTCATTCTCCAGTATTTTATGCTTACATACCGACGTTGATGTTGACACAAATATTGATACATATACCAATGTATATACCGACACCGATGTTGACACCGATGCCGCAATCAATGCCAACGTATCCGGGTTTTGTGACATTATACGGTTATTCCCCGATAGTGTCACAAACACCCACTGCGCTATTGTTTTATCGAGGTGTGTCATCGATGCAACCACCTTCTCGTGGAGTGGAGGACACACAATAGAAGGCTAGGACGACACTGCACTTAAGCATGAATGAAGGAGATAAAGATGAAGAAGACGATGGAGATGAAGATGAGTATAAAGGTGGAGGTGAAGATGAAGAAGATGATGACGATGATCACGACCAAGAGGAGGAGCCGGCACCACTAGTTGTATGTAGAAATCCTACGCGCACCCGTCAACCACCGCCCTGTGGCACACATTCGGCCCAACGATGCCGATGATGTATTTTCCATTTGCTTATTGTGATGTAAATATAAATGACTAGGCTCCAGTAAATAAGACCCTAACTTTCGCATTACAGATTTGTCTGTCGCAGTAAATGACAGATTTCACTCATCGACTCATTTCAATTTAAAATGGATTAGATATTCAAAACAAAAAAAAATCTTCAAATGGTTATCTAAATAAATGCAGACGACAATCACAGTGAAACTCTTCAATGTTTGATATGAATTTATTGTGTGCCTAAGTTCTAAATATATCAGTACTTTAATAGCAAAATAGAACAATGAGAGAGGAAATGTGTGCTTCAAAATGCATTTCAGAATATGCACTTTCGTCGAATAATAATAATGGAATGCTCATTGGTGCTCGAAAACTTATTTTACGGATCAAATAATTTCATCATACGCGTGCTTGAAAGGGTATTCGATACCTTAAAACGTGCTTCAAATTTTACTCGGGATCAGGGTACTTTTTTAGAAGACTTTAGTGGAAATGGTAAGAAAGCTCATTTAGTTGGGTGAACTTTCCTGTTGACATGGCAGGAAAGCATGCCTAGTTGGGCGTGCTTTCTTACTATTTCCACTAAAGTTTTCCAAAAAAGTACCATGATCCTGGGAATCCCAGGTAAAATCTAAAGCACGTTTTGAAGATATTTGATGAAAACGCTGGTCCTATGATGCATTTTCGACTACAGGACTTTTTTCTTTGCAATCTCACCCCTCCCCCACATCTATAAAAAAGGACTCCCCCCATACTCTATCATCCCTAAACCCATCATCTCTTTCAGCCTCTATCCCTCCAATTTACAATATTTCTCTCTATCGGTTTTTTCCCCGCTTTAGTGTTAAAAAAATTTATCGCTAACAAAATTTTCGATTTGAGGTATTCTTGAGTCGTCGGTGATGTGATATCACTTCGAGACGCACATATTTCATATATATTGCTAAGATGAGACCATTACCTAAGAAACCTATCCTTTGGAAGTCGGGTTACGGGGTGATTTTGCTTTATACGGTCACGGGTGGAAGTCTACGTAAAGGTTTCGGTCGATAGTCATTATAAGGTCATGGATCGGAGTATAACGAGGGATCCAGTTGATGGTCGTTATGCGGGCATGAGCTCAAACTTTCCAAATACCCGATGATGTTGCCTTATAAATATCATACAGAAGTTTGAAGGCATAATCATAAGGAAAAACTGTGGGGCTTCCCGCTATAATCGACATAATTTTTTCTTTATTCCCACGCAACTGATATCTTTAACATTCCTTCTTATCCGAAAGTCAACACCACCATGGACGTAGAAGGACTTTCAAGCGGATAGCGACTGTTGTGGTGTAGTAAAAGTAATGCTCCTTTTGGGGTGACAACATTTGTCGTTATTAAACAACCCATTAATAACTACAATCGATGCCGCGCCAACCCGAGTTTGACATCTGTTGTGCCGAAACATCCACTTTCCGCCTGAGAGCCCTCTTGTGTCCACCTGTCAGCCTTCAGATAAGAATGAAAGGTCAAAAATACATTTTTATTAATTTTTTAACTTATTTATTAAAAAATATAATATAATAAATCAAATACATTTAAAAAAATAAAAACAAATATTAAAACAAGAAACAAATAAAAAATGATACTAAAACAAAATACAAAAACAATGAAATTTTTCTACCAATTCTTTGAGTTTTTAGTGGTTGATGCCTAAAGATGTGTTTTTTTTTATGCTTAAGGTTCATTGTGCTTTTATGCTTTCTTATATCTTTTCTTTTCAATATCGTCTGTTGTAATTGTAAAAGTGAAGTGATGTTATGCACATAAAAGTCAAATATCCTCTTCTATACTTATGTATATACACTGTTGGCATTGCATAATTTATAAAATCAATTTCTATCTCTCAAATCAAATGCGAGATGTGATGGCACATGCACCCAAATGCAACCATCCATTGTTCATCTCCACAAAAAAAGTCTTGATATTCAATCAATATATTATAGGATCTCAAAGATCATATTGAAATAATATTAAAAACGAAAATAGAACAATAAAAAGTAGTTATATTAAAATTGAAACAACTTGTTTGAACTAAAATAATAACCAAATTGATAATAAAATAAAAGTTCTACGATATCGAAATAATATTAAAAACGACAACAGAACAATAAAATACCATAAAAGAACAATAAAACAGCATCAAACAGCATCAAACAGCAATAAAACAGTGCCAAATAGCATAAAAATAGCACTAAACAGTAGAAAAACATCACCAACATCCCCAAAACAGTACCAAAAACCTGCAAAATACTATACATTAACCAATTAACATATTTAATTTATAAGAAACTATAAATTGTAAGCTAAATTAAATTGTCAACAGTTAGAAAGGAAGGTAACCTAAAAAGCAACCGTAGAAACATCGTCATCATCGTCCTCATCGACATCGTCATTCTTGTCACCAATTTCTAACATGAAATAAGAATAAATAATTAGATTATCAAATTGATAAAAAATAATATAAAATTAACAATAAAACGATAATAATAATTACCCGTTGAAAATCCCTTAGCTCGCATCCAATCATCAAGGCAAACAATGACTTGAACCATTTTTGGCTTAAGTGAACTTCTCAAAGGTGTGATAACTTTCTTACCCATGCTAAAAGCGAACTCGGAAGCTACAGTCGATATTGGAATTGCCAAAAAATCACGAGCCAATAATGAAAGCTCATTATATCGAACTGAACTTTTGCTCCAATAATCTAAAACATCTATTTGACTATTCAACTCAAGCTCCAGTTCTTCCAAACAAATGTCCAACTGTGACTTTTCACTCTTAGTGCTAGATTCATTTAAATATCGTTTATAATCATCACTCTCATCAAAATCTCCCCCAAAACCAACACTATTAACATTGTATTGATGCAAACTAGAACCAACGGGATCTTTATTTGAGACATTAGAATTCTCGGCCAAAGAGGAAGACGTGGATTTGGATTTCTTAGCATACTCATCAAGCAAGAGTCTAAGATTGCTAAGAATGGTTTCAACAAAATCTGAAGCATGAATGCCATAGATTGTAGTAAAGCAATACTGCACATAATTCAACTTGTAACGAGGATCTAAAATTGCAGTACATGACAATATCAACGAATACTCAGCCCAATATTTATTAAATTTCTCTTGCATTTGTTTAACCATTGGAGTTAAAAAAGAATAAGGACTTTTAACTGTATCAAACAAGATTTTGTGAACCTTCCAAACCCCTCTAAAATAAAAATTGGCCGTCGGATAATTAGAACCAGAAAAAATACAAGTCACATCATAAAAGACTTTCAAAAATTTGCAAAGAATAGCAACATTTCTCCACTCTTCGTTAGAAAGTGCAAACATTTGATAGTCTTTATCCCGTTGGCCCCAATAATCTAGCACATATTTATAGTAGAGAGAAAATTCAAGCATCAAATAAGTAGAATTCTATCTCACACACAAATCTTGACGCAACTTTTTGGTCACATTCAAATGAAAACTTTTGTCGGCCACATCATAAAATCTTTTCCTACGAATTCCCGACTTTTTTTATGTACTTAATTCCATTTCGAATCTTATTAACAACATCATCAGCAAGTTCCAAACTAGCTTTAACTATAAGATTCAAAATATGTGCACAACATCTAACTTGAAAAAAAGCACCATCACGTAAAAATAGCCTGGTTCGCACTTAAAACGATTTTTAAGACAAGAAACCAACACATCATTATAAGAAGCATTATCTAAAGTGATGCTAAAAATTTTCTTGTCTATACCCCATTGAGATAAACATAAAACAAGTTCATCCGCTATGTTCAAACCATCATACGGAGGAAATAAAGCTCTAAACCTTATGATTCTCTTTTGTAACTTCCAATCTTTATCAATCCAATGAGCAGTAATGCAAATATATTCATCATTAGTATGCTCTGGATTCCAATTATCGGAAGTTAGACAAATTAAACCGAGTGCTTTAGCTAAGTCTTCTTTAACTTTATTTCTCTTTTGCATAATACATTAGGACATCCCTAGCAGCTGTAAATCTACTTATATTCTTAAAATTAAGACTAGCAATTCTCATCATGTATCTAAATCCCAGTTCTTCAACTGTCCTAAATGAATGCTTGCCACACACAAGAAAAGTAGAAACAGCTCGACGACACTCATCAGCATCAAACTTGTAGTTTTTTTATAGATGGACCACTCCTAATGATGGTTGATTGGCTATAGTGTATTGAGTGATGTCCTTATTAACTTTTTTCAAACATTAATTTAGATGACGTCTTAAATGAGAGGTTCCACAAGAAGATTTAGCAGAAAAGATACTCTTACAGTGATTACATTGTGCCTTCAATTCATTTTTGTCCTCGCATTCAAACTTTGTCATTCCATCCCACACCTTTGAAGTGGTAGACTTTTGACATTTGGTAGCACTTTCATACTCATTAAACCCATCGTCCACAGGTATAGGAGTGTTCGAACTAGCCATAGTCATAAAAACTCAAGTCCTGAAATCCAAATAAACCAAAAGTTAATATAATTGTTCAACAATTATATATAATATATGAATCATTCCATATTATTATTTACTACTATCATAAAATGTTAGCTAAAATTAGCTCAAATTATTCCTACCAGCTAAAATTAGCCCAAATTATTCCTACCACAACACACCAATTCCAAAACAAGAAATATGAAAATTACCACTTTACAGTCTTTAATAAAAAAATATTAACAGTTATATTTATCAAAAGCATCTCATATCCAACAGGCAGCATAAAACAAAGACAAGCAAATGAATGTTATGTTTTTCTACTTTAGGTGTAATAATTTTATCATATTTGATGAATTACAAAAATGATTAAATTAATTATTCATAAAAATATACAAATGTCATTTATTATCTCTACGTTGATAAATAATCACTAGTTTTATATGTATAAACAAATCTAGCTCAATGATTACATATTTAAACTAATAAGAAGTTACATCATAAAAATCATTTTAAATGTAGAAGATAAATTTTATTAGCTGGTTATCTAAAATTATATTCCATAGCGGATGGAGTCATGGTGAGCAATTAACTATGTTGTCTAAAGTCCAAAAGAGGAAGATATGTTGTCTTGATTATTAGAACGGGATTAACTCCCAAATATTTATATAAATAGATAGGTATAAACACACACTAAAGCAATTTGAAGAAGCATTTTAAGAAACTAATCTTATGTGTTAGATTATTGTCATTTTGTCAGCTAAACAATTGTATATATAGTAAGATTTTTCATTAAATATATATTTTCTATAATTACCTACTTATAATTAATAGATATAAGGAATGTTTTGAGAATTAAAATACAAGCAACACATTGACATTTTCATTAACCTAAATTTTAGTGTTTTCCTTTAACCTAAATATAATTTAGCTAATGAAATCTAATTACGCATGCATGAATAAAATCCACCAAAATTGTCATTGATTCCCATTCTCATCGATAAATGAGTAAAACTTGCATTACAAATAGGATATTAAGCAATAAATTTGCATATAAAAACTGAAGCTATTTGGTGTGTGTTTGCACTTTGCACAGCCATTCTTTGTTTTCACATAAACTTTTAGTCAGGCAAAAACTAGAAGCTGAAACAGAATGGATACAATACAGCAGATTATGAAAACATAAATATATAAATTCATATGAATATATAAATTTTAAAACACATGTAAGACAGAAATTGCCAAATGCAGATTAAAAGAAAATATTTCTCCTGGCCTCAGGGCTTTATTTTGGACGACCAGCTTCAAAAGAACAGGCTTTATTATAGTGGGCAAGAAGTTGAGCAAGTCTATATATTTATGTAAAGTGTAAACCAACATGCAGCGCCCAATTTTAAATTTCGCATTTTCTCTTCTAATGTCATATGTCTTGATGATTTTATATATTTAATAGCAACCATGAGACTCAACTTAAAGCATTGAAACTCAACCTTCACAGATCAAGGCAAGATGCAAGGTCGAGAAAGGAGTCGAGATCGGAATCAAATGCTAAAGCATTAAACGGGCAAAACCGAGTCGAGTCAGCCCGAACCTAAAAACAACTCACCCTGTCGTGTTGCCATCCCTAATTATGACAAGTCATCAAAGACAAAAGGTACTTAAGGCCACATATCAGATATAATCCAGCGATTTTTGTGCTATGTGCTAATGGAAATAAATGCATGGTTTTGCTTCAAATTCATTATGCTAAAGAATTCAAGTTCTTGTATGTGGCTGGGTTGTTTCGTAACAGTAGGGACCTGTAATGGATATTTTAACAGCATTTGGTTCAGTTCACAAATTGAGCTCCACTTATTTATCATCTTCACCTTAAAAAGTGACAAACAAAATAACACAATTTATGTAACCTCAATTATCTATCTAATTCCAAGCACAAATTAAACTAAATTTAACATTTAAAAAAAAAAGAAAAAAAAAAAAGAACACACAAGGGAAATGTAATATTTTCAGAAACATGGCAGTGAATTGGATAAAAGGGAATACAAGCATGATTATGATGATTATTGACAAACCTGATCGGGTCTTAACTTCTTGAAACTGAATTTATCTGTCCAGATTGATTCAACTTCTTCGGCAGCTGGGAGAACGCCAACAGCTTTTCAATACAAGAGAATAACAGCTGGAAGTATCCCTATTTTGTAATTTAGTTCCAGTAAATCGAGATTGAAGAAATATGATATCAGAACAGGTAAAAGATAACAGCAATATGCAATCAAAGCTCTAATAATTTCGTAAAATCACAGAGGAATTTACGAGATGTGTAGGAAAGTGTGTTCGGGAGCTGAGCTTGAGGTGGAGAGTGGAGGTGAATGGGTGTTCGGGAGGTGGAGACTGCTGGATTGGAGGAGGTGGTGGCCAGTGGTGACTTAGGTATTTTGGAAATGGGAACAATAGGGAGGAAGAGGAACTAGGAAGAAAGGTAAATGAAGTCAGGCAAATGAAAGTTAAACTAAAAGAAAGGTAAAGTTAAAAATTAAAAAAGGATTAAAAAATAAATTATTTAATATATTCCGGGCCGGGCTCGGGTCAAGAAATTTGTACTCGAGGCCCGGCTTGTTTTTTAAATGGGCCTCATTTTCTATCCAAGCTCATTTTTCGGGCCTATATTTTTATCCGAACCTTCCCATTTTTCGAGCGGGCCTTCGGGTTGGGCCGGGTGGCCTAGCCCTATGCTCAACTCTATATATAAGGCATCATTTGCTGGTATCCAAAAAGCTTGAACTTGTAACCATATAACGACCGTCAACTGGCCCTTAGCTATACTCAAACCCATTACTGCATCACAACTACCGACTGGGACCTCCACTTAGACTTCGACCCTTAACTGTATCAAACACTATCACCCTGAAACTTGGCTTCCATATGATGGGTTTCTGAGGTAATGGTCTTATCTAAACATGAATTATGAAATGTATGTGTCCTTATACGCGGTACTGCATCCCCGACCCCTCAAACCTACCTATAAATTTTCACGGTTTCAGCCCTAAAACCGTAAATCCTAATTCTTAAAAAAAACTTAACCCTAATTTTAAAAAAAAAAAAGTCAAGAAGAGAGTGTGAAAGTGTGGCCAGCTGGACACGCTTTCATACTCTCTCTCCAAAAATGACATATTTCCCTGATTTTTTAAAAAAAAACCTAAAAAGCTAATTAAAAAAATAAAATATAAATCTAATTTAGCCTTTGTTAACACTCCAATAATTAGAATTTAAATTTTATTGTTGTAATTCTTCCTCTCTCAATTTGTAAAAATATTATAGAATAAAAAGTCAACAGCGTTTTTTACATTAGGAAAAGGAAAAAAATATTTACCACAACTTTCTTCCCAAAATTTAATTATTTTGCTTTGAAAGCAAAGATTTAAGCTAATTACCTATCTCATAATAAATAAATAAAATTAATGACACATGTAATAAAATTACTTGTGGCCAATCAACTTACTAATAAAAAATATGAATTTTTTTTAAAGGTATATTTAATTAATTAAATTTATAAAAGATTATATATGTTTAAAAATTGTTGCATTCAAAATTTAATTATTTTGTAATTTTAAAATTATTTTAGATGATATATTTATAATTTATTCTATATTTATTTTTGAATCAATAAGATATATATGATCCATTCACAAAATTTTGATATTTCTTAAATTTTATTTTATTTAATTTTTTATATATAAAACATGCATTTTATTTTTAAATGATTTATTTAAAATAATTTGAGTACATATCTACAACATTCTACAAAGTTAAATCCTAGCCATATCCAATTGCAAGAAACATAGTACCTAATCCATTTCATGTCCCGGCAAAGGTATATTTATATTTTTTTTATCTATTATTTTTGCTTTTCGATATATATTTTTGAATACATGTTTTTATTGTTGTTGGTGTTATCTTTTGTTTAATTCTAAGTGTTTTGCAAGGGATACTTCTGATTTATCTATAATTTGCAGCAGAAAATTAATCAAAATAATATGTTGGTATGAAGAAGAGATTGTGGAAATTCATGATAATTTATTCGATAGGTGGAGAGTCGTAGGTAGATTAGGATGATCAAATATGAGAGCCGGGAGAGGATTAGAGAGGAGGAAAAGAAAAAAAGTCAAGAGTCTTAGAGGAAAAAGTGTCTTAGCCTCTTTTCCTCATGCCAATAAGCCTTTAAAGGGTTGTTTCTTATAGTTCCCAAAGTGCCACATGTTACTCGTATACTACTTCAGAACTCTTAGGATTTTAGCTGGCCTACTAATGCCTTGACATATGTATGGGGTATCATGTTTAGAGAGCAAATATGTGTGGCATGTGAATGGAAAACCTCTTGTCCATGTCAAACATATGGTCCCATTTGTTCTAGCTTATGAGGTATTATGCTTGCATGGCCTTAGGATTACAAGTGCCCTAGCTTGCAAGGTGTTTTCCTTACTCAAAGGTGTTGACTAATGGGATTTTGGGCTTGTGAGGTATAATAGTTGTCCTCCTAGCTGAGGCGGAAGTTATAAAGTGACCTTCCGCGAGACTTTAGGTTTCTGCAATTTTTCATTTGGGATGGTTAAGATATGTTTAAATGTAGCAAGGTGACTTGTGTTATTGCGAGGCACTTGATACTATAAGGTGTTTATTCTTTAAGTGGTGTAGGTGTTTGAACTTTGAAAAAAAAATTTGGAGATATTTTAGGAGTTTTGAAATTAAAAAATATTTGAAATTTTGAAATAAATGTTACCACAACTAATGTAAAAGGAGGTTGTTATTGGGTGATGAGCCACATGTCACTCTTTGAATGTTTTGGTAGGCGGTAAACTTGGGAACATGTTGCCACATGCCTGGGGCATTATTGTGTAGTTGCGAAACTTTTGTGACATGTTTTATTTCTTAGGCCTTCAGAAAAAGGTTCATTGGTATCGAGTTTCCACACTTCAACCATTTTCTTCAAAATCTTCTTATTTCCCTTGAATTTTCGTCTCCCTTTCATCATTTTTTAACTTAAAATTTCCATTGTTTTCCTTGGACAACGTTGTTACTTTTACTTTTGGGTAAATTTAAAATACCTTTTCCTTTATTTTTGCTTCAACATTTATTAACAAACCGATAGGGGCAAAGGTGGCACAAATTCATTGACAACGAGCCCATAGATTTTAACCAAAAGAGATTGGAAGATGTAGTGGTGATTGGTTCGATGCTAAGGTGTACCATCAAGAAAATGGAGTTGGAGATGTTGCGATGTTGCGGTTTGCACATCAACAACTATGGATTCGAGTTCATCCGTCCGCAAGGTTTCATCTTGTAACACCCTTTGCCCGACCCGATCATCGAATTCGAGCTATTGAATGCCACATTTAATTTCAGGGCAACTACAATTAACTACAACATAATTTATTTTGATTGGACACATTATATCCATAAATATAATTGTTGCATCATTATATTATAACGTATAATCTGATCTAGGGTTTATACAAGCTTACGAAAGCTCTTTTGATAACTCGAGACCATTTGAGTACTAAAATGCAAAGTTTCACAATATTTTGGACTAGAGTCGCGACTTTCAGAGTACAATGTTGCGACCTCCAAAATGGCAGGCAGGCATTACAACTTAGGGACTAAACTATAAAGTTTTGAAACTTCATTGAATGGGCGTCGCGACCTTGGGGTTCAATGTCGCGACATTAAAGGTTTGTGTCGCGACATCCATAAGGTGGTGTCACAACCATGAGGACAGTCTACATAAGTCGATGTCATTTTTCAACTAATGTCATGACATCCATGAGATGGTGTTGCGACTCTATAGGTAGTATACAACAATTTCAATCCTTTTTTGATTCATCTCAACATATCACATAGTATACAACCTTTGTGACTTGAAATAACATTCATCACTATGAATTTTCATACCAATTTCATCACAACATCATATCATACCAATCCAAACCAAATTAAACTTATCACACTTATACAATCAATGCTCAAATGGCACAAAACACACATAATCATAATCTAGCTTATTCAAGCCATTCAAATTCCTTAGCATACCAAGTTACCATATTTCCAAGTTCAAACATATAAGGTCCATGTAACTTTAAAATCAAGGATTCCAAAGACATTTATATGATCAATTTAGGCTTATACTAGATCATATTTCGAGCTTATCAAACAAATATAACATTAGCCAATCACACAAGATTGGCAATCACAGTTAAGGATGACCATTCACATGCCAAAAGACCCTATATACATGCCACAAAATTAGGACTCAAAATGAACATAATTCTACCATCTCAGTGATAGTATGTGATTTTTATTGATACGGCTTGATAAGTTCTGCAAGTTGGAGATCTACAAGTAGGGAAACAATGATCGTAAGCATTTAAATGCTTGGGAAGTTCAAATGGAAAATTACAACACTTACCTTGCTCATAGATGAGAATGCTAACACACATTTGGCAAAAACTTGACACATAATGTGCAATAGCTCAATTTTCAGTGGTGTCGAAAAATGCGATTTCAGAATCTCATTTCTATAAATTGAGCCTATAAATATTAAATATAATATTTATGGAGTTGGTATAAAAGTATATTGATGTTTGGTCCATCAATTTTGTCAATAAAATAGTTAATTTTGGTGTAGGGACTAAATTGTAAAGTCCAATCGCTATAGAGTTTTAATTGTCAAAAGGCTTGGGGACTTAAATAGCAATTGATCTAAGGGGCCAAAATGGTTATTAGACCATTTTTGGATAGGAAAAAGTTGATGATGATGGTGAAACCCACTAAAATTAACTAATGTTAAATTAAGCTAATTAAAATATGTCAAGATAATTAAAATAAATTAATTAATCAATAAACCTACTATGTAAGTTAAATTAAAGAATGAAAAAGTCATCTTCTTCATTATTCTCTATTTCTGCCTAAAGGAAAGAAGAAAACCTAGAAAATTTCTAAAACATTTGACCTTTAATTGGTAAAAAATTTCAAGTCATTTTTATATTTTTGAGGTCATGGGAGCTTGAATTAGTTAGCTCATGTACCAATTTGTAAAATTTTTAAAGTTTTTGAAAGTTTTCATTGTTGATTTCTTGAAGAATTTGGTGTGAAATTGATAGATTTTAAGCTTATATTATGAAAAAGACTCAATTGTAACATTTAATTGTTAGTTTTGTACATAGGGACTAAAGTGAATAAAATGTAAAAATATTTTGAAATTTTAGCATAAATAGAAAGTATAGTGTCTCTAATGAATGTACGTGAAGTTAGATTTTAAACCGAGACTAAAAAAATTGAAAGATATGGCTATTTCGAATTCAGGGGCTAAATTGAATAAAATGTAAATTTTTAGGAGTATCAAAAAAATGAGATTATATAGGTTCATTCATGTCATGGCATAATATGAAAATTTTTGTTATTGATGGATTGTATAAAATAATTGTTTAGATCAAGAACCTGATCAAAACGAAGATAATCGAAAAAAGCTAAAATTATTTATTAGTCCCTAAATAAATCAACTTGTTTGGTGTTTTGATCAAGTAAGTTCATATGGTACTTATTTACTTAGGTTGTTATGTATTTGATTTGTATATGTATGTTTGATTTTAGATTAATTAATTGTGAATTGGTAGGAAAGGCCAGAATTGGACTAAATTGAAATGTGATGTTTACATGTATAAAAGATGCATGTGTGAACTTAGTAAATGTTAGGATACAATTTGAATGCCAACAGGGTCTTGTGTGCGCTTGTACGGGATTTATTATAGATGTTATCGAGGTCTAACATTTGTTATGGATTCTCAAGTGTTATGTGACACGGGTTTGGCTTGGACGAGTAATTTGATGTGTCATTAAGGTTTAGCTCGGATGGGTAACCTAAAATATATATATATATTCAGTTCGGATGAGCAGTTGGTCTAGTGTAGATACCTTTGTATCCGAGTCCATTTACTAGGGTTCACTGGGTGAAATAGTTTATATAAAATGAGAAATTGAAGCGAGATGAAATGAACTCCATGTTCAAATTGGAAAATATTGATTGAATTGAGCATGAAAAATGGATTGGAGTAATGTCTTTGACATGTATGTGATTATATTATCCTTTTATTGAATAATTTTTTGAGATTGGTTATCTAAAGTGACATGAATTGGCATGTTAAGTAATTGTGGCATCATATGGTTTTGATTATAAGTTAATGCTCACCTTGATGATGTTTTGATTTTTCATGTCTAACCAAGTTATGTCAAGTTAAGGTAACTTGTAATGTCTAGATAAAAGATAAGGTAAGTCTTGTACTATACATAAGAACTTACAAAGCAATTTATATGTTGTTTGTTGTTTGTTTTCCCTTTCCTTATAGATCATCACGTTACAGAACTCGTCAAGCTGGATCGTCTCAAAGCTCACACTATCACCAAATCGATAGTTATACGATCATCTTAAGTCTAGGGTTGTGGCATGTATATAAATATCTTGGTGTAATCCTTAATGTATACAAGTATCTTGATAAGTTGAAAATTGTGATGAATGTGGTATATGATGATTTTGAATGTTGGTCATGACATGTAATATGGTTGATGCATATTTGGCAATGTTTGATGCTTTTGGAAAGGAGAAATATGAATCCATCTAAACCTGGTATGTTATAATTGGAAGAACGTGGTAAGTAAAATAGTTAAGTTGGTGCCTAGTTGAAAATGGTCGGTTTGTGTAACATCCTGAATTTTTGGGCCTATGCGTTTAATGGGTGGATATGTTTAATGTGTTAATTTAAGTGTTAGGGGTCCAAATTAGGCTCAGGCTTAGGTAGAGGCATTGATTAAAATTATCTGTTTGGGCATTATAGGGTTTAAAAGGTAGTATCTATGTTTAAAATACCAAAGTGGGCTTGTGGCCCAATCTTAGGAGGTGACGCCACACAAGGGAGTAAGGGGCCCAGATTTAAGTTTCATGGAGCCCAATTCTTTTAATTTAAGTTAGCTAAATTTTGGGCATTAGGATTAGGTGGAGTGGATGGCAACAAGGCTAAAATTTAGGGGTTTTAATGTTTAAAATATGTGGATAATAAGCAGATAAAGGCTATTACTTAGGAATTTATTTTATGTGGATAATAAGCAGATAAAGGCTAAAATTTAGGGGTTTTAATGATTAAAATATGTGGATAATATGCTGATAAAGGAGGGAGGAGTTAGAGATTATTAAGTCTCTTTTAGATGAGCTAGTAGATTAAGATAAAGGAGAAAAGATAGGACTTATCTGTAAGGTTAGGTAAGTGCCGAAATTTCTATAAATAGGGGGAATATCTCTTCAATTTCGGCATTTGGGTTTTTCTCTCATTCTTTTCTCTTCTTCTTTAAGTAAAAGCCGAAAACTCTTAAAGTTCCATCTTCTTTTTCATTCTCTGCAAAAGCCGAAATCTCTAAGCCTAATCCCTCATCTTCACTTTGATTCAAAAGCCGAAACTATTTCCATTCTTTTTCTTCCTAGCCGAAATCTTCAAGTCTCTTCCTTGTTTTCTTTTCTTCTTCTATTTTCCTGTCAGAAATCGAAACTCTTCACTCAAGTATTTTAAAAGCCAAAGACACATCAGCCTTCTCTTGTTCATACTTTTTTCGGGATTTTCCTAAAAGCTGAAATCCCTAGATCTCATCTCCTATGATTGCCGAATTGCTTCTGTGGTGCCTACTTGTGCCGAAATCTGAAGGGAACTTTAATGGAGTCAATTGCATAGATCTCTAAGTTATAGATCGGTAGCACTCGAATCGTGTTACTTTCGAGATTTCAAGGTAAGAAAATCTATTAGTTTCAACGTGTAAATTCGGGATTTACTAACCCTTGGCCGAACATAGGAGAGGCCCTATTTTCACATCTTTCTGGCTTTTTAAGCAAAGTTGTAGATCGGTCTAGCAAGGGTATCGACATTAATCAGGTGTGTAACTTCTCACACCATTAGATTTGTTGCTAACATATATATATATGTATATATATAATAAATCTGTTATACTTTGTTAAATGCCGAAATCCCGGCATAACATTTAGAAACCCGAGAAGGGTAAAGGCTAAATATCAGGTTAGTGATTTCTGCCATTCATCAGTGAATGTTTCTGTTAAACACGATATGTTTTATATGTCGATTTTTATATATGCTTGGGGTTGGGTGATTGATAAAAGGGGAAGTGATCTGTTCTGGTAGCTTATGCCATTTCAGCCTGGTGACTCTGTCACAACTCTGTTTCTGGTGGCTTATGCCATTTCAGCCTGGTGACTCTGTCACAACTCTATTTCTGGTGGCTTTTGCCATTTCAGCCTGGTGACTCTGTCACAACTTTGACGATGAGCAGCATGACTGTCATCAATGGCGTGTAGTGGTGTGGGTTGATTGTAGAAATCCCCAATGGTGTGACTAGCAGGTAAGGGTGGCGTGTAGCGGATGGAAACCTAGGATTGGGTTGGGTTTATATGTATGTTATCTTTTATATTACGTTCTATATTCGATCCAGGCTAAGGCCCACCGATGGTGCACAAGGGTTGCAACACATCGAGTCTCGCGACTCACCCTTTTAATTTAACATTTTCGTGTAGCACCTAGTGCAACGGACATTTGGAGAGAGAAGCGCAAGGTGGCCATGCGAGAGAGTATTTGGATTCAAAGAAAAGACTTTAGTATTTTATTTTATATTTTTATTTAATGGGTTTTAAACCTCGTTGTAATAAGGCCATGGGCCACTAGACTATTATTTATGTTTTTGGGTTTAACTTGGGTTTAATTATTAGACATTTTAATTTTTATGATTAAAATTAAGCTAAGACATGTACAAGATTTTTGGATTTTAATTAAAATTCACTAAGGCAATTTATAACTTTATATCTTATATGACTTAATAAATTATTAAGTTTTCAGTATTAATGATTAAACCTAGAAATCATTTTCCAAAATGCGACATGTTTTGCAAAATCACTCAAGTGACATACCAGATCCGGTTGTAGTGTTTGGGCCGGGTTTGGGGTGTTACAGTTTGATTGTCACACTTGAGATATGTGTTGGTGTATGGTTGATTTTGTTCATTTTAAGGTAAGGTGAAGTAGGTATTACGATTGTATGGCATGCCTTAGTGTGTATTAACATAAGTTCATTTGGCATTTGATTGAATATATTGAAATGGATAGTTTTGTAATAGATTGAACTCATATTGAATTGGTTTTTATTAGAAATGGCTAAATGACTTGTTTTGGTATGAAGTGTTATGAGTTTGGGATGTTTTTAGGTGTACTAATGTTTTTAGGTGTACTAAGTTAAAAAAATATTGTAGGTTGTTTGGCTCAATTTGAATTAGGACTCAAAATGGCTTTTTTTTTTTACCAAATATAGGGTTCATATCATGAGCATGATTATACAACATCGTAATCTGGTGCCAACAGTGAAAGACGACCAACGTTGATATGCTCAAAGTCACGACATAACTCACTGTGTTGGTGACGTCACGACTTGGAAGATGTGAGTGTAACACCCCTTACCCGTGTTCGACGCCAGAACAGAGTATGAGGCATTACCGAAGAGTACGAAACACTTACAGATTATTTAAACCATTTATCGCTTAAATATTAAAATTTATTATAAAAGTTTCATTTATCAGACCCTTAAAGTTCAAATCATGCATTGGGATTGGGTCAGGACTAAATCAAAATCGTATAAAATTTTTCGCAAAATCCTTAAGTTTATCTCATTTACAAGGTTCCCACGCCCGTGTGGCTCACATGGCCGAGCCTCTAGGGCGTATAACTCTCTGACTTGCATCTGTGGAGAAACTTGGGTCACACGGCCTTAGTACACGCCCGTGTTGCTTGGCCGTGTGGTAAAGTTAATTTTCACAAATTATGCTATTTTTCAAGCCATATTTCTCACTCATTTGATCCTTATTCTTCACCACATTTAATACATATAAAAACTAATTTAAGATATTCAACTGAGCCTTATACTTAATACGATTTGTTAGTCGTACACTTCATATAAATAACAAGAAACGTATATGGGCTCAATTCTCATTAAATTTCTCTTGTACTTGTACTTTTTCATCGTATGTATTCATATAGCTTATAACAATCGCACTGCTTTTTCATATACATTTTTTTATAACAATTTGTCTTGGTTTCAAACTACTTCATATTTGAGTTTTACTTACCCAATCATTTGAAACATCATCTTTATACATATAGTGCACTTGAGATGCAAAAATTCTATAATTATGAATAAACACATTTATCAACACATTCCATGTTTTTATATATTATAGTCTCATATTTCCATGTATCATTTACCATCATTTCCTCGTATTTTTGACAAATACGTGTAACAACTCATAATCATGCAATTCACTAACTCTTCGTGCCAATTACAATTTAAATTGGCAACTCACTTATTGAGCCCAATTTCAATGTTCTCTAAAATCCATTAGGATGTATGTATCCATCAATAAATTCCATGTACAGATATCATCACCTCATATTTTCACATACATTTACTTTCCATATTATGAACTCAAATAACATACACAAGACATACCAATACATTCCAAGCACATTTTCATAATATTTCATTTCGAATTTAGATTATGTCATTTTAGAACTCTTCTCATTAACTCATTCGGAATACCATTTCATACGGATAATACACTCAAGGGTGTACAAATATATAATCACAAATGAGCTCATTCATCAACCAAGTTCTATATTCATTTATCATCAACTCATATTTCCTTATATCACATAATTCTATATAACACTTACCAACTTTGTCAATTCAGTGAACGTCTTACGAAATTGTTCTGCATCGGTATGCCTTGAATGTCACTGATAATCACTGATGCCATATCCCAGATATGGTCTTACACGGAAATCCCTTGTCACTTGTAGCCGAAGCTACCACTATTCACTGATCAGGTAGCCGAGGCTACCACTTTTCACTGATCAGGTAGCCAAAACTACCACTTTTCACTGATCAGGTAGCTAGAGCTACCACTTTTCATCGATCGGTAGCTGAGCTACCACTTTTCATCGATCGGTAGCTAGAGCTACCACTTTTCATCGATCGGTAGCCGAGCTACCACTTTTCATCGATCGTAGGGAGCTACCACTTTTCACTTGATCGGTGCAGCCGAGCTACCACTTTTCACTTGATCGCAGCCGAGCTACCACTTTTCATCGATCGCAGCGAGAGCTACCACTTTTCACTTGATCGGCAGCCGAGCTACCACTTTTCACCGATCGTAGCCGAAACTACCACTTTTCATCTGGTCGTAGTTTGGAGCTACCACTTTTCACTGATCAGGTAGCCGAAACTACCACTTTTCACTGATCAGGTAGCAGGAGCTACCACTTTTCACTTGATCAGGTAGCCGGAGCTACCACTTTTCACTGATCAGGTAGCCGAAACTACCACTTTTCATCGGGTCGTGTTGGAGCTACCACTTTTCACTTTCGCTGCAGCGTGAGCTACCACTTTTCACTTGATCGGCAGCCGAGCTACCACTTTTCACTGATCAGGTAGCCGAAACTACCACTTTTCACTGGTCAGGTAGCTGGAGCTACCACTTTTCACTGATCAGGTAGCCGAAACTACCACTTTTCACTGATCAGGTAGCAGGAGCTACCACTTTTCACTTGATCAGGTAGCCGGAGCTACCACTTTTCACTGATCAGGTAGCCGAAACTACCACTTTTCACTGGTCAGGTAGCTGGAGCTACCACTTTTCACTTTCACTTGTCTTTGATCAGATAAGTGTAGCCGAAGCTATCACTTATCACTTGTTGCCATGGTTCAACCATTGTATTTTCTGTCAATTCATGTTGTCACTGAACTGAAATGCTCAATTTGATCATCAATACATATGAAATAACACATAATGAAATTCATAAAATTAACAAATGATCACTAAAATTTAGCCATATAAACTCACAACTTCAATTTTTTTTTTTTTATAACGATAATCATAATTTCATAATAAATATTCCAAATAAAACATTATATCAATTATAATTGAGCATGTAATCAATTTATACACAAGTCATTCATATATTATTTTCCCTCCTCCTCCTCTCCATCCACGTCCTTAGTATAAACAACACACTTGTAAGTAACATTTTCTATAATTTTCACTATTTACTCATGTGAATATTCAAGCTGTCCATCCATGTCATAGTCACTAAATTATTTTTATCTTGAGCTACAGAACTCCAAATTAAGATCCGTTAATTTTATTTGAAACTAGACTCACATATCTTCTTACCATAATTTTTCCAGAATTTTTGGTGTGGCCAATTAGTACAGTTTATTCATCAAAGTCACCCCTGCTCTGCTGTCTGGCAGTTCTGACCCTTCTTCACTAAAAATTAATTATCTCTTTATACAAGATTCAGATGATGTTCACGTTTATTTCTATTAAAAATAGACTCATTAAGGGTTCTAAACATATAAATTATAACTCATAATTCTTTTTGTACAATTTTTAGTGAATTTTTAAAGTAAGAACAGGGGATCACGAAGTTATTCTAAACCAGTCTTGCAAAACTTTAAATATCTCAAAATGTAGACTTCCTTTGCTTGCTATGTTTCTTTTATATGAAAATAGACTCAATAAGCTTTAATTCCATATCTATATCAACTTCTAATTCAATTTCTACAATTTTTAGTGATTTTTCAAATTTAGACAACTGCTGTTGTCCAAAACTGCTTTAGTGTAACATGTTGATTTCTATTTTGTCCCTAATTCCACAATTCATACAATTTAGTCCTTGCTGAATTAACCCCTAAATTGAGTTAATTTTCTCATTTAATACTTTTCTCTATCATTTTAAACTACTTCATAACCTTTGAAATCAGAATTTTAACACTAGGTCATAATTTCAGCTAATTCACAATTAGGTCCTAAAACCAATTTTCATCAATTTCACTTGATAATATCATCATATAACAAAATTAAAAACTCCAAATCAATATTTATTCATCATATTCTTCCAGTAATAATCCACATCAACTTTAAAAATTAGCTATAGAATCAAAAACTAATGACATAGCAAGTTGGATCCAATTGTAAAAGTCCAAAAACATAGAAATTTCAAGGAGAAAGCAAGAATTAAACTTACATGAAGCTTGAGTATGAAAACCAGCTTGAAGCTCTCTCCCATGGCTAATTTTCAGCTGAAGAAAATGAAGAGAAATCAAGAGAAATCTAGATATTCTAATTTGATCCCCTTTTTATTTAGCTAATTTGTAAATTTTCCAATTTTGCTCCTTTTCTTCTTTCTCTTCTCTTCTTCTTTCTTTCCTTCCCCTGCTCTCTGCTTCGTTTTGGGTTTCTGTTTCTATTCTATCTCCTTTTTTTTTTTTTGTAATAATATAATATAATATAATAATATAATAATATAATATAATAATATATATTAAACATAAAAATCTGATTTTCTTCACAATAAACCGCCTCAACTAAACAAAATGGCTTAATTGCCATTTTGGTCCTTTATACTTTCTTTAATCTATAATGAAACTTTTACACCTTTTTCAATTTAGTCTTTTTCATTTAATTGCATATCCAAACGTTAAAATTTTCTAACGGAATTTTAATACTACCTTATTGACATTCCGTAAACATTCATAAAAATATTTATGACTCGGTTTATAACACCGAGATCTCGATACCTCTTTTTCTCGATTTCCTGACCAAATAAATCTTTATAAAACATAATTTACTATTTTAAAAATATTTTAAAAGCTACATTTGGCTCGTAAATATTAAATAATATAGCCTACAAGTTCATTTGTCAGATTTGGTGATCTCGAACCATTAATTTTGATATCACTAAAATTTGGGCTATTACAGTGAGGTTGCGACGTCAATCCTGAATTTTCAAAATCTTACAATCTGTTTCTAATACAAGTTGGGTTAACAAGAGCTTTCGTAAGCTCGTATAATACCCGAAAATGTTTGTTTAACATAATTTGAATGTGATTGACACTTAATTACATGTACGAATGTTTAAATGTTGTCTAATTAACATTCGTTGCTTCAGCAACGAATGTAGCATCTTATAGTTCGGATCCAACAATCGGGTCAGGCAAAGGATGTTACATAATGTCACAACTAGTTGCATAACAACATAGGTATCCAAATAGGTTAGGCATTATAACATACCCAGAACATCATCAAATCATACCAATTAATGCAAATCATAACGATTTCGTATACTATCATCAATTCAAAAGTTTATACCATTTCAAATGAATTACATATCATATTAGTTCATCAAGTTCAATTCATTTCATTTTCCAATTTCCAGATTCAATTTCAATGTTTCACCCAATAGAACCCTAGTAAAGTGGACTCGAATACACAGGTGAATTACACCACATCAAGATAGCTCGTATGAGCTTAAACTACACCACACAAGGCATCGAAGTGCAAAGCCCATAGATATCAAATGTTTAGAAATTTTCGATTACCTCCCTCCACTACACCAGAGTCTCTATAGAGACAAAGAATACTCGATGATTCACAATAAATGTTGGATCTCGATATCCCATACAAGTGCACATATGACCATATTGCATGCCAATCGTATCCTAATCTTTTACTAAGTTCGCTTAGGCATCAATATTCATATTTGCATTATCATACCCTATAATTATTCACATTTGCATATTCATACCCCATATTCATTCACATACATATAATACCTTGTAATTTTTCACGTTTGCATTTTCATACCTTGTACATTGTACTATCACATAGCAATCACTTATCTCATTTCATTTCAAATTCTATTTCATTTTAATAGTCATATATGCCAATGTCTATTAACATATCAAATTATATTCAAGCATAATTACAATGAAATAAAAACAAGCATACATATAACCCAAAGAATGGTAGTAAGTTTCAAATTAACTTACCTTTTCAAAACACAAAACGAGTAGATTCTTCAGAGACTATTCCACAATTTTTTATTTTCCTCAATTGGCTCCACTTTGGTCCAATTCTTGATCTAGATGAATGGTCGAATGCTAGGAGGGTTTTGACGCTTTCTTCAATCTTTTTCTATGATAGACGGTAAAGGAGGAGGAAGATGATGGCATTTTTCCACTAACTCCCTATTTATACTATGATTAATCTCAATTAACTTATTCTTTGATTTTTTTTTTTAATTATCATTAATCAAGTTAGTGGTAAACAACATCATCATCCACTATCCTATGATTCAAACTGGTTTAAAATTAAACCATTTTAGCCTCTTTGGACAATTGCTACATAGGTCCTCAAACCTTTTTCTTAATTAAAATTCAATAGCAATTAGACTTTTACAATTTAGTCCTTGAGCTTTGGTTAACTATTTTATCGATGAAATTACTCGATCATTCTTAAATATATTTTTTATATTAACTCTGTAAATATTCCTATTTAATATTTACGAACTCGATTTACAAAAATGGAGTCCTAAAACCATATTTTTCGATACCACTGAAAATCATGTTGTTACACATCTTCTTGAGCAACCTACCCCACAACCCTGATGGAAGCCCTAGTTTCTTTTTTCCATTATATGTCTTTGAAGTGGGATTCTACTTGCCTCTACACCTTTTTTTTTTCAAGGGGTTTCAATGACAAGTAGGCTTGCATAGAATAGGATCGTAAGTTTGTCCAAATTGCAGATTTGACTTAGTGCTCTAGATGATCGAAAAGAAACTTGGATTTTGACACAACCTGAAACGCAAACAAATCCAAGTCAGATTTATGAATGAAAAAATACAACAATTAAAATAAATAATTAAGATGAAAAAAATGAACAGTTAAATAAATCAAAGATTTGTACAATTAAACAAGAATAAGATAGAATAAAGAAGATAAATGGAAAAGGTGGAAAGTGGTGTGTAGAAGTCTTAAGGAGCCTTGGAAACCAGATGAATCCACAACCCCCTTCAAACGACTCTAATTTCTCCTCCAAAAAAGAAAACTTGGCAAGAAAAAACTTGAAAATGATCCCACAATTTGAAAAGATTGTTAAAACTCTTCTAAAAGAAAACTCAAGAGAAATTCTTAAAAAGAAAACTCAAAAAGAATTTTATTACCTCAAAGTGAATAATGAATGAAATAATTCAGTTGTGTACAATAAAGAGGCCTTTATATAGGCTAGCTAAGTACATCTAAATAAAACTCTCAAGTATACTAAAGCTCTAGTTAATCTAAATAACAAGTAATTTTAAACTAAATTTTTTTATTAACATAAAACTCCTAAATAACTTTAAATACTTAAAATTAACCAAAATTCAAAATAAATAAATAATAAAATAATAAAACTTAATAAATACAATATTGGGCTCGTATATAGTAAAATTTAAGCCTGAAACTGGAACCAAATATTGTAGGAACCTATTTGTGCCCGGGCCGATTTTATTCAGAAAAAACAAAATAAAAAATAAATAAAAATAAAATGTTCATTTTACAGTTCTTTTTACAAGGCCCAAATTTAATGGCCCAAATGTTAAAAATTAAACCCAACACCTAAACTGCCTACCCAATCCCAATACCCCAAATGAACCCATTACCCGATTAGCCCAATAGACTTTAACCCAATACCTAAAACAGACCCATTACCCGATTAGCCCAACAGACTTTAAACCCACTAACCAAAAACCTGTGCGGCCCAAAGGAGCCCAAATCTTCAGCAGTCAGGAAACCTAGGGTTTCCTGGAAACCCTCGCTCCGCAATCAACTCCTTGCTCCCACACCAGCTTTCAGTCGTGCCACGATCCGCACAGGAATCCCGCACCACCGCCATGATCTTCGTCGACTGCCTGCACAAGAAAGGAAACTGCGACAAAATGGCAGAAAGGATCTATTTCCTTTTTGTTTTTTTAGGCTATAAAAAGCCCGATTTACTTTGTAACAGAGACACGATTTTTCTTTACAAGTAATATGCACAATACAATATACAAAGAAATCAAAAGATAACAGGTCTCTTTTTATTTTTTAGTCTGTTTTTTTGAATCTATTTTTTATTATTTATTTTTAGTTTATATATATAATATTTTAAAATATATAAAAAAAGAAAAAAAAAAGCTTACATTTTTGGAGTTTCGCGGTGGCCGACGACGTTGGCGGACGGCGGTTGGAGCCTCGTCGGAGCCTGCCGGAAATCGCCTGGCAGAGGATCTGAGAGCTTCCTCAGAATTTTTTTTTTTAAAAACATAAAGGGAAATGTTTTTTTTTTCTAACTTGGGCTATTTATATAGGGTTTAAAACGGCGCCGTTTTGGACTTAAGCCCTACTACCAAAACGACATCGTTTCGTTTAAAGACTCGAAATCCGACCTGCCCCAACCTTAGGATCCGCGTGTTTTGGAGGAAGGGTCTATTTGCGCATTTGGCCGTTCCGCATTTTTTGGTTTTCTAAATTAAGTTTTCTTTTATTTTTAATTCAGCCCTTAAATTTTCCTCTATTGCAATTTGGTCCACATTCGAGCGGCACCATTTCAGAGGGTGGGGTTATTTTCTGTTTTGGTCCCTCTACATTGCGCGTGTTACAATTCGATCCTTACACTTTTATTTATTTCGATTTTACCCTAAATTTTTATTTTTAAGTTTAATTTAGTCTTTTCTTTTGTTTCTTTTATTATTTTTTGTTATTATTGCCCCTTTTGTTATTCTTGATGTTATATCAAGTATTTTTAATAATATTATTATTAGTTATTTTTATTATCATTATTATTAATATTATTATTATAATTACTATCATTTCATTACTTTTTTTTACTATTATTTTTACTATTATTATTAGTACCATTATTATTATATTTATGACTATTTTATATATATATATTATTATAGCTATATTTATTATTATATCTACCATTATTAATACTATTATTTTTTTATATTATTATTACTATTAATTTTAATATCCTTACATTATTTTATTATTAATACTATTTTTATTTTTGCTATCATTATTTTCATTATTATTTTTATTTTATAATTGCTAATATTATTTTTATTATTATTTATTTATTAACATATTTCCTTTATTATTATTATTGTTATTATTACTATTATTATTTTATTATCTTTAAATTATTGTATATATTATTTATCTATTTGTTAATTTGATATTAGCTTTATTTTCGTTATTATTTTATTTTATTTATTTATTTGTTATTTATTTATTATTATTATTTTCTCTTAATATTTGTTACTTTTGCCTTCATTATTATTATTCATATTATTACCCACATTTTTATTGCATTGAGCATGTTGGCATTATGATTTATTTTTCATTTTATTACGATCATATTATATTTGATGCATTAAAAATTTGGTTTTGAAATAAGCAAATACTTTGTGTTCTAGGGTTCGAAAGAAATCGTACCCTAACTTATTGGGTTTCAATTTTTCTCTTCGAGTCCAAAGAACTTGTTACTTTTTTTTTTTTAAAAAAAAAGAGTTAAATAAAAAACTTATTCTCGAGAATTTAAAATTGTCGTGTCCTAACTAATTGGATGTGACGTTTTGTTATTTCGGGATAAGGATTTCAGAAAACAAGGCAATGTTTCGTGTTTGGAAGGTCGAGAAATTGTACCCTAACGAGCTGGGTTTCAGTTTTTCGTACGCCCAAATAACTAAATATCCTTTTAATTTCATGTTTTGGGAAATTAAGGGACGATCTTAGTTTCAGGGGTTAAAATGTCGCACCCTAACGTACTGGATGTGATATTTTATCCTTATGGAACAAAGGAATCTTAATATTCCGAAATGGATTATAAACATTCTTTAAAAGAAATTAAATTTTAAAATCTTCTCGACATAAGGACATTAATTAATCAATTAGGTACCAACTTTTGGGCGTTACGAGGGTGCTAACCCTTTCTCGTACGTAACCGACTCCCGAACCTGTTTTCTTGTATTTCGTGGACCAAAATCAACATTTTGAAATAAAACAATTTATAAGGTGATCCAATCACACCTAAGTAAAAAGGGATTGGTGGCGACTCCATTTTCGTTTTAAAATCGATCCCCCATTTTTTCATAAAACTCTTAAAAAAATGGTTTCAACAAATATGATTTAAACTCGAACCTGAAACTCGTAATTTTCGTAATGATCCCGTCTAGAAATTCTGCTCGTGTAGTCTTCAGTAAAACTGTCATAACTTGAGCTCCCAAACTCGAAATTGAGTGATTCAAAGTGTGTTTTGAAGCTAAGAGATAATTATTTAAACTCTATGCAGACATCTAAGCCCATAAATTCCTGGATTTCATCTAAAAATTCGTCGCAAGTTGACTTAGCTTTTTAGCTTGAAAATTAGCAGTTGCTTCGATCTAAAATCATTCCCTTTATATGATCGCCTATACGGATCTATTAGATATATAAACTTTAATTTCATATATCCATTCGGTACTGATCCACTTGCTATAATTCATTTAACCCTATACCATGTTTACGTATGCATAAGAGGGGCTTTTTCATTTATGTTCAGTTTGGGGAAACCCGATAAATAGGTATTTATGTCATCTAAGTCTTGAAAAAAATAGATAAGATTTAGTCTTGGTCCCATCGACTTGGATAAGGAAAAATTTGCCTTCATTCGCTATTGACTTGTTAAATTCTTTGCCTAAAGATTTAATTTATTTTATGATTTTTTTTTTGGTGAATTACAATAATAGGGTAAAGCCCGAACAATAAATGCGACTAGCGTGACTCGAACCTAGGTCACACCTAGTGCGATGAACACCCTTAACTATCAGGCCATCATATAAGGTTCTGTATGATTTATTTAATTTGACTATATTTTGTATAATCAATTATAAATTTATTTTTATTCTGAGTTGAAATATATATCATGCAATAGGATTAAATTGGATCTTTTTATTTCTAATTCCTTCAAGATTTTAATTATTCAATAGTTGGTCCCTCTTGTTAGCTTTAATTGGGTGAATCAATGATTAATAATTTATTTTCACTTTCAATAATTTTTTAATACTGTTGTCTTGATTAGATATTTTATTAAGTGTTAAATCACAAGTTAACCCACGTTTTCATGATGTAAGTTGATTATATTTTCATCATTTATTTACAAACTAAATTCAATAAATTTGATTTTCAATTTTATTGAAACATAAATATTTGAAGAAATTATGTTATTAATATACTAAAACTTCCATAAGTTTGAAAATGTATTTTAAAAATGTAAAACTTATTTAAATATATTATTAAAAATCAAATTAAAACATAATATTTTTTTATTACAAAATATACATAGTTTAAACAACATATTACAAAATAAAAATTTGATGGTAATAATATATTTAATACTTTTTTTAATAAATATAAGAGATAAAAGATGGGTATAATCGGATTTAAGCTCATATATATATGACAAAAACTTTAATTACCATTCCACGTAAATTGTATATATATCTATTTTAATTTTTAATCATATTATTTGTAAAATGTTAATTTTTTAATTAAAATAATTTAAAACAATTTCATTAATATTTTACAATTAATCCGTGCATTACATATATATATATATATATAATATATAAACTAATTATTATATATTTTTATTAGGGTAAGGGTCTGAAATCTGAACACAATATCTAAACTAAACATATATTTAAGCAACACAAATTATTTCACACTCCAATTTTTTCCCGAAATTACATCAATTAATTATTTCATTTTTATATTTCATTTTGACATACAATAATTAATTTTTAATAATAAGAATGGATAAAATTTTCATTAGAATGATCGATTTATTCTTTAATTTAATTTAATATATATAGATTAATTTTTTTTATTTTTAAATAAAATAAACAACATATAATCCGCGTTTTCGGTATACCAAGATTGCACATACACCCAACTCTCCCATAGCGTTATTAATTGAAGTAGAGTAGACCAACCCACTGAAAGCTGAAGTTTCCATCCTTTTTCTAAGTTTAACCATTCGCACAACAATAATACAACCTATCTCATCTAACAAATCTTTCTCTGTTGGTTGGAGTGTTACTAAAATGCTGAATATCCCTTAAATAATATTTGGGTTTGAATTATGTGGACGGAGAAAAAACGTTTCAAGAAAATTACTTTTCATTTAATGATTTAATTTTTATCGACTTTAAATTTAATCGAAACTTAATAATTTTTAAAGATTTGACCTTTTTTGACTTTAAATTTAATCGGAACTTAATATAACTATCGAATACAAATAAAATAAATTTTTTTACAAGCTTTTACATGATATAATGGTCAAATTATGATTTTGGTCTATATATTAAAATATATATACTAAATATATATTATACTTAAATAATGGTCAGCCTAGTACATCAATTAACAATTTAAAAGAGTAAATGGTTAAAGCTTTAGGTTGATGTTAAAAATTCAAATCCTAATTTATTATATTAGTTGAAATATGCTTTAAGATTCTTTTCTGTTTTTTCATCACGGATTTGAGTTAGAATAGTGGAAGATGAGATTCACGATCATCTCGTGGTTTTCCACGTTTTTCTTTGGAGCTAGGATCCTTTTCTCTGATAAAGAGTCACTTCCATCTTTAATCTCTTTTGTTAGGATCCTTTTCTCTGATAAATTGAATCGAATCAAAATCATAGATAAAAAATTGCACAAAATTCTAGTTCACATATAACATTACATATTAGATAAAAATTCATGTGCAAATTCGACATTTATTCTTAAATTTTAATAAACTTAATTTACAATGCTAATTACTTAAATTTTCACGTTTAATAAATATAAAAATAATGGTATTATTTTGGTTTTAATCTTTTTACTATATTAAAATTTGAGATTTAATCCCTCTATTTTAATTTGACATAGTTTAATCTTTTCTACTTTTACAATTTTTTTAATAGGTCCAAATTGATAAACATTTTTAAATTGTTTGTATTAAAGTGATAATGTGAATTTTTACCGCAAGAAAGTTATCCAAATTATTTTAACTATAACAAAGTTATTAATTGAAAAATCTGCATCATCATTTTAGTGATGGTAGCAATGTTATCAGTTTGAGCCTATAATAGAGTTATTTTTTTGAGTTAAAATGTGAGGTTGCCACATATTGTTATGCTATTTGTCGTCAATTCAATATGAATGTATTTTAATAGTGTTAGCCTTAATTAAGTATCAAATAGATATAAATTGTCAAATTCAAATACTTTCATATATATTAACTTTTTTTTAAATTTTTACTAGATATATTTGTTCCATATTCAAATAACCAACAATCTCTCGACACAAAAACAAAAATATTTATATTATGACATGAGAGTTCAGCTTCCATCACTATCAACATCATCCTTATCCAAAATAATAATAATAAAAAAAAAACATTATGAATTATGATGGCATGTCTATATATATATATATATATATTAGCCTCCGCAAAACAATATTTTTCTTTTGGCATGAGGATTTATTTAACTTTTTTCACTTTAAAAAATTATTTTAATCTTTTGTTTAATTTTTTAGCCTTTAAAATTATGTTTTTATCAAATAATTTAAAAACAGATAAAAAAATTAACGTTTGTTAAGTTTATTAATGATATGACATACATATGAATATCACTTAGATAAAACATCAGCATTTCATTATTTTTTTAAATTTTAAAAATATTATTATTTGAATAATCTCATTATAAGCTCTGATCATATCTGCTTTTTTTGACACAAAATCTAGAATTACCCATAGTTCCTCTCTAACCCATAAATAGAAAGATAATACACTCCAGCGCCCTCGAACCCACATTCTCCTGTATTGACAACAATGTTCATGTCAATCGAGCTAAGATTCAATCGATAAAAATTCTAAAAATTATTTTAAAAAATAAAAATTATTAAAAAATATAAAAATATATATAATATTTTAAAATATTAAATAAATGCTGACATCTCTTTATGTAGCAACTCAAATTTATGCGATATCAACAAAATTAACAAACATTAATTTTTTCATCAATTTTAGTGTAATTTGATAAAAAAAATGCAAGTTCAAGATTAAAAAGACTGAAAAATTAAATGAAGAATTAAAATATTTTTTTATTAAGTTGGATAACAAAATAAATAATTATACCTTTTACCTCCTTTTATATATATATTTGCAATTATGTACAGACACTTTCTTTATTTTAATTTCTCCAAATTCAATTTTTTTTATCTTAGTTAGATTTCAACCAACGTGTACAATCAGAGTATATTATCAAAATAAAATATATAAAAAATATTTAAAAATATAAATAGTTTTTATTGAATTCAAGATTCAATTATTTATTCTTTTAGTAAACTTAGAAAATAGGAAAAATTAATTACTAAATTCGTTTTAATAGATATATTAAAAAATTAAAAGACAAGCATTTGGACATGGTGAGTGACATTGGTGTAGAGAGATAGCAACCCTATGCCAAACCCGCCATCTTTTTAACTCTTAAGTAATTATGAAAATTTAACCGACAGCTGCCAAATCCAATGTAAATAATCAACAGTTAAATTGTTGTTTGTCAGAAAAGATTATTGGACCTAAAACCGCTGTCATTTCGCTATTTGTGTCTCCTGCAAGAAATCCTACAATTATAGTATATGTTTTGAAAGACCCTTAACTTTGTGGTATTTCTTTGGCAGAATTATTGCTAGTTGGGAATAAAGGGTCTAAATGCTGTGTTTTTGGTGCTTGAAAATGGGTATTAACGATTTACAATAGTTGTGAGTATAAGTAGGAGTAGGAATGATAGGCAATTGTGTTTTACCCCCTTTTGTGTCTTCTGTTTTTAGCTTTTTGGTTTTGTTTCTTTGTCCCCTTTAATGTTTTAATAGTGTGTAATAACGTAGAATTATGCTATTTCAAGGTAAACTTCACTTTAACAGGAGTAAGTGGAAATAAGTGAGAAAACTAAGTTTTAAGCATAAATCTATCTCAAACTTGTAATTTGCGATTACAAAATTAATGACTATTTTGGAAGATATTAAAATAGAGGGAGGAAAAGTGAAATTAAATCAAATTTCATAATGTGTAGAATTTTAAATTGATAAATCACATAGTTATTTTTTTATCAACATTGAGGGTTTTACGAATAATAAGTGCATAATTTGAAAGAAGAATTTCTTTTTGTCATTATCGCTAAAGCCAGAGAGAAATCTAAATTTCAAGTTTTCAACAGGAAAAAGAAGAAGAAGAAGAAGAAAAAAAAAAAGGCTGTCATTTTTTACATTTTGAATGCAGTCAAAAGCCAAAACTCCTTTTTTTTTTTTTTAAGTGTTGAAAGAAAATGGGAGAAATGCTACTGCTAACTTTACTAGTGGCATTTTCTCACTGAAACCAATTATTTTTTTCCATCACTTTCCCTAGATTTTTTAAGTACTCAACAATAAAGAAATACCTAGAAAGCCTACATACTCAGAAGGTCAGTTAACCTCTTGTTTGTTTTGGTTTATACCCAGATCGATTTAGGTTCAACTTTTTTTTTATCTGTTTACTTGGAATTTGTTTTATATAGGTATTGGGTGTTTGGATCATGTGATCGAAACTTTAGTTTCTGTTTGGTTGATTAGAAAGTGAAAGAACAGAAAGAAAATGTAAGGTCTTTTTCGAGTTTGAGGTTATTGATCATTTGAACAATAGTGAAGAAAGCACCTCTTGGAATAGTTAGATTGAGATTTTCATTTTCTGAGGAGTCTTGTGTAATTGTATGGACTCTGTTTGAGATTAATGATGTGAGTTTTGATTTAAATGTCTTGCAATTTAGCTGTTCTGATTATCTGTTAATCTAATGTTGCACTTTTGAGAATTTGGTGAAATCTTGCACTACCTGATGATTTTGGTAATTGAATAGTAACCTTCCTTACGTATTTTGCAAATGTATTAGTATGGAAGTGAAGTTAAATTGTATATTTTTCGTTTCAATTTCAATCGTTAACAAATATGTGTTATGTTTGTAGATATGTACAAGAACCAACTGCAAGAGTTGGCTCAAAGAAGTTGCTTTAATCTGCCGTCTTATTCATGCATCCGAGAAGGACCTGATCATGCTCCTCGGTTTAAAGCTACTGTCAATTTTAATGGAGAGACTTTCGAAAGCCCTACATTTTGCTCTACTTTGAGACAAGCCGAACATGCTGCAGCTGAAGTAGCTCTAAATACGCTTGCCAACAGAGGCCCTTCCAAAGCATTGGCTGCTAGAATTTTGGTAAGCATTCAACTTAAATTTTATCTACTATCGAGCTAGACTTACTTAGATGCCATTTTCCTGCTCAAATTTGCATTAGGCAACCAATTGTTTTGCATCAGCCTTTGAGCTGGACTTTGCAGTTATTGATTATTCATTTCGGGAAAAAAAAGAAGCTAAACTCTTTAGAGTTTATCTCTACTGCACAGGATGAAACTGGTGTCTATAAGAATTTGCTTCAAGAGACTGCTCATAGAGCTGGTTTAAATCTTCCAGTCTACACAACTATTCGATCTGGACCAGGCCATGTTCCTACCTTTTCATGCATGGTTGAGCTCGGAGGGATGAGCTTTACTGGGGAACCAGCTAGGACGAAGAAACAAGCGCAGAAGAATGCGGCAATGTCTGCATGGTCTGCCTTGAGAAAGTGTATGATAACTTTCCTTTTTATTAAAAGGCTCCTACTTCATTTAGAATCAAACAATTGCATTGTTTATTCCTTCCCTCGGGAGGCTTTTGGGGTTAGACAATGAAGAAAACATACGAACTTAGCTAGGCAAACAATGTATGTTTCTTTGCATTCACCCACATTGAAAACGGTTTCAATCAAAGGTTAAAGAAAGATCATTTTAATATTAGTTGTTATTTGAAAAGCTTTCTTATTTATTTTCTATGGTTTGAAGTTTTTCTTGGTCGCTTAATCTAGTATAGTGGTTGCAGTGTCTAGGTATGGTTCATCTTCATCTTCACCACCTTCCTTGGAGTCTCAAGGAAGAGAAGAACAAGCGCAAGCTGTCATTGCTCGTTTTCTTTCATCATTACAACCATCAGAATCAAAGCAGTGTTTGCAATATGATTGCCAGTATGGAAAGTCTAGAGCAATTCCTGTATGTATAGACCTAACCCAATCAACCCCGAACCTATACTCAATGCAGAGTCAAAGTTGGCCTTACCCTTTCTCTCCTGAAATATCCGTTCCTATTTACCAAATATGGCAGCAAGAACATTTAATGCAGCTGCAAAACCACCTGTTTACATTCCCCGTTCCTCCGGTTCCTCTGCCAAGACCTCAGATTCTTCCATATATGCAGTCAATTTTACAACCAGGTCGTCACCCGCCCTTTCAAGTTCGAGACCAAGAATCTAATGTTACTACACCCAGACTAGCAATTGCTACCTCATGCCCTCCTCTTCACCTCTCTAATCCCTCCACTTCTCAACCATTGATGGGTAGATCTACTGTGACCATTCAAGAGATACACGAGGAGATAAAAGAAGCATCCAAATACACTCCCTCTGATGTCGTTCCCTGTCAATCTAATGTCGAAATGTCTGTTGAAGAAACGAAACAGGATGTTCGCAAGCAGAAGTATGTTAAGTTGGAAAGCAAAGTCGAAAACGATCATAGGAAATCAGGTGCTGGTTCCCAACATGCTGTTGAATCTAATCTTAGACCACACTATTCTTCAAGAGCAAGTTACTATAGAAATTCTCAACCGCCATCCTCCAAAGCAGTGCCTATGCTGATCAGAACAATGAGCCCTGTTTCTTCCATGAGACGGAACACTCAAAAGCCGACATTAACTCAAGTGCCTGTCCCGCCAAGAATGAGAACAGGTGCTCCACCATTTTCAACCAGACCCAGGTTCGAAAGAACAAACCTTGGCGGTATGCGTCCCACTTCCATGGCACCACCAGTTAGAATAAGATCAGTTGTACCGGTGTGCTCGGCTCCACCACCACTAAAAACACCAAGTTTCAACCAGGACAAAGACAAGAAAGATAATGTTTCAGAGGATGTTTCAACTGCAACTTCGGAACTCAATAAGCTTAGCATGTAGAGGGAGAGCTGTTTCATCTTTTCTTGAAGTAGTTAGAATAAATAAAATAGTTGCTTGCTAAAATCTGTATAAAACTGAAAATTCATATTTTTAATTTAAGATTGACGCTAATTACTATAGTAATTATTATAATAGTGAAGGTTAAAATGTAAATTTGTCAGGACACTACCAATGAATATTGAAATTGGTCACTATTAATATATGCCATTATATTTTAAAAATATAATTAAATTTGCCACATGACTTTTATGTGATTAAATTTTATTATTAAACTTGAATTTTATTGAATTTTACCATTAATCTTGATTTTTCAATTAAAACTTATCAATTAATATTGATTCTGATGATTTGAAAGTAGATTTTTTTAAAAAAATATTATTTCAAATATTTTATTTTAATAATTAACAAATTAATTTATAAAATATTAAAAAATAATAAATTAGCATAGAATTTTTATTTAATAAAAGAAAGACTTGTAAAATAAAAAATAAAAAAGATTAAGTTTATTTTTTATAAGTAAATGTTTTTATTAATGCTTGATGCTATATTAATTTATTATTTTTAAGTAATAAATTATAATCTTAATTTTTATTAAAATTTTCACCTAAATATAACTAAATTAAAATTGAATAGTAAAATTCAATAAAAAATCAAATTTTAATGACAAATTAAATAAAACAAAAGTGAAGTGGCAAAATTCAAAATAGAATTAAAATATAGTGGTAATTTTATCTTTTGTTATAAAATAAATACATAGAAAAATAAAGAACAAAGAATATGGGAGAGCGTATTTTATTGATTTTTCAGAGTCTTTATTTATAGGCATAAGAAGTATAAATGAAGTAGATATCTTCTTCTAATCACTATTAGAATTTAAAGTTGATCAAAACTTATCTTAATCTTAATGGACATCTACTTAATAAGACATTTATAACATCTTTTAACTTAAAAGTACAACCATAAATATCTATAAAAAAAATATAATGACAAATTTCAACTTTAACTTAAAGTATAGTACACATTAACCCTAATAATCATCATCATCATTTTCTTTTTGCTCCCCAAAAGACTTATCTGGTTATGCATTATATATCATAAAAATAATGTTTTTTCATCCTAAAAATCTCATGCATGCATATATTTGGTTAGATTTAATTTAACAATTTGGTTATGGATTTGTATTATATTTATGTTACTTTTATATATTATAATTATATTTAAGATATTATACATAAACGTGTTCATGAGTTAGGTCGGGCCGAGCTTGGGTTGGGTTTAAGCATGATGTCGTAACCATTTTTGAAAACGGGAATCGACTTGTTTTTAAAAAAATAGGGAGTCGCCACCGATCGTTTATTCGAGGTGTGATCGGATCACCTTGTTTTAATAAAAAACATTTTAGTTTATTAAAACAGAGCTTTTGGTCTACGAGTGTTCGAGAAGACGGGTTCAGGAGTCGGTTACGTGCGAAGAAGGATTATCACCCTCGCAACGCCCAAAATTGGTACCAAATTGATTGATCAATGCCCCAATGCTGAAAACTTGAAAATATTTAGGGTAAAAAAGAACTAAAAGAAAGGGGTTAATTGAGTCGGAATTGAATCTCAAAATTAACTTGTTTCCAAGGAATAAGATTGTCATACCCAGCACGTTAGGATATGACGCCTTTATACTCTGACGTCGAGATCATTTTTTATCTTCAAATCGCGTGAAGAAGGGTATTTGAATATTTAGTCGAACAGAAAAATCAACACCCAGCACGTTAGGATGTGATCTTTCGAACTTCTAAACACACGAATATTGCCTTATTTCTTTGGAAACTTTTAAACAAAATGTTAATTTTGTAAAAATGTATTTTTTATTTTAAATCATAATCTATGTGACGATATTGCATTAGTCATTATCGAACCTAAGTATTAGAAACAATTATAATATACTAACATTTCGAATAGGCAATAAAGAAATAATAATAAGAAATACGACAAATAATAATTCCTATACTAAAACGATTACAAATATGTGACGAAGTATAGACCAATACAATAAACAATAAGAACAAATATGGGCACATTTCATGCAAGTATAAGTGATAGATAAAGAGGCATAAATGTAATATAAACAGTATAAACAATGTACAAAATGAAAATGGTATACGATGGTTTTAAATAAAAATATATATAAACGTAAACAATAAAAATAAAACATGTTTTTCAATATATATATATGTATTATATAAAAATGTGGTATAACCTAATATTATACAATGTGTAAAAATATGTAATCTAATAGCCAATTTATGAAAATAATATCTAATTAAGAAAACATTAAGCGGAATACGATAATGAATAATAAATAAACACACACACATATATATATATATACGTATAATACATTAACCATAAAATTACATATATAAGATAAACAATATAAATAAAATAGATTAGATAATGTAACTAAATTTAAAAAAAATTTAGAAATAACGCATGACATAACATGATATTATATGATATAGAAATTCAGAAGTATAGTGAATAAAATACTATGCAAAAGAAATAATATTGAGCTAAATAGAATAATAATAGTAATAATAATAATAATAATAATAATAATAATAACTGGTAGAAAGAATAATAATAGTAATAATATTAATAATAATAATAACAATAGTAAAATAAATAAATAAATTTACTAAGCAAATCAAGAACTATGTTGAAATCAGAGTAAAGATCAGGGGACAAAAACTGCAATAAATCGAAAGCAGGGGATAAGAACCACCACGTCGTGCACATAAACTCACGGGGACCAAATGGGTAAATAACCTAAGACCGTAATGCGCGGCGTTTAGAGGGGACTAAAATGGAAACGGAACGAATTTAAAAGCCAAATTAAAATCAAATAAAACAAGATTGAGAATAAAATGAACAGGGAAGGACTAATATAGTAAATAGCCCTTTTGAACCAACACGGGGATCCTCCGGGTCACAAGCAGGTCGGCGCGTGGATCTATCTTTCCCCAAACGGCGCCGTTTCGCATTTTATTTAAATAAATAAAAAAATTTAAAACCATTTTTATACTTCAGAAAACACAGAAGACCGAAAGAACCCCCCCTTTTTGTTATTCTGCTAGGGTTTATGCAGAAACCCCACGCCGTCGTCGCACCAACACCATCCGGTGGCCGCCAACACACGAAAGGGGAGGCCGTTAGCCTCGTTTCGAACAAGCCAATCGACGGAAAACCAAACCCAAAAGCAAGTATATTCTTTTATTCTCCTTTTTTGATTTTTTGTTTATGAAGGATTCAAAATAAGTAAAATAGACAATAGAAAAAAAAATAAAAGTGGTAATCGATAAAGATAAATAAATTAGATCAACCTTTTTGCTCTTTGCTTTTGATTTGCAGTGTTCCTAAAAGACCGAAGGTACAAGATTTGTTTCCGTTTTATTACCACTTATTTGGCAAAGATTTTTATGTGTTTTCTTCTATTTTTTTATTGTGTTTCTGGTAATGCTTACGTATGAAGACCAAAAATCCCTTTTACATCGACTTTGAATGGCTTTATAGCCGAAAGTACACTATCTCCTTAGTATTCTATTATTTGTCCCATATTTTGTTTCTGGTGGTCTCTGTCTCTGTTGCTGCGTGTTTGCAGGGCATGGCGATGGTGCGGACGGTGGAGGCCAAGGCGCCTGGGGAAGCTCCAAGCGACAGGAGGCATGGGCACGGGGAACGACGAGCGTGGGAAGCCGAAACGATGCGAAACGCGCGTGTGGGGGATGCGACGCGCGTGTGGCGGACGCGCGGGGAGCTGGAGCGACGCGGGTGTGGGGGACGCGCGGCGGCGCTGGAAAAAGGGTCCCTAGGGTTTCTGTTCAGTTGAGTCTTGTTGGGCTATTCAGGCGTTGGGCTTTGGTTAAAATTTTGGGCTAGGATAAGTAGGCTTATTGGGCTAATGTTTAAATGGGTCACTCGGGTTTGGGCTGGCTTTAATGGGTTTTGTAATTGGGCTGCAAAGTTTGGGTTATGCATTTGGACTGTTAACTTGTATTAAAATTGGGCCTGTACTTGGGCCTTGAATCCTTTTTTGTAAGTGGACATTTAAAAGGACTGTACATTTTTTTGGGTTTATTTATTGGTTTTGCAATTGGGCTCTGAATTTAATTTGGGCTAGATTTTGGGACTGTTCAGACACTTTAATGGATTTTTATAATAATACTATTTTGGTTTTTTTTCTTTTCTTCTTTTTTTTTTTAATTTGGGTTTTGTTTCGGCTGAACGGGTTTGTTTGGGCGTTATTATTCTGATGGGCCCGGGCAAATTTGGGCTCTTACAGCTGCCCCTTTTTGCTTATTGCCGTGTAACGGGAATGAAGCAAAGACTTTAAAGAGAGCTAAATTTTCCTAGTATTGCAAGATCTTAACTTCTTGGTCCTCGTCTTTTCCAAACATCTTCAAACTCCATTGTGACCTGTTGCTCTTGAGTCACTCCACCGCTGCTTCCGAGAGATAGGACTCGTAGCTTCAATTTGCTTTTCCTGAATCTTGTTTATTCTTTGAACTTGCTCCAACTAGGACTTCGATGAAACCTGAAATTCTCAAACTGCTTTTTTTATTTTCGCAATATGAGTTGACCTTTTCTTCCCCCCCTTTTTTTGGACAGAAATTGAAAAACAGAAATTGAAAATACCTCGGCGTGCGACTTGAGGAGTTGCGAATGGAAATTGAAAAACAAAAATTGAAACACCTCAGTGCGTGACCTGAGGCTCAACTCACCTCTCGTATTATGAGTTGATTTAAACAGAATTTGAAAAATAGAAATTAAATATCTCGGCGTGTCCCGAGGCTCAACTCACCTCTCGTATTATGAGTTGATTTTTGAACAGAAATTGAAAGACAGAAATTAAATACCTCGGCGTGCCCCGAAGCTTAACTCACCTCTCGTATTATGAGTTGATTTTTTTGAACAGAAATTAAAAGACAAAAATTAAATGCCTCGGCGTGTCCCGAGGCTCAACTCACCTCTCGCGTTATGAGTTGAGTTTTGGACAGAAATTTAAAGACAGAAATTAAAAATACCTCAGCGTGGCCCGAGGCTCAACTCACCTCTCGTGTTATGAGTTGATTTTTGAATAGAAATTTAAAGACAGAAATTAAATACCTCGGCGTGCCCCGAAGCTCAACTCACATATCGTATTATGAGTTGATTTTTGAACAGAGATTGAAAAACAGAAATTAAAAATACCTCGGCGTGTCCCAAGGCTCAACTCACCTCTCGTATTATGAGTTGATTTTTGGACAGAAATTTAAAGACAGGAATTAAAAATACCTTGACGTGCCCCGAGGCTCAACTCACCTCTCGTATTATGAGTTGATTTTTGAACAGAAATTTAAAGAAAGAAATTAAAAATACCTCGGAGTGCCCCGAGGCTCAATTCACCTCTCGTATTATGAGTTGACTTTTGAACAGAGGTTTAAAGACAGAAATTAAAAATACCTCAGCGTGGCCCGAGGCTCAACTCACCTCTCGTGTTATGAGTTGATTTTGAAACAGGAATTGAAAAACGCCTCAGCATGTGACCTGAGGCTTAACTCACCCCTCGTATTATGAGTTGATATTTGAAAAATAAAAATTGAAAAACACCTCAGCGCGTGACCTGAGGCTCAACTCACCCCTCGTATTATGAGTTGGTATTTTGGACAAAATTTCCAATCATATCATATGGTGGAACTCGGATGTCTTCTTTTCCTGTCATCAGAGTTTCTCACTTTATGGGTGTACCTGTATGTGTTATGCGTGATGTTATCATGATATGCACGTGTTGACCTTAAATGCTTTTATGTCTACATGGTTATGCCATGTGCCTTGAGCTTGTTTGTCATGTGTCTCTCGTTATGACTTTCATGATGACTTGTATTTATTGCTTCGATTCTTGACTTTTCTTTCAGGTTTTGTGCCCGTCCTCAAGTTTTATGAGTAATCTGCGTTTCTCGTATATCACCCAGTTACCCCCTGTTGGACTTTGTCCTTGCTTTGAGGCTCTTGTACTTACCAGATCCTCATCCAGGTAATGCTCAACATTCCTTTTGTTTAGAGTAGGTCATTTCACTATTTATCATTTAAATGAACCAAACATGAGATGTATGAAAATGGCCAAGTGGGTATGAAAGGGATACCTCATATCTGTATTTATTTTGAAGGCAACAAGCAAAGAAAATGGACAAGGAATAATTCAATATAGAAAAAACCATAAAAAAGGAAAGCAGGGTTCAATTGTCACAAATGCTCTAGATATCCGACGTATGAACTTCTTCACGTTCCTTCATCCTGGATCTTTTCGAGCGAAGCTTCTTGTGTAGAAGATTTTAAGCCTCCGAGTCTGCTTCAAATATTATAATCTCACCATTTAACTCTATGTTCAAATCACCTTTGCTCTTTAAGCCCGGATCTACTTCATTAGGATGCCCTTCCGGGTTTACTTCCCAAATCTTCTTGTTTATCAAGACGCCCTTTTCGGGTTTTCATCTCGATCTCCCCTCCTTTTTTTTTTCAGGTGTAGTACTTCTTCACTGTATCTGAGTTCACTGGATTTGGTACCTCCTTCCCATCCATCTCGGTGAGAATCAAAGCTCCACCCGAGAAAGCCTTTTTTACGACACATGGTCCTTCCCAATTCGGGGCCCATTTTCCTCGAAAGTCTTTTTGTATAGGGAGAATCTTTCTCAGCATGAGTTCTCCTTCGCGAAACTCCATTGGTCGTACCTTCTTGTCGTGGACTATGATTATTCTCTTTTGGTAAATCTGTTCGTGACAGATTGCTTTCAAGCGTTTTTCTTTGATTAGATTTAGTTGGTCATATCAAGCTTGCACCCATTCTGATTCTTCTAGTTTTGACTCCATTAAGACTCGTAAAGACGGGATCTCAACTTCGATGGGCAGCACAGCTTTCATCCCATAGACTAGGGAGAATGGAGTTGCCCCTGTAGAGGTCCGAATACATGTGCGATATGCATATAGGGCAAATGGAAGCTTCTCGTGCCAGTCTTTATATGTCTCGGTCATTTTCCCAATAATCTTCTTAATATTTTTGTTGGCCGCTTCTACTGCTCCATTTATCTTTGGGCGGTAGGGCGAGGAATTTTGATGTTTTATTTGAAACTGCTCGCACACTTTCTTCATCATTCTGTTATTCAGATTCAAGGCATTATCTGAAATGATTCTCTCAGGTAATCCATATCGACATATGATCTCCTTTTTTAAGAACATGCAAACTGCGGTCTTTGTCACATTCGCAAATGAAGCGGCTTCAACCCATTTTGTGAAGTAATCTATGACTACAAAAATGAATCGATGCCCATTAGAAGCTTTTAGGGAAATTGGCCCTATAATATCCATGCCCCACATAGAAAAAGGCCACGGAGACGTCATGACATGAAGGGGCGAAGGTGCTGCATGAATTTTATCGCCGTAAACTTGACATTTGTGACACTTTCATACGTAACTGATGCAGTCGCTTTCTATCGTCAACCAGTAATAACCGAGCCTCATAATTTTCCTGGCCATAGTGAAACCATTGGCATGCGTTCCACAAATTCCTTCATGGACCTCTTCAAGTATCTTTCTGGCTTCAATATCATCCACGCATCTCAGAAGCACTTGACCTTTTCCCCTTTTGTATAGGATGTCCCCATCAAGAACAAATCCTGCTGCCATTCTTCTGATTGTTCTTTTGTTGTTCTTATTTGCTTGCTCAGGATACCTTTGATTCTTGACATATTCTAAGATATCATGGAACCATGGCTGTCCATCCGCCTCTTTTTCAATGCTAAAATAATGCACCGGGGCCTAATATATGCTCATCTGGAGAGGCATTATTTCCGTTTCTCGGTTCGCTTTGAACATTGAAGCCAAGGTGGCCAGGGCATCAGCCAATTGGTTTTCTTTTCGTGGGAAGTATCTAAAAGTCACTTCCTCGAATTCTTTGACCAGTTCAGCAACAAGATCATGATATTTGACCAACTTCGAGTCTCTCACTTCCCAATCTCCACGGATTTGGTAAATCACCAATGCCGAATCTCCGGATACCTTTAAGATTTTGATGTCTCGTTCAATAGCCGCGCGAAGTCCCATGATGCAAGCCTCGTATTCGCTATGTTATTGGTACGTAAGAAATTTAACTGCGATGAATGGATAATGATTCCTTACGGTGACACTAAGATCGCTCCAATCCCATGCCCCAATGCATTTGATGCGCCATCAAAGCTCATCTTCCATGATTTCTCTTTTGACGATTCACATTCTTTTTCTCGTATTACACATCAAGTCTTCATCGGGAAATCAAATCTTAATCGCTCGTATTCTCTCTGCTGCTCGAGTTCTTTAGGAAGTCACTATCATGCGTTTCCTTTTATCGACTTTTGGCTCACATAGATGATGTCGTACTCAGACAATAGGATCTGCCATCGTGCCATTCTTCCTGAGAGTGTAGGTGATTCCATCATATATTTTATTGGGTCCAGCTTTAAGATCAACTACGTCGGATGATACAAAGATATATTGTCCGAGCCTTCGAGTCGCCTGCTGCTGCAGAGCACAACAGAATTTTTCAATTAACGAATATTTTGCTTCATATTCTGTGAACTTCTTGCTGAGGTAATAGATCGCCTTTTCTCCGACTCATCGTGTTGCCCCAGTACACAATCCATTGAATTTTCGAACACAGTCAGATACAATATTAACGGTCTCCCAGGAGTTGGCGGTACTAGCACCGAAGGGCTAGACAAATATTGTTTTATCTTGTCGAAAGCAGCTTGGCACTCTTCGTTCCATTCCCTAGGATTGTGTTTTCGAAGGAGTCGAAAAATCGGGTCGCATTGGTTGGTAAGCTGAGCAATTCCTAGAAATCCTCTGACTTCTTTTTGTGTCCGTGGAGGTAGTAATTCTTGTATGGCTTTTATCTTATCCGGATCAACCCCAATACTCTCTTGCTGACGATGAAACCTAGTAATTTTCCCGAGGTTGCTCCAAATCTGTACTTGGCCGGATTAAGCTTCAGCTGGAACTTTCTCAATCTTTCGAACAATTTCCTGAGGTTTCCAACATGCTCTCTTTCCCCCCGAGATTTGGCAATCATATCGTCGACATAAACTTCTATTTCTTTGTGCATCATGTCATGGAACAGTATCACCATTGCCCTCTGATATGTTGCCCCAGCTTTTTTAATCCGAACGGCATCACCTTATAGCAGAAGGTTCCCCACATCGTCACGAATGTAGTTTTATCCATATCCTCAAGAGCCATCTTTATCTGGTTATAACCCGAAAATCCATCCATGAAAGAAAATAATGAATGTTTTGCGGTGTTATCCACCAATGTATCGATGTGCGGCAAGGGAAAATTATCCTTAAGGCTTGCTCGATTCAGATCGCGGTAGTCCACACACATTCGCACCTTGCCGTCTTTCTTTGGCACTGGGACTATATTAGCAACCCATTCTGAATATTTAGAGACTTGTAAGAAGCCGGCATCGAATTGTTTTTTGACTTCTTCTTTTATCTTTAAGAGCATTTCGGGTCTCATTCGTCTTAGCTTCTGCTGGATAAGCTTGCATTCTGGTTTCAATGGGAGCCTATGGACCGCTACATCCTCGTTCAATCCTGGCATGTCCTGATATAACCATGCAAATAAATCTTTGTACTTGTGAAGCAAGGTGATCAAGTCATGTTTGGTGTTCTCTGAAATGATGGTCCTGATCTTCACTTCTTGCCTCCTTTCTTCACTTTCCAAGTTCACCGTCTCAACAGATTCTTGATGGGGTAGTATCTGTTTGTCTTCTTGTTCTATCATAAGTCAGGGGACGAGACATAATCTTCAGCGTCTTCCTCAGCTTCGACTTCTCCTAAACAAATAACTTACTCGAAATCGATTTTAGGACTTGTAACGGGATTGTTCACGTCATCGATATCTGAGCACCTGAAAGGTAAATGGAAAAGAAGCTATAGAGGAGCATCGAGATATTGGAACCTACAAACGTGATACTATGGCATGATATAAGATATATAAAGACAGGCTATGAGAAGAAGGAATAAATATGGGGCCAGTGAGAATGAGAGATCATGATAAAATGCATCTTCATTAGTGTTCAATTACAAGCTAAATAGCCAACATAAACTCTTATAATAGATTCCCCTACAACTTAGGGGCATACAAGAAGTGAGCATTGAGCATTACTTTGGGGAGGGCCTAGAAACTACAAGAAGGTCTACAGTGGTCCAATTGTTCAAAACAAACACAGGGGGCTAGAGCGTATCATTGAAATGTCCTCCGCTGTATCATCCACTCTGTCAATAACGTTTATATTGAAGTTCTGAAAATCCCTTTCAACCAATAATAGCGTGTTTCGTGAATTATCTCCTTCTGGGTACATCATTCCTGCAGATGTAAAAGTTTTCGATAAGAGCGGATACATTATGGGCTCCCATTCTACTTCCTGACCTGAGGCTCTCGCAATCCTTTTTTCCTGATCTTTCTACAGCTGTTTCCTTTTTTGTCGTACATCCGGCTTGAACCCTAACCCATATCGAGCCTTGTGGTGTACCGGTTTTAGCGTTCTAGCTATCCCTTGCTGGTATCTTCTTAAGCCTTTCCTTGCTCGGGCTCCTTTTCCCACCGTCAGTTTGATTCCCATCTTAGTATTCCTTGACAATTTGGGTGTGAGAGCCCTATTCTCTTCAGCAACAAATGTAGCGTTGATAAATTCGAAGGAACAAAAGGAGCATTCTGCCGCATCTTTGTTTGCCTCGATGTAGGGTGCGTCAGTAGAGAGTGATGCGACAATATCTTCTTCACTAGCGATCGTAATCAAGCGGTTATCCATAATAAACTTTATTTTTTGGTGGAGAGATGAAGGGATTGCTCCAGCGGAATGGATCCAGGGCCTTCCTAAAAGGCAATTATATGAAGGTGCGATGTCCATGACCTGGAACTCGACATTATATGTGCACGGGCCCACCTCTAGAGAAACCTCGATCTTTCCCATGACCTCTCGCCGTGTTTCATCGAATGCCCTTACTGCGGAGTGACAAGGCCTCAGATGAGACATATCAACTGGCATCCTGGACAGTGTAGCCAACGGCATGACATTAAGCGCAGACCCGTTGTCGATAAGCACATGCGGTATTATATAGCCTTTGCAACCGGTTGTAATGTGCAATGCTTTAACAGAGCCCCTACCGTTTAGTGGTATTTCATCATCACTGAAAGAGATGGAATTATCCGCATTTAAATTGTTCACCCACCTATCAAGTTTTTCAACCGGCACATTGCTCGGCACATACGCTTGGTTTAACACTTTCAGTAGAGCATTTCGATGTGGCTCTGAGTTCAACAATAGAGATAATACTGAGATTTTGCCGATTGTTTATTCAACTGCTCCACGATGTTATATTCGCCGTGCTTAATAAACTTTAAAAATTCCTGTGCTTCATCCTCATTCACCAGTTTCTTAGTTCCTTGTTCAGACTGTATTTCAATATCACTTTCGGTATCATATATCGGTATCTTTTCTTTCTGGCTCGTGCCAACGGCTTTCTTCTTTGTCTCAACCGCCTCAGGGGAATAGCACCTCCCACTACGGGTAAAATATCCCACCTCGCTGACGTTTTCAGTTGTAGCTTCGGGTATAGTGATGTTGACCTTGTATTTCCATGGTACTGCTTTGTCATCCTTGTAAGGGAAAGGAGCTGGTGCTTTGATTATCATCTTTGGTTCGGCTTCCTTCTTCTTGACCTCATAATATATCACCAGAGGTCGATTGACACTATAAGGGATGGCTGGTGGTTGATCATCGGAGGCGCATACTTTATTTTCATCAGTCTCGTCTGTTTTATCAAAGATCTGAACCTCCTTGTTGTTCATCATGTCTTGAAGTAACTCTTTGAATTTCCCATAAGACTGGATGTTGTGCCCTTCTGTGCCATGAAAGACACAAAAATTTTGACCCCTTGTACTTTCCTCTTTGGAACTTTCCTTGAACAAGCCCTTCTCAGTCATTATTTCCCATACTTTGCATAAAGGTGTCTTTATCTCGGAGACACAGCTTTTGGCTCACCATCTGTCTTGCTGTGTCACCGCACTCACATTCCCTTCGGCATGGCTAGAGAGCGGATTTCCTGCCATATTATTAACACCATCGAATCGTAAAATACCTGCTTCAATAAGACCTTGAACCCTTTTCTTGAAGGCTAGACGATTTTCCGTAGAATGCCCTTGGTTTCCAGCATGGTTCATGCAACGGGCATTAGGATCGTATCATTTTGGGTACGGAGGTTTCAATGGTGCCATGTAATGTGGGGATATTAGTTGTTTTTGTAGTAATTTCAGGCACAGCTCTCCATACGACACAGGAATAGGGGTGAATTGAAGTCTTTCAGGATTGGGTTTTATTGGTCATGGTTCGTTTTTGGGCTGACTTTAGGCAGGCGTAGTATTTGGCAGGAATATAGTGAATGGTTTTTGGTTAGCAACGGTATAAACGGGGTAAGGAGGAGGTGCTTGAGAGTAAGGATTTTGTGGAGGGAAATAGAAATTCGACGGTGGGCGAAATTGAGGTCGCGGTTGGGTTGGGTACGGATTAGCAGCATGGTGGCTTCCGGTCCCCACCATATGGGCTTCAGGATCTTTTTTCTTTACAGGTACTGGTCTTTTCGAACTCTCAGGACCCTCCATCCTTCCACTCTTGATGCCATTTTCGATGAGTTCCCCAGACATTATTATATCAGCGAAGTCTTTTGTGGCATTCCCTATCAGTTTGTCATAAAATGGCGCCTTCAATGTGTTGATAAAAAGGACCGTTAACTCTGTTTTAGTCAGTGGGGGCTCTACTCGGGCCGAAGCATCCCTCCACCTTTGAGCGTACTGTCTAAAAGTCTCTGTTGGCTTCTTCTCCATCATTTGCAGCGTTAGTCAGTCAGGCACCATATCAGAGACATGCTTATATTATTCGCAAAATACCGATGCTAGGTCCTTTCATGATCGGATCCTCTCTCTGCTGAGTTGATTATACCATCGGAGGGCTGATCCAATCAAACTATCCTGTAAACAGTGTATTAACAACTTGTCTTCATTCACATGACCAGTCATCTTTCGATAGAACATGATAAGATGTACTTTCGGACATCTCGTTCCATCATATTTTTCAAAATCTGGCACTTTAAATTTTAGAGGCAGAACCAGATCGGGCACCAGACTGAGCTCTTTGGCGCTCAGTGCAGAGAAGACTCCAGTACCCTCCACCACCTTGAGTCTTTCTTCCAAGATCCTGTACTTCTCCTCAGCATCATAATTGTCCCTTTTTAACCTAGCTATTTCTACCGGATCATCCAAATCCAGAACAATCAGATTAGCAGAATTACCTCCGGAGTTTGATACGAATACACATTGCCCCAGATGAGTAGGTGGTATGGGTCGCTATTCTAGGCCTACCGGGTTCCCTTGAAGATATCCTTTTTGCGTTGCATGTGCATGGGGTGACGTGAATCCTGGGGGATAGAGCGGATCCTGATTAACTCTCGAATGGGGTTCCGTAATATCAGGACTCTGCGCGAGTCCTTTTCCTTTGGCCAGATCCGCCAACATCTCCATCATTTTAGCCATTTGATCCTTCTGCTATAGTGATTCCTCTCGGGATCTTACCATCAGATCCCTTGCTTCTTGCTGCGACTTGACTAACTGTTCTTGAAGCTCTTTCTGGATTCTCTCCATTCTTTCGATCCTCTCATTGAGTTCAGCGTCCATAGCTCTAGTTCTTAGACATGTCCTATAGGGATGGCGTTCTTCTAGATTTGTAATGTCGTAGCTACGGATTATACGATTTTAGCCTTAGTGAATAATTAAGGTGATATGATGCTAATGTATGTAATGCAATGCAAATGCATGGTATGAATGCAAAAAGGTGTCAACTCTGATTCAATTCCCTATAGAAAACTTCCTTAGAAAACAAAACTCTTTACATAAAACAGATTACAGGAACAGCCTTGCACTAACATCTAAGGCTTTAATCTTCGTCAGTAGGGAAGCTAATTCTCGTCCACGATCCGACTGTGTCTCGAACTATACGCTCAATGTGTCAACTTGTATAGCTAGAGTCTGTAAATACTCGGCTATCTCTCGTATTTGGGTTATGGCCTCCCCCATGAGGTAATCTCTATCTTTGACTTGATTCTGAGAATGGTATAGCTCCACTTCTCTTCGTTCTTCGTTCTCCTTTAAATATCCAATATGATTCTGACAGTTCTGCAGCTCCATTTTTAACTCTTCGGTCTTCTTCTTCATTTCTTCGATTCTACTCAAACTTGCCTTTAATTCTCTTGCCGAGTTACGGTTTCGATAATAGTCGAGGGACCTTTCCAACTCTGCCACCCTCGTCTTCAATTCATTTCTTCCGTTTTGGCCTTCTGACACTTGCTTTTCTAAGATCTCTTTCTGAGCTTTCATTTCTTGAAATTTCTTTTCCCATTGCTCGGTTTTAGCTCTTTCTTCTTGTAACTCTTGTTGCCATTGGCCTGAAGTCTTTCCTAGCCCCGCAGTTCTCATTGAGAGATGCATTTTTTTGTAGTCCCTCTTTAGGCTATCCAACTCTTCTTCAGCTTTGCTCTTCCCTTTTCTTATCTTTTCTGCTTCTGATTTTTATATCTCTACATCTAATTTCAAAAACATCTTCTCCTCCTCCAACTGCTCAATTCTCTTTTCAAGCTCTGAACTCCGCTGTACAAAATCTTGCTTTATAATTTCTAATTCTGTCGGTATCATTCGCAATCGTTCCTCCATAGACTGAGTATTATCTGAACTTGGTCCCGGGATATTATCGTTGATTCTTTTGTTTAGCCATGCTTTGTATTCAGAAGTCGCTGCTTCACCCACAGTCAACCTCTTCATCCGATGGGTATGCTTCCAAGCATTTGCAACTTCCTTAATCTTCTTCTTATAATTTTCTCCTGTATAAGAGAATTCGCTTCGATCCAACCCATGTGTTGCTGGCACGAACTGTCTAGACGGTATTGTCTTCTTCGCTAGCAGAGGAGCGTATCCGATGACTCCCAAATTCTCGGGTAGAGGGACCCAATTAAAGTCTCCGCATCTGTAAAGGATCTCTCCAGGCACCATCCACGGAGCTCTCCATTCAATGTCTTCCTCTTGAAGATTCTGAAGAATTGTTCTCCATTCTCTTTCCGTTATATCTTCCCGCCTTGATACGGCCACTTCCTCTTTTATCGGTGAATAATCCTTATAAAAGGGATGATAAGAGACTTTACCCATCTTCCAAAAATGCCCGTAGAACCATACCATCAATAGTTGTGCGCATCCGATAAACCTTCATTCTCCCGCTCTTCTGCATGCATTTAATGATCTGAAAGTCTCGGCTAGAATTACTGGGACAGGTGTGACTTGTTTATCCAAACGGTCAAATAGATCCACTACTGCCTCATCTATGTGTCTTAGGGCTTTTGGGAAGATGACTAATCCGTAGAGGCTTAAGGTGAAGATATCGACTTTCCTTTTCTCATCAGGATACGTCAAAATCAAGTCCCTCAAATTTACCCAAGGAATACACCTCCCTTCACCTTTCTGTTGAATCTTGGTCGAGATCCACTGTTCATTCATTCCCGTAATTTTCACTAGTTTCTTCGCAAGAGGAGGAACATAGGCAGGCCTAATATAAACCTTGTCAGCTTGTATCCCGGGAATACGAAGTAAAGTGGTATACTCTTCTATTGTTGGCACCAAGTCCACTTTCCCAAAAGTGAAGCAACTGTATGCGAAATTCCAAAACTGGACCATAGCCCGAAACAGGTGTTTATCTATCCTAACATTCAATAAGTGAGAGATATCGCCATAACGGTGGTAGAACATCTGTTTAGCTTCATCTTCCCAATGGGTCCAGATATCTCGCAACTCTTGAAGCTCATTTTGTGTCACGCTAACACGAGTGAAGTCCCTCAGCTCTGACGTATGACCTTCAACTAAGCTATCTCCTTTTTCTAACTGCAACTTTTTCGACCATGTGCGCACGGCCGCATTGTCCTCTACTTTATCAAGAAAGTTGTTTTTCATAGCAAACTTCCTATTCCAGCAACCGAACAGAAATTGACACCTCTACTACATGGAATGTCATGCAAATCAAACAAACAAATACAAGTTAGTATTACATAATCAAAACAAGCAAAATATCATTAAACGCTTATCCGGGTAACTATTTCGACACTATGCCTAAGGTAGGCTCTAGGGTTTCTATATGGGGTTTGGCTCTACAGAGGGGTACCTGAACCAGCAGATTCCTCGATCCTCACCCATTATAGGCTCATACGGACCGAGTTCAGTTCAGGGGATACATTTCCCTACGGCCATGCAGAGGTGAAAACCTGACGAAGCACATAGGTACGGATATATCCCGGAAGCAATCCACTAGCCCATGCGGAAGTGAAAACCTCACAAAGGCTTAGTTTCTTACTCCCAGTTAAAGGTGTGACCACAATGGTCATGCAATGTAAATGCAAGTATTATGAGACTCAGCAGTGTAGCAGTTATAGCACGAACAAATGCTTTAGGAGAAACATGATTTTTTCGTTAAAAACAAAAGCAATTTTTTCAAGTTCTCAACCAAAAGGACAAAAATCAATCAATTTTACGGCCTGACTCTCGGAGTGTCCCCAGTGGAGTCGCCAACCTGTCGTAACCATTTTTGAAAATGGGAATCGACTTGTTTTTAAAAAATAGGGAGTCGCTACCAATCGTTTATTCGAGGTGTGATCGGATCACCTTGTTTTAATAAAAAACATTTTAGTTTATTAAAACAGAGCTTTTGGTCTACGAGTGTCCGAGAAGACGGGTTCGGGAGTCGGTTACGTGCGAAGAAGGATTATCACCCTCGCAACGCCCAAAATTGGTACCAAATTGATTGATCAATGCCCCAATGCTGAAAAGTTGAAAATATTTAGGGTAAAAAGAAGTAAAAGAAAGGGGTTAATTGAGTCGGAATTGAATCTCAAAATTAACTCGTTTCCAAGGAATAAGATTGTCATACCCAGCACGTTACGATATGACGCCTTTATAGTCTGACGTCGAGATCATTTTTTATCTTCAAATCGCGTGAAGAAGGGTATTTGAATATTTAGTCGAACAGAAAAATCAACACCCAGCACGTTAGGATGTGATCTTTCGAACTTCTAAACACACGAATATTGCCTTATTTCTTTGGAAACTTTTAAACAAAATGTTAATTTTGTAAAAATGCATTTTTTATTTTAAATCATAATCTATGTGACAATATTGCATTAGTCATTATCGAACCTAAGTATTAGAAACAATTATAATATACTAACATTTCGAATAGGCAATAAAGAAATAATAATAAGGAACACGACAAATAATAATTCCTATACTAAAACGATTACAAATATGTGGCGAAGTATAGACCAATACAATAAACAATAAGAACAAATATGGGCACATTTCATGCAAGTATAAGTGATAGATAAAGAGGCATAAATGTAATATAAACAGCATAAACAATGTACAAAATGAAAATGGTATGCGATGGTTTTAAATAAAAATATATATAAACGTAAACAATAAAAATAAAACATGTTTTTCAATATATATATGTATTATATAAAAATGTGGTATAACCTAATATTATACAATGTGTAAAAATATGTAATCTAATAGCCAATTTATGAAAATAATATCTAATTAAGAAAACATTAAGCGGAATACGATAATGAATAATAAATAAACACATATATATATACGTATAATACATTAACCATAAAATTACATATATAAGATAAACAATATAAATAAAATATATTAGATAATGTAACTAAATTTAAAAAAAATTTAGAAATAACGCATGACATAACATGATATTATATGATATAGAAATTAAGTATAATGAATAAAATACTATGCAAAAGAAATAATATTGAGCTAAATAGAATAATAATAGTAGTAGTACTAATAATAATAATAACTGGTAGAAAGAATAATAATAGTAATAATATTATTAATAATAATAACAATAGTAAAATAAATAAATAAATTTACTAAGCAAATCAAGAACTATGTTAAAATCAGAGTAAAGATCAGGGGACAAAAACTGCAATAAATCGAAAGCAGGGGATAAAGACCACCACATCGTGCACATAAACTCACGGGGACCAAATGGGTAAATAACCTAAGTCCGTAATACGCGGCGTTTAGAGGGGACTAAAATGGAAACGGAACGAAGTTTAAAAGCCAAATTAAAATCAAATAAAACGAGATTGAGAATAAAATGAACAGGGAAGGACTAATATAGTAAATAGCCCTTTTGAACCAACACGCAGATCATCCGGGTCGCAAGCGGGTCGACGCGCGGATCTACCTTTCCCCAAACGGCGCCGTTTCGCATTTTATTTAAATAAATAAAAAAAATTTAAAACCATTTTTATACTTCAGAAAACACAGAAGACCGAAAGAACCCCCTTTTTGTTATTCTGCTAGGGTTTCTGCAGAAACCCCACGCCGTCGTCGCAACAACACCATCTGGTGGCCGCCAACGCGCGAAAGGGGAGGCCGTTAGCCTCGTTTCGAACAAGCCAATCGACGGAAAACCAAACCCAAGAGTAAGTATCTTCTTTTATTCTCCTTTTTTGATTTTTTGTTTATGATGGATTCAAAATAAGTAAAATAGACAATAGAAAAAAAAATAAAAGTGGTAATCGATAAAGATAAATAAATTGGATCAACCTTTTTGCTCTCTGCTTTTGATTTGCAGTGTTCCTAAAAGACCGAAGGTACAAGATTTGTTTCCATTTTATTACCACTGATTTGGCAAAGATTCTTATGTGTTTTCTACTATTTTTTTTTGTGTTTCTGGTAATGCTTACGAATGAAGACCAAAAATCCCTTTTACATCGACTTTGAATGGCTTTATAGCCGAAAGTACACTATCTCCTTAGTATTCTATTATTTGTCCCATATTTTGTTTCTGGTGGTCTCTGCCTCTGTTGCTGCGTGTTTGCAGGGCATGGCGATGGTGCGGACGGTGGAGGCCGAGGCGCCTGGGGAAGCTCCAAGCGACAGGGGGCGTGGGCACGGGGAACGACGAGCGTGGGAAGCCGAAACGATGCGAAACGCGCGTGTGGGGGATGCGACGCGCGTGTGGCAGACGCGCGGGGAGCTGGAGCGACGCGCGTGTGGGGGACGCGTGGCGGCGCTGGAAAAAGGGTCCCTAGGGTTTCTGTTCAGTTGAGTCTTGTTGGGCCATTTCAGGCGTTGGGCTTTGGTTAAAATTTTGGGCTAGGATAAGTAGGCTTATTGGGCTAATGTTTAAATGGGTCACTCGGGTTTGGGCTGGCTTTAATGGGTTTTGTAATTGGGCCGTAAAGTTTGGGTTATGCATTTGGACGGTTAACGTGCATTAAAATTGGGCCTGTACTTGGGCCTTGAATCCTTTTTTGTAAGTGGACATTTAAAAGGACTGTACTTTTTTTAGGTTTATTTATTGGTTTTGCAATTGGGCTCTGAATTTAATTTGGGCTAGATTTTGGGACTGTTCAGACAGTTTAATGGATTTTTATAATAATATTATTTTGGTTTTTTTCTTTTCTTCTTTTTTTTTTTTAATTTGTGTTTTGTTTCGGCTGAATGGGTTTGTTTGGGCTTTATTATTCTGATGGGCCCGGGCAAATTTGGGCTCTTACACATGATATTAACATACTTTAAGCTTGCTTAAGCCTGGTCCGACCCAAAATCTGGACCTAAAATTTTACTCAAATTCGCCTATATTTGCAAAAGATTAACCCAAGTTTATTTTAAGTTCGTCCATATAATTTTTTAATTTTTTTTAAAAATATTTATTTTATTTATTTTAATATTTAATAATTTTATACATTTTTTATTAAAATTTTATATATAATCATTTTAACATTATTTTAATATTTACATTAGAATAGTATTATATATTATTACTTAATCGAGAATAAATTCAATTATTTATCATTTTATTATTAAAAAAATTTAATTATATTTAATATTTAATTTTAAATAATTTACTAAATAAATTTTATAACTTAAATTAATACTTGAATATCATACATCATCAAACATTAAACATCAAAAATTGCAAAACAAAATGTAAATAAAAGAGAAAAAAAAAAAAGAAATTGTTCTAAAAAAAAGAAGAAGAGAGAAACCCTACTGCAGAAATCGTAAAATACGGCAATATAAGTGATGACTTAAAACCCTAAACCCTTCCTTCTCTCTCTCTCAATATCGCAGCAGTCCAAAAATACTTAGGTAAAAGAAATTTAGGGTTTTCTTGAGTTAGTTTCTATTTTCCCCACTGTTCATCTGCTTGTTCCTGCGATTTTGCTTTGCAATTCTTTTTCTTGGTGGTAGGTTTTGTTTATTGTAACTTCAACTCTAATGGGATCATTTAGAAGCGCCTAAATGTTGTTTTTTTTAGCACTTTTTTTTTTTTTAATTTGGAAAAAGAAGAAAGATTGCTTTTTGATCATGTTTGGGGCCTTTTAAGTTTAGTGGGTTTGAAGTTTGATTGTTTGTTAACCGTAAGTTAATTGTGATGATTTTAGGTCTGTTTTTTGGGGGGAAGGTTAAGAAATGCTTGTGTTGTTCGAGACTCCCGCGGGCTTTGCCCTTTTCAAAGTATTGGATGAAGGGAAGCTAAACAAAGTTGAGGTATTTTGATGTTTAACTCTTTGAGCATTATGTTGAAATATTTTTTCTAGAATTTAGTTTTGAGCTGTGAAAAAGGTCTTGATTGAATGATGTTAATGGCTTTGTAGTTTAGTTTATGGAACTTTTCAATTTTGAGTTTAAATTGAAATTGAAATTTTTGTTGTTGTAGGACTTGTCGAAAGAATTCTTGGCTGCAGATTCAGCAAGAAAGGTTATTATTTATGGTTTAGAGCATTTTTTACTGTGGATCTTCTTTACCTAGGAACTGACCGATAATTTTTATGACGTTATTAGGTTGTCTCATTGCAAGCCTTTTCCAAGTTCGAAAACACAGCAGAAGCATTGGAAGCAGCAACGAAACTACTTGAAAGCACGCCCAGCAAGGGTTTGCGCAAGTTCTTGCGTGCTCATTGTGATGGTGAAACACTAGGAGTGGCTGATTCAAAACTTGGAAATGCAATTAAGGAAAAACTGGTCTGTTAATACTCTTCAGATCATGTGGTGATTTTCCGCTGTTCCATTCAGTTGAATCTTATTTTAAGTGGAACTACTTGTATGCAGAAAATTGATTGTGTTCACAATAATGCTGTTATGGAGCTGCTTAGAGGGGTCAGAACTCAATTGACAGAACTCATCTCTGGTCTAGGTGCACAAGATTTGGCTCCTATGAGTCTTGGTTTGTCTCATAGTCTCTCTAGATACAAGCTGAAGTTCAGCGCCGATAAGGTACTTTTATGTTATGATAATTTCTTGCAAACTTGATCAAACATTATCTATTTCTTTTTTGAATGGGAGGGTTTGTGTCAAAAAATTACCAATGGTAGAAATATGTAATTAAGCTCGTATAAGATTTGGAATATCCGAGGAGGGATAACTTTAGTGAGATAAAAATTCATTTTATAGTGTACTAGGTTGTAGCATTTGTTTGATTTGACGCTAATGACCTACTGGTTACTGAATGAAAGCACTAAAAAATGTAAAATGAGTTAACCATTTTCATAGAGTTAATCCTTTAATGCTGATTGAGAACTTCCATTAAAAAGGGATGTCCTATTTATGTAAAAGTTAATCTCTGCTAAACTAGTTGTGTCTCTCTTATTTGGTTGGTGTTATCTGGGAGAGGCATTAATATGTACAGGTGGTATGCCAATATAAGGTGAATTTGTGTGCTGTCAGATATCTGTTCTGTTTTAAGGAACTTCCATAACATTATGAGATGTAGTTCTTTGGAGCTATCATGACAGTATACCTGTATTATTTTAGGTTGATACTATGATCGTTCAAGCGATTGGGTTGCTTGATGATCTTGATAAAGAGCTCAACACGTATGCAATGAGGATTCGTGAATGGTATGGTTGGCATTTTCCAGAGCTTACTAAGATTATACAAGACAATATACAATATGCCAAGGCAGTGAAGCTAATGGGTGATCGTGCTAATGCTGCAAAGCTTGACTTCTCAGAGGTAAGACTTCCAATTTGTTAATCAGAAAGCTAATCTCCCGAGCTTTATTATCCACTGTTCCAATACATTAATATGAAGCTTATGATTGGCTTGCAAAATACCGTACATAAAGTACTTGAAAGTAACTGTTTCCTTATTCTTTTTCTTTCCTTGAATTTTGATAGATATTACCGGAAGAGGTTGAAACTGAAGTGAAGGAGGCAGCAGTTATATCCATGGGAACTGAAATTAATGACCTTGATCTTATTAATATCAAAGAACTATGTGATCAGGTTCTAAATCTTGCTGAATACAGAGCACAACTGTATGATTATTTGAAGAGCAGGATGAACACTGTTGCACCAAACTTGACTGCTCTTGTCGGTGAACTTGTTGGTGCTCGCCTTATTGCTCACGGTGGCAGTTTGTTGAATCTTGCAAAGCAACCTGGAAGTACTGTTCAGATTCTTGGTGCTGAAAAGGCTCTCTTCAGAGCTCTTAAGACGAAACATTCTACTCCGAAATACGGGCTTATCTACCATGCATCCTTGGTTGGTCAGGCAGCTCCTAAGCACAAGGGGAAGATTTCCAGGTCACTTGCTGCGAAGGCTGCACTGGCAATTCGATGTGATGCTCTTGGAGATGACCAAGATAATTCCATGGGACTTGAGAACCGAGCCAAGGTAAACTATAAACTTGTGTTTGGCTTATTTCTCCCCTCATCCCTTCCAATATATAAATGCCTTACATGCTATACTTTTTAGCTTGAAGCAAGATTAAGGGCACTTGAAGGCAAAGAATTGGGACGTTCTGCTGGTTCAGCTAAAGGCAAGCCGAAGATAGAAGTCTATGACAAGGATCGGAAGAAGGGGGCTGGGTTGATAACTCCTGCTAAAGTCTGTGCATCTGAATTCATCAGTTATTACGTTTAGTGTTTTTAGTCCTTTAAGTGGTTAGTGATACATTTTTTTCTATACAGACCTACAACCCTGCAGCAGATTCACTTATTGGGCAAATAACAAACTCCACTGGTCTCGAGGAGCAAGACACGGTCCCAAAGAAGAAGAAAAAGGCTGAGGCCAAACCTGCTCTGACAGAGGAATCAGTGGATGTGCCTGCCCATGAAGAGAAGAAAGAAAAGAAGAAAAAGCAAAAGAAAGCTGATCAGGAGGCAGTTTTACCAACAAATGAAAATGAACCCGAAGAAGAGCCTGCGCCAAAGGAAAAGGAAAAGAAGAAAAAAAAGAAACGTCAGGCTGAGGATGATGGGGAGAATGTTGAAGTAGAAGAAAAGAAAAAGAAGAAGAGAAAGCATGCAGCAGAAGAAGAACCTGAAGTGCAGACCAAGAAAGAGAAAAAGAAGAAGAAGAAGAAAAGTGAGGATTGAGGTGGGGAAAATCAATAAAGTTTGTGGTGATTGGCTGCCTAACAAGTTTTGGGTAATATAGGGTTTTAGACACTTGTGCTTGTAAAATGCGGTATTTTTTGAGATGTTGATTATCTTGTAGTCTTCATTAAAACCTAATTTAGATGTATTTTCAGCTTCTTTATGGATACAATTGCAAGGAAATATCAACTTTTCTTTTTAATTTAAGTTCATTTTCTTATGGAAATGGTAACCAATCCAGTTACTCTTCAAGCACTTACTCTACTTTTACTTCTAGTTAGCAACTAGTTATGAAGTATATTATTATTCAATGGAAATACCAGCGTGTTGAATGACTTTTCCCAAAGTTTAACAACACTTGAAACTTAGAAGTTGTGGGAGCTGTGCTGAGACTGATACAATCGATGCTAAGCATTGGATCTTGTTTGATAATTTTCATATCTTGTGATAAGATTTAGCATAATTCGCTTTGTTGTTACATATGAGACAATAATGATGGTAATGCCTGTTACTCTCCTCTTGATGTCTTAATTATACTGTTTTTTTTAACTTTTTCACATGATATCACGGGGACTGAAGTCAATGCTTGGGATTCTGTCCCTAACAAACAAAAATCTAAAATTTGTCTCAGGGATCAGTTAGATGGTGCTTTGCCTCATTGCCCATCGTTGCTGCTTGATGAATCCTCCAAGCTAGTTTTAGCCTGGAAGCAGTATTCTGTTTTCGAAGCAGAAAATGCCAATAGCTACGATACCCAAAGTCAAGAACGAGTTTCAAATTCGGATATATATATTGTATTCCACACTAATATTTCAAGAAACATAAATAGTCCGTATTTGAGACAAAGCATGCAATTCCTATTTACATTTGCTCATTTGGTACCACGCAAAGCATCAATGGTTTCCCAGGCAGCATGAAAGCTGAAGGGATAATTCTGTGGGACATCAGGAAAAAAACAAACATGTTTTTTGAACTTAGTATCTTTCTGTTTTTCAGGTTATTATGCGAGGAAACATCTTTAGTATGTACTAGAAGTTATGATTATTTGAAGCTTTTGAACATGGTTAAAGAGTGTTGAAGAACAACTGAGAGATTCTACCGTGTCTATTTAAGATGAAATCTAATGGACAGAGGATATGGATTGGTACTTAAAAGTGATGCTCCTTGTACTCTTCATTCTTCTTAAAATATTCTTTATTAACATATAGATACGATGATATGACCTTCAAAAATCCTCCAACAATGGTTTGCATTTAATGGCAAACTTATAATTATAATAACCCTTGGGCAGATTGTGTTGTTTCCTGCTTATCTCCATGAAAAATAAAACAAAAAGCTTGTATAAATGGCGGGGGAAGTAGGTGAGGAACCTCCTTTTAATGGATACTGATAGTGACGTTGAAGTACCTATGCTACGATGTTTTAACTTGAATGCAAAATAGGCCGGTCCCTTAAATCAGGCTGATTTCATCTGCATCAGGTTGGGTCTGGGGATGATTCTTTTAGTTACAATCATACTATTTTTCGTAAATTATAAAAATAAATATTAATAGGAAAATTATATTTTAAATAATAAAATAAATTTTAAAATATTATTTTAAAAATAATGAAAGGAATTTAGATTATTAAATTGGGTAAGAGGTACCAAAAAGCTGAGTCTCTATTTGGCTCAAAATTATACATACATATATATATATATCCCACATCTCCATTCTTGTACCAACTTTTTATTATTAATTATATTACTAAATTAATATTAAAATAATAATATATTAATATGTTACTAATTTTTATATGATAACATAAATAATTAACTATTAATTATTGAATATAATTAAATAAATAAATTATATATAAAATTTACTTCTCTTATTAATTATTATATCAAGTAATCTAATGTATTATTTCATTTGAAATAAATATAATAAAAAATATTATTGATATAGGAAACAATAATTATAATTATTTATTTTAGTAGTGTTTTAAATGTAATATAACACAATTTTTATTATATTTTTTATTATCAATGTTATTACTATTCTCACGTAATTAAGTTAGGGTCGATATTAAATCTCACTTAATTAACGTTATAAAAGAATCAATTTATTTCGAAAGCTTTAGTATTATAAATATATTCATAAGTACAGGTATATGTTCGAGAAATTATAACGTAAAATTAAGCCATTATAAAGCATAATAGATAAAGAATCAAACTAGACTGAAAAGAATCAGATAGAATTTACACAAGATATACGCACATGATGAAACTAGAGACCCACGTATCAAAAGTGCATATGGTATTATTTGATGGGTTTTGTTTTCATCACCGAAAAATGTTCAATTTTCATTGTTATTTGATGTGTATGATTTTTATTATTTTATGTTGATTCTTCTATTATTATATGATATTTAATAATACTTTTATTATTTGATAGTAATAATATTTTTTCCTTGTGAAGTTGAATGAAGGAACAAAAGTGATAGTATAATTAATTGCATTAAAAATTAAGTAATTTGAAAAACAAAAATCTTTGTTGATGATGAAGATGATAGATTGAAAACATTAGAATATTTTTGTAATATTTTTAGTATTTTTTAAATTTATTTTTATTGGAAGTTGAAATTTTTATTTTTATTTAATATATTACATAGTTTATTTAATTTAATTTTAAAACTTTTTTTAACTTAATTATGGTTTTTATTGATAATTTTTGTAGGTTTGATTAGATGGTAATGTTTTGACAATAAATTTAAAAGTTAATAGCTTTTACCAGCTATCTAATATTGTTGTAATTAGAGTAGAGGTGTTCATGGGCTGGGTTAGGTCGGGCCTAATCAAATTTTAGGCCTGTTTGTTAGGTTTGGATTCGGAAAATGAGTCTAAAATTTTGTTCAAGCTCAACCCAAATAAAAATGTTAAAACTCAAGCCCGGCCCGTATTAATTTTTTTTAAAAAATATAATATATCAAAAATACTAAAAACATTAAAATAAATGCTTCCCAACAAATTAAAAATAAAATTTAAAAAATATGTATACTTAAATAACACTAAAATATGTGCAATTTAACAAGTAAATACCTTTAAAATAACAAAATTAACAATTAAATAAAGTTATACAATAACAACAAAATAGTAGCAACATAATAGTAAAATGGTAGCAAAATAGTAAAAAAAAGATAAGAAAATAGCAAAATAACAGTAAAAAAAGCAACAACAAAAAATTGCAATTTTTATTTTACATATTCGGGCCGGGCCCAAGCCGAAAAAGCCTTACCCGAGGCTTGACCCTTTTTCTAAACGGGTCTTATTTTTTTCCCAAACCTATTTTTCAGGCCTATATTTTTACCTAAACTCTCCCACTTTTCGTATGGGCCTTCGGGTCGGGTCGGGTGAGTAGGTCTAAATTAGAGGTGTTCATAGGATAGATGGGCCGTCATGCTTTAAGTTAAAATATAAACATCAAAAATACTAAAAACATCAAAATAAATGTTTCGTAACAAATGGAAAATAAATTTTAAAAAATATGTATACTTAAATAACACTAAGATATGTACAATTTAACAAGCAAATACCTTTAAAATAGTAACAAAATTAACAATAAAACAAGAGTTATACAATAACAACAAAAATAGTAGCAATATAATAATAAAATGGTAGCAAAATAGTGAAAAAAAAAAAAAGGAGAAGAAGAAGAAAATAGCAAAATAACAGTAAAAAAAAAAAGAAAAAAATTGCATTTTTTTTTACATATTCGGGCCCAAGTCGAAAAGGCCTTACTCGAGGCTTAACCCGTTTTCTAAACGGGTCTTATTTTTTGCCTAAGCCCATTTTGCAGGCCTATATTTTTGCCCAAACCCTCTCACTTTTCGTACGGGTCTTCGGCTCGGGCCGAGTGAGTAGGTCTAAATTAGAGGTGTTCATAGGATAAATGGGCCGTCATGCTTTAAGTTAAGCTTGAATTTATATTTTTCAACTTGACTTGATCCAATCTGTTTTATTATTTAGAAATAATAAAAATATAAAAATACTTTTATATTAATATTTATATAATTCAATTTAAAAAAACAATATTTTTTTATTCTTTGAATAGTATAACGAACACTCCAACTTAAAATATTTTTATAACTATTCTTCGACCCACCTTATAAACCCTTCTACTCATAAATTATATCCTTAGATATTATAATTTTATTAAATAATTAAAATCTATAAATTTATCTTAATATAACATAGGAACTAGTTATTATCCAAAGCTATAAGTGACCACACTTAAAATTTTTTATCATTTAAGTTTATATTTTAAAATTATATTATTTATGTATAAAATAAGAAATAAAAAGAGAGATTAATAGCATCAAGTTAAAAATTGACTTCCCACTTGCATAAAGCACTTTTTAGCTTTGAAATTATCTTCCTTCTTTAGAAGATGGGAGGAAAATAAAGTAAAAGTGTAATTACAATTTTAATTTAAATCCAACCCTTCTTTATATTACATAATATATATATATACAAAAGAAAAAGAGTTTTGTCTTCTTTCCCTCCCCTTCTATTTCTCCCTTCATTTATTTCCTTTTTTTAATAAAAAGGATGATTTCACGTAAAATTTTTAATTTTTTTTTTATAAAATTTAGGACTTGCCTTAAAAGAATAGGTCACTACTTCATGTTTATATATATATATATTGCTTGTAAAATAAATAAAAATAATAAATGTTGGGATCGACTTGTATAAACAACAAAAGAAAAAAATAGAGAAAATGAAGAATACAAATTATATATGGAAAACTCCTCCGAAGAGGATAAAAATCATTGGCAAAAGAAGCTTTGATTTTTCACTAAATGAGTAAATCCAAACCTCGAAAATAAAACCCTAGCTCTCATACAATTCTCTCTCAAAAGGGGTATAAAATTCTCTCTATAGTTAGTACGAAAAATCTCAATAAAACTCATCTACGACTACATCTTGTCGCCTGAAAAGAAAATCCCTGTAGTACTACATCTTTAACTGCCTTATCGAAACAGAGATACAAGACCCTTTTAAATAGACTAAGTTTAAAGGATTAAAATGACTAAAATATCACTGAAGTAATCAGAGTTCAACCAGAAGAAGTCCTGCTTGGCAGTCAAAACGCGACTGTAATACTTAAGGAATATGTTGTATCATCATGACATCCCATGCATGCTTGTCACGACATCGTCCTCTCCGTCAATTGGAGAACTCGTCACGATGTCCTGACTCGTGACTTCATACCTATTTCGCTTGTCTTTTTTAAGTGCCTACAAACTGTCCGATAAATGCTAGACACTCCCCGAATTTGCTACTGCTTTTATTTCATATATTTTGATAATAAAAAAAGAAAAAAATAAAGTAGTAATATTAAGAATTAAAAATAGAAGCTTTATTGAGTACATGAATTATACTAGGATCTTTCTCTTTTTTAAAAGCAACCTTGGTGGATTATCTTTTTCTAGATGTTAATAGCTTTAATACATAAAATATTATATATATTTATATATTGCACCTTAGCATTGCAAATGTGAGACAAAATTAAGGACGAAATTGACAAGAAAGAAAGTAAGGAAAAAAAAAAGGACATTTGTTCTAAGATTGGATTATTCCATTCGGTTAGATAGATTCAACATACGGCTTGAATTATTATTTAATAATAAAAAATTCGAGTTTGAGTAATAAATTTGAAAAAATGTTACAAATAAAACATACTTTTCCGAATTTTTTAATTTTTAAAAATATTTATAGTAAACACATATTCAAATATAAATACAACCAAACCAAAATTAAAATATATAATTTTAATCAAGTCTTAAGGGATAAAAACTCTAAAATTTCAATGGTTAGATTGAATTTTTTAAATAAATAAAAAAGAGCATAAGGATTAAATTTTAAAATTTATCAAAACACGGGGACTGACAATATATTTTAACGTAAATTGAAGTCTTGAAGGATAAAAAAAGGAAGAAGAAAGAAAACAGAAAATTACTTGGGTGAAACTCAAAGATTGACAGCAAATCCAACCCAACACAATAATAAACAACTTTCATTTGATGTCAAGGAACCAAACCACTAAATATGTCTGGTCTCCCTTTTAAAAAATAATAGCTGATTTCACCTTACCTCCTTTTTCAACTTATCCTCCCTTATTTAATGCAATTCCAATTAAAATACTGACCAATTTTGTCCCAAATACTTCAACAATACTCTAACTCTTTTTTATCATTAATAAAATACCAACCTTATTTACTCAACCATAAATAATTACCCACACCATTATTATTTTTAAATCATTTATTAAATTATTTATTTTTAAAATTTAATATATATTGGTAACTTATACTTAATTAGCATTCAATTTACTATTGAGTCTTAACTCGATTAGTATGAGTATTGTTATCAATGCATGAGGACATGAATTCAAGTGCGCTGGAGTACATTACTCTCTTATTTATTGATTGGAAAAATATTATGCTTAATTTTAAATATTGTGTCAAAAAGAGCAGATATTTAATGAATTTTTTCTTCTGTTAAATTTTTTTTGGGAATTTCGCTTTTATTATAATAAATAATTTAATTGATTAAATTAAAAAAACAAAATTAAAATTTTTATGAAAATTACTTTTTTTTCTCAAGAATAAATTTAAATAATAAAAGTCGAAAATCAAAAATTTAACCAAAAAATAAAATATAATTGAAGGGAAAGAAGAGGAAATAACAATAATTAGATCTACGCTTACTCTCATTTTTTGTTTATTTGATATAAGATAAAGGAAAAGGGGGAAAAGTCCAAAACAGCAGAAAACGAAGAGAGCAAAAAACCATTTTACCAATAGAAAACATGAAAGAAATGAAAGAAATCTCTGTTCTGTTTCAGATTCAACCAAAGTAAGTATCAATTTTTCTTCTCTCTTTGCATAACACCACCAAGAAATAACCTTCTTCTGACTCTCCCACTTTCTCTCTTTGTTGCACTTTCAGATCATTTTCGATTTGACTTCCATAACTTTCTTCTTTAAAACCTCTCAAATTTCCGCCCTTTTTACTCATCCCCAAGGTTTTTTCTTTTTCATTTTTAGCTGAATCTTGAACTTCCGAAATCTAGCAGTCAAACGGTAGGGTTTTATTATTATTATTATTTTTGCTCAGTTGAATTCTAGCTGATATTAATAGTTTAGATTGTTAGTTTTATTTGGGTTTTATTTTAATTTTTCTTTTTTGCAGATTTATCAGCTTGATCACTCTTTTTTGAAGTTGTTTGATTTGTGGGTGGTTAATTGTTCATTTAGAGGAAGACCCAGATTGGAATATGTTGGGAAATGAGGTTTAGATTTAAGAAATGGGGTGTGTTTTCGGAAGAGAGGTATCTTCTGGGATTGTTTCAGAGTCTAGAGCGAGTAGGAATGCTAGCTTTGAATCCAATAGGAAAGTAGAGCATGTTACGGTTGCGAAGACTGATGCTAGTGTTGTAGGGGTTGAAAATGAGGGTACCCAGAAGGAGGAAAAATCTGATGGGGAAAGGAAACAAAAGGGGGAAAGAAGAAGGTCAAAGCCAAACCCCAGGTTGAGTAACCTACCCAAGCATTCGCGTGGAGAGCAGGTGGCAGCTGGATGGCCTTTGTGGCTGTCGGATGCCTGTGGCGAGGCACTTAATGGGTGGATTCCACGGAAGGCTGATACATTTGAGAAGATTGATAAGGTAGCCAAGTTTTTGTTTTTGTTCAATATTTTGTGTTTATTTATCCTTGTTAAGTAATGATGTTGCAAAATTCATTTTGTTTTGAAATAATAGTGAATATAACTTGTTGTTCTATTTTAGATTTGTAGTTTTGTTCTTTGTTAAATCTATGATATATTGAAACTTTTACCCTTTGTTACATCATCTCAAATGCAGTTTAATTGTCGGTCTTGTTCTTCATTATTGGATACTTTTGAAGTTGGTATGTTGTTCGGATACTTACCATTCCTTGTTGATGGTAGATTGGCTCAGGAACATATAGCAATGTGTACAAAGCTAAAGATATGGTAACAGGAAAAATTGTTGCTCTAAAGAAGGTCCGGTTTGATAATCTTGAACCTGAGAGTGTAAAATTCATGGCTAGAGAGATTCTCATATTGCGGAGGTTAGATCATCCCAATGTTGTAAAATTGGAAGGTTTAGTTACTTCGAGGATGTCTTGTAGTTTGTATTTGGTATTCCAGTACATGGAGCATGATTTGGCTGGGCTTGCGGCAAGCCCAATAGTAAAGTTTTCAGAACCACAGGTAAGCTCCAACTTTTGATTTATTATAGTAAAATCCATGGTTTACATGCTTGGTTAGGTAGGTAGTGACTCAAGATATATGGTTATAATGTATGTTATAGGTTAAATGCTACATGCATCAACTACTCTCTGGTCTTGAGCACTGTCACAACCGCGGAGTGCTTCATCGTGATATTAAGGGCTCAAATCTTCTTATTGATGATGGGGGAGTACTCAAGATTGCTGATTTTGGGTTAGCGACATTCTTTGACCCAAACCGCAAGCATCCAATGACTAGTCGGGTGGTTACTCTTTGGTATCGAGCCCCTGAGCTTCTTCTTGGAGCTACAGATTATGGTGTTGGTGTGGACCTCTGGAGTGCTGGATGCATTTTAGCTGAGCTCTTGGCTGGCAAGCCCATTATGCCTGGTCGAACGGAGGTATATTCTGCTTAATTTGCTGTTTATTCAGTTTAACATTCTTTAGATTATGTCCACATGACTGTAAGATTAGAGGGGGAGGATGTTTGGGCATCACTAACTTTTTGAAAATTGCTACTTTATTGCAACCAAGAAATTACAGTATCAAATGTTGAACGTGAATAGGTGATTCGACGTACTTGTACTACCACTTATTCTTACTAACTATATGCATATTATTTATGCTTGATTAGGTAGAGCAACTACATAAAATATACAAGCTATGCGGTTCACCATCAGATGAATACTGGAAAAAATCGAAGTTGCCAAATGCAACCTTATTTAAGCCTCGAGAGCCATATAAAAGATGCATAAAAGAGACATTTAAAGATTTTCCAGCATCATCGCTGCCCCTCATTGACACTCTTCTTGCAATTGATCCAGCGGATCGTCTGACTGCCACTTCTGCACTGCAAAGTGAAGTGAGTTGTTTGATTTCTGTGAACACTCTGGTTCTACCTTTTGTTGGTATCTTTTAACTTTTATATCTAAAGATTGGTTTGTTATGAAGATAACCATTTCTAGAAGTGTTCCTTTTTAACACCGTTTTATTGTTCTTGTGCAGTTCTTTATGACAGAACCTTATGCTTGTGAACCTTCCAGCCTCCCAAAATACCCACCCAGCAAAGAGATGGATGCAAAACGACGAGACGATGAAGCTCGAAGGTCAATTCTTTTGCTTTTGCTTTCTGTTGACTTGAATCATTGGCTCTTCTACAAAACTGTGCTGGCTGATTAATGTTGTTTGTTTCAATTTGATGAATTTATGGTATATTCACTTCTATGCGTATGCATAAGAATGATATGGACCCTTAAGCACCTTCCCTTTTGGAAACCCCTTACCCATAGACTTTTGGAAATGGAGAGAGGCGTACAAACTAATGTGGTTTGCTTGAAAAGATATTCAGGTTTTATGGATGTTGTTTGCTTATTCTGGAACGTGTTAAAGATTTTTCCCTACATGTAGATGGTCAAGCTTGTTAGAACCCTAGGAATTCCTAAATTTTCTGGTAGGGGTAGCTACTCTAGTGTTGTTAACCATGTGCAATAATATTTGAATTGTTCAATGTGGAGCCACTGCCATGGGTTCAAAGTTGAGTCATCATTCTGCATTTTTCATTGGTTCCATTTGAGTTTGACTACACTCTAAATGTGCATTTGAAAGCACCATGGCATGTTCCTGTCCATTATATTTCCACTAATTTTCTATGAACCCTTTCTCTTTCTGGTGTATCTGTGCAGACTCAGAGCTGCTAATAAAGCTCAGGGTGATGGTGCAAGAAAGACAAGGACACGTGATCGTGCAAGGGCAATTCCTGCTCCAGAAGCCAATGCTGAGCTTCAGTCTAATCTTGATGTATGTGTGATAATTTACTTTTGTCAGCAACAACTATCGTGTTGGCTTAGATGCATTTGGTTGCATATCTACATTGGGAAAAAAAAATATCCCTAAAGATAGATGACTAGGATTTGATAGCAGAAGTTGTTGCAGGTTCTATTGGTAGATAGGAAGTTAAATACACAATGAATGCACAATTACTCATGGAGATTTGGCATTGCAAGTTTGTATTTCATTATTTGTAGCTATGCTGCTCGGATTCCTCTTTTTTCTTGAAGTACCCATGTTTGCTACCTGTATTCGGTTCATATCTGAATATGGGTTTGCGGATATGACCCTCCAATTACAAAAACTGAGAAAATTTTGAACATATCTGTGAAGGACACATGCTTGTGCTTGGCACTCACACTAGAGTTCGAGTAACATAGTTTCCTAGTAAGATCTTGTCCCATTTCAATTGGGCTTAAATTTTAGTCTAATATATTAATGCAGCTATGTCTAGTTGCTTGCCCCTTTTGTAACATCTACTTTAGAGTATTTGCAAATATTAATTCATATCGTAAGATGTCTACTCCAAGAGGTTCTAGGTTTAGCAGCTGTTGGCATTTGGTTCCCTTTTTAAGTCTTATGGTATCTTTAACTAATTTGTGGTTTCCTTGTGAAGCAGAGAAGGCGCTTAATAACCCATGCGAATGCTAAGAGCAAAAGCGAAAAGTTTCCTCCACCACACCAGGATGGAGCACTCGGCTTTCCTTTGGGAGCATCACAGCACATTGATCCTTCATTTGTTCCTCCAGATGTCCCCTTCAGCTCTACATCATTTACTTATTCAAAAGAGCCGATTCAAACTTGGTCTGGTCCATTGGTAGACTCTACTAGCATGGGTGCTCCAAGGCGAAAGAAGCATGTTGCAGGTGATTCACAAGAACCACCTAAACCTCCCACAGGATCCCAAAAGGACAAAAGTGGCGACTCCCGTGTTAAAGGGAAGAAAAGCATACTTTAAACTCTCAGTGCATACGTAAGAAAGTGATTTATGAAAGCGATTGAATGCATTTGCTGATATCGTTTTCATGGAGTCTTACACTGCTACTTAATGCAAGTATATTTAATAGGCTCTTGTTTGTTTTTTGTCATAGAAGCATGTATTGTTTTGTTAAAGGGTTGAAATCAATTTTTCTATATATTTTTTTGTTACCTTTACTTTTTTATTCTTTTTAGCCCCCAAAGAATCTCTCTAATTTGTTGGACCCTTGAGTATAAGTTTCCACTGTTATGTATATCTTTATTTCTCAGTTCTTAAAAGTTGTGTTTCAAACTGTACACTGTTTAGATTAATGGAGACCGGAGAACATAAGAAGGAAAGAAAAAAAATCTCTAATAAATGCTTCCAAGTCCGTTTCTTCTTTAGCTGATATTTATGTTTAAAGTTAATTGTTCCCTTTTAGTATATTGGTGTTTATTTCATCCCATAGGTGATTGGTGTCATGTTCATTCAAACCAGTGAAGAATGATGTTACATTCATTTTGTTGGTGCAAAAAGATTTTTTGAGATTTCCTTCATGTTTTTTACTGATATTTTTTCAATGCTAACTCATGTCATTGGTGAATGAATGCTTTAGAATTGCAGAATATTTGCCTGTGTAACATCCACAACCTTTCCCCGCCCAAACCATATTTATTGGCAATGGGCACTACCAGCCATTCTATGTGGGTTTGGTTAAATGGACAGATAGGTCATGTCTGGTACGCTTCATATAAAGGAGGGATGCTTTATATTATTCATTTTACCATGTGTTTGTATGTAAGTGTTATGTATTAATATACCATTCCACTTTTAATATTTATTTCCTACTTTTATCATACATTTTATTTTTTTTTCTTATGTATATATTTATTTCATCAAATTAAAAAAATAAGGGGAATTATATAACTTAAAAGATTTTATCAAATTTATTATTTATATGACCGAGTCTTAGATCAAAATTTCATATAAATTGCAAAAAAAAAAAAGAAAAAGAAAAAGTTATACGGTATAAAATAAAATATTTCAAAAAAAATATTTTTTGCTTGGAAATATATATTTTAGTCAAAATAGATAAGCAATAGGAGATCTTGATGCTCCAATATGGTGAAAGTAGCCCCCAATATTAGTAGATTTTTTAAAATAAAAGAAAGCAATACGAAAAACATCAATCTATTGAAAGCAATTTGGAAAATCATATTTAAAATTAAAAGGAAAAAAAACAAGACAAAAGTTATAAACTTTAAAAAACTTGTTATAAATTACAAAGCTAAGCCAACTATACAAATAAGTTATAAAATCTAACTAATAATTTGAAAAAAAAAAAAAAAAAAAAAAACCTCGTCTCAACAATTTTTAGATCGAAGAAAACAAAAGCCTGTTTTTTTTATTCAAACCACTTCTAATAAGCGGTAACTGAACACTCAACTTTACTAAAGTTCATTACAACGTGAAACAGAATAGAAATCATAGACTCTTGAAAAATTAAAAAGCAATACGGAAAAGAAACAACAAAATCAAATTTTGTTAACGCAATTCAAACACAACAGTCTTACAATTTACGAAGCCTCACTTAGAATATAATCTGATTCAATCAACCAATTGAAACATGTCTTTATCGGCTAAATCCTAACAACTCCCTTACAAGTAGACTTCGTGCAGTCCGAATAGAGAAGAATAAATCAACTAACATACACCCGATATCACTTCTCTTGTTCAACATACAAGAATTCTCATTACTAAAGAGCATACGAAAATCTCAACACAAAAATACATATAAAAACTAGAGATAAGTACTTGAACAAGAATGATTCAATCTTCTAGCATGCCAAATCGCACACCACACCAAATGAATGAGCCTTCCATATATAAAGTCAGTCGGCAAGATAAAATGTACTTGATAAGCCTTACTAACCAGTTGACAAGCCTTCTGAATTAAAGCTTCAAATTCAAGAGTATCTGGTAAAGATAAAGCATTGATCCTTATCCATAAAACTACTCATGATTAACAGTCCATTCATTTAAGGAGATCATGAAAGAGAGAAAGTTCTCCATATCCAAATAACCATTCCAGTGGCCTACAATATTGTTTTATCAAAGATGCCATACGAACCTTTCAGCCCAAGAAACTGAAATCACCACCTGTTTCAAACAACACATGGAATAGAGAGAGAATACCTTCGAACGGAACATGAATCAGACAAAAATCTCAACAATAAGTGTTGAGTGAAAGATAAAATTAAATTAAAAATTCTAAAAAAAATCACATGGCATTATTAGAGAATGAGCTTGAACCCAGCCGAATGGCTTGGGAATAGAGCTGATCATGGGTCAAGTCTAAGGTCCGCACGAAAAGTGTAAAGATTTGGATAAAAACATAGACTCAAAAATAAATTTAAATAAAAATAAAATCTAATTTTTAAATGGACCGGACTTTGTGTAAGTTTTTTTGGCCAGACTTGACCCAACCCGAGTTTGTAAAAAAATATTGTTGCTGTTTTGTCACTATTTTATTATTGCTTTGCTGTCATTTCGTAATTATATTGTTACTATTTTGTTGATATTCTTTAGATATTAATAACTATTATTTATTATTAATTTTACTATTATTTTAAAAGTATTTACTTGTTAAATTGTACATATTTTAGTCTTATTTAAGTGTAAAGATTTTTTTAATTTATTTTCAATTTGTGCATAAATAATTATTGTAATATTTTTAATATACTTGATATATTATATTTTTTAAAATATATTTTTATATAAAAGTAATAATATAAAAGAATTTAATACAAATAGACCGAATAGAGTTTAAATTTTAACAATTTTTATTTAGATTTGGCAAAACTTAGCAAAATTTTAAGCCTAATTTTGAGGCCGACCAACCCATGATCTGAAATGACATTTCCCAACCACTGGATAAATTCAATCCTATCCTTATTCATCATATACTCGTGCCCAAGCTGAGCACAAAAATTCCATACCAGGATGACCTTCACCTTTGGAAATATCAACATTCTCCCCACTGCCATCTTCTCCAGTCTTAGGAACAAAAACACAACTTCATATTCTCCGTATCTTCCCCTCATTCTCATCCACTTCTCTCCCGCTCCGTCTTGGACCGTAAAAGAATTAAATTAAAATTTGGGTGCAAATCGTTTTGATAGAAATAAATAGTTACCTGATGGGGAGGAGCGTAGTCGTGCTGGTACTCGATCTCTTTGCTTAGGATTCTGATGATGTTGGCTGTGAAAGGCGATTTGTGGGTTTGGGGATTAAATTGGAGTAGTGAAGATGCAGATGCGATTCGTGATTGGCTGCCATTAGTTAGGGTTTTCGAAGCAGCAGAGACAAATGCTGTCTGAGCTGTTCGAATGAATCGAGCTACTTTTATTTTGACTGTTGGGACTTTGTTGGTGACTTCAGTTTCCCGAATCAATGAAATGGGGTTTTAGCTTTTAAGATTAGGGTTTAAAAGTTTAAACGAATAAGGAAAAGCAAAGTTAAATTTTGGGGAAAAATAGTAGTAATAAATGGAGAACAAATTTATTATATGTTGAATTTCTTTTTAATCTTTACCAAATTCCAAACCCTTAAATTTGAAGCTCTGAGTTGAAACACCGAATTCAGTGCACACTTGAGGTGGAAATGATGAAAACCCTAACCATGGGATTATTCCTATAAACAACTTTATTATCAGGTATCCTAAAACTTATTTCAAATATAAAATAAGGATTGACTTTAGCAGCACAAAAATACTTATGACTCCATCAAACAACTCCAGCAGGTGCTTATTATTTTAGTGTGCTCGGCTTCAACTCTCCTAGTGTTTGCTGGTTTTTTAATGAATAATTCAAGGCCCATTTATGTCAAATATGCCAACCAATACACTTTTTTTTTTTGTTACACAAGCTGTTCTGATAGATTATGGAACAGTAGAAACTCCAATAGTTAGCACATTTGGCGAAATTTTGAAATGAAATTGGTATTGATAGAAATAGAAGATACCCGGAATTGGATGAGATTGATCAGCGGGACGGAAACGGTTGAAGGCTGGAGCGGAGAAGGCCACGACAGGGGAAGCAGCACCTTGACCGAAATGAAGATAGTGTTTTGATGGAAGAACAAGTGGGACGACGCAACGGTGATGGGTGCTGGCGACAGATAAAACGGAAAACAGATTGGCCGCCGGAGTAGAGACGGCTGTCAACAGACAATGGCGCTAGACAGGTAGAGGTGGTACCGGTGGCGACACTTAAAAAGGTGTTTTCGTGAAAATAGGAACTGATTTGGGATTTGCGAATAAGGGTAAAGAGTATTGATTGTTTTACAAATTTCACACGCATAGATGTTTGTAGGAAGTGATTTTAAGAGTGAGTTAAACTTCGGTTAAAATTAAATTAATTAATTAATTTAATTTAATTTAGTTATTCGATTAAATGTTAATTAATAGTTTTTTGATATTTTAATTATTGATTAATTCGATTAGAAATTAAGAATTTAATTTAAAATTTTTGTTATTTTTTAAGATAAATGAATATTATCGAAGTAATTTTTTATAAATTTTATACTTATTTTAACTAAAAGATAAAAATATATAAATTTCGATTATTCAATTGAACTAATAAAATATTTTTAATTTGATTAACATTTTAAAAGATTTTTAATTCAATTAATAATTATATAATTATATAATTATATAATTCAATTAATAATAATTTGATTCCAACGAATCCACCGTCTAATTCTACATACGTATCAGGTATCAGTAAAAATACAATTCACATCCTTAACAAGAGTGAGTTGTGTTGCATCAACTAGTCAAAGCTTAGACTATAATTTTATTAAGTAAATCGTCATTTTTTCCCCTCCCGAGACTTGGGTCTAGTGTGGATAATAGATGCCCATTTACTTTATGGATACCTAATATTGTGTCAAAATTGGTCAAATGAGGAAAATCGATTGCTCTTCTCGGGAAACAAGATCAAATGCCAGGAAACAAGTTTTAAGTTTTCGAGAAAGTTAGGTCTAAGAATGGCAGTTGGAGAAATATGGCACACATAATCTGATTTGGTAGATACATCCTTGTTTAAGGCTAACTAACTATATATAAAAACCCCTACTACCCACCATCACTGCCAACAATCCGTGACACCAGTTTCAAGCTTTCTTATTACCTTCCCTCCATTCTTCTGTAAGTTCATTAGTTGCTGCTTGGGAGAAAATGGGACCAGGTGGGCCAGGAGGGCCACCGGGGCCAGGTGGACCGGGAGGGCCAGGAGGGCCACCGGGGCCAGGTGGACCGGGAGGACCAGGAGGGCCTCCAGGATGGGGCGGTCCTCCACCCGGACCAGGAGGGCCACCGGGATGGGGCGGTCCTCCACCCGGACCAGGAGGGCCACCGGGATGGGGGGGTCCTCCACCCGGACCAGGGGGACCACCGGGGTGGGGCGGCCCTCCGGTCGGACCAGGGTTTTTTGGTGGCTTCTGTGATGTAATTGGTGCTTGGTAAGTTAATTAGGGCTTTGTATCTGAATTATGAATGAAAATTGTTTCAAGTCGTTTAACTGGTATTTTGGTTAGTTGTTCTGAGTATCAAAAAGCTCATATTTTACTACATTGTTGCATATGAATATGAAAATGAATATACTGGTTTTTTTTTTTTTTGGGAAATCGTATCCACATATTTTTGGTATTTATATCCAAATAAGAAGATTAGTTGGGCATGGGGCATGTGTTTGAATGCTGAGAGGTTTTGTGTTTATTTTTGCAGTGTCAACTTCCTGTGCTGCTGCTGGCTGTTTCGAGATTGTTTTGGTGGTCCAATGGGTCCTCCAGGGCCACCTGGACCTCCACCACCATAGTTACATGCTTTCTTGCTCCTCCATAAATAGACCTTCTATCTGGGTTTAAACTTAGCTATCTAATTACAATATTTATGTAAGAATTGTTTGCTTTTTAGTAGTAGAAATTAAAATCTGTTTTGAGTGCTTATTTTTCTGTCTCCTCTTTAGAGTGATTCATCGATAAATATATAAGGCACCGTACATTGATGTGATGTGCTAAAGATAGGTAAATTACATGATAAGTGTTCTAGCAAAGGGCTTACCAAACTATGGGTGAGCTATTGGGGAGCTAGCCAGCCTCGCCAACTAGGAAGAGTGGCGAGCACACTTGTGGGGCGAACATGACTTTTGTAGCGTGTTGTGTATTATTTGTATAACAAAATCATTCTCAATAAATTGATCTTTAAATCTTGGTTTTCTTGCATGAGTTTGATTTTTTATCTCATCAGTAAAAAATGTTGTATTTAATGGCTGAACTATAAACCGTGTTAATATGCATTCCTAATAAACAAAACCTGGATGAAAAATAATTGCAATATGTTGGAACCTTGATTATAAGTTACGTATATTTTTATTTCTCACTTGTTAAAGCTCTCTGTGTTTCAAACTGTACACTGTTTAGTTTAATGGAGACTAGATAACATATGAATTTTTTGGGGGGGGGGGGGGAACAAATGCAAAAATTTCAGATACACATTTTAAACCTTTTTCCTACTCAGAACTATTTTTATTTGCAGTGGACACCAGGCTACTTCATATTCTCAGGGGTGTTTGTTAGGTAGTCGACTTTTACTTGAGAAATATTCAAATTCGATTATATCGACCCGAGTTCAAGCAATAAAACCCGAATTCAAGTATCATAATATTTAATTTGAACGGTTTACAAGTTTAATTAGACTTTTCATTTTAATATTTTTTGTTATGAACAAGCTTGAGTTTGAATATGAACAACTTTAACTGAGCTCGAGTACGAAAATTGATAAACAAGTTCAAGTTTAAATATTGAATTCCAAATTTCGAGTTGGGCTCGAGTTTGAGCTTGATACTATTTAAGTTTGACTTGACTCAATTACGTCTCTTCTATTCGAGCATAATTGTTGATTAAGTTAATTTAACCAATCATGTGAATTGACTAATGTAATTGGACTAATAAACTTTTAATATACTATGCATGTGATTCGATTATATCGATATATATATATATATATAGCAAACTAGATAAAAATTGATAATTTCTCATATGCTTTATTAAAAGCTAAAAGCTAAATATGTAAGGACAAATGTAGCAAATAAACATTATTTTAAAGTAAGAAAGAAAAAAAAAAACATGTTGAATAATGAAAACAAATAAAATAATAAAGTAATTTTAATTAATTTTATCTTTAATAGAATAAAATTCTTTAATCATGATCCCCGAAAATGTCTTCTATTTCTAGATGTGTTAGTATCATCCAAACTATTAGAGTTATCATTTTTGTAGGATAAATTTGATTCAATGTCAATTTTATCATAAATTAGATTCATATCTATATTCTCTCCTTTCGGTTTAATAGAATCTTGATAGAATTTAATGAAATGTTTAGGTATATATCAAGTATGTGACCAATAATATCTTATACCATATTAATCGCATAAGTTATTTACATTTCTTGAAGGATCCTTTTGAGGACTCTGTTTTTCTTCACTTTTTTCACTTCTGATAGTGAGAAGAGTTATTACGACTATTATTTTTATGGTTATTATTATGCCACCTATCACGTTCACATCTACAGTTACTGTCTTTCCAAAATTAATATGTATTGTGCTTTTGTTTCTCATTAATAGTTTGTTATGTTGTTCAACCACAAATAGATGTGATATTAATTTTAATTTTTATTTAAAAAAAATTCACAATAGTATTGTTGCATTATCACATTTGAAACACGAAAATTTTAAAAAGATTTTTTTTTGTAAGTTTTCATTTATAATATTTTACCCGTTTTAATTGAAAACTTATCTTAAATACTGCTAAATTTTACCCATTAACAATTTTAAAATCTTGCAAACTTAGGTATATCTAATTATAATGAACTTTAGATAGAATTATTATCTTTTGCGACGATATTTATTGTCATATCTACTTTTTTTTATAAAATATCTAGAATTAACCCATAACTCCTCCTAAACTTTTAAATAAGAAGATAATACATTTTATTACACTCGAATCCACGACTTCCTACACTGACAACAATACCAATATCAATCGGGTTAGAACTCAATCCACCTCACAATAAAAATATTTTTACTAATTGCCTTTTAAATTATACAAATTAAGATGAAGCAATTAAACGTAGAGGAAGCATGCGTGTGTATATTATTACTATAACTACTTTAGTGGTAGATTCGGTAAATCTAAACGACATGACTTTGCTTTTGTCTTTCAAAGGGGATGCAGAAACATCAATTGGAGGCTACCTGCTTAAGTGATACCTATAAATTAAAAAACTATTTTATATTAAAAAATATTTTCATAAAAATATAAATAGCAAAAATTCTTTTATATAGATTATTAGTAATGTGTTAAAATCTTAAATAATATTTTTCGATTTTCTTATTTAAATATGTAAAAATATAAAAAGATAAAAATATTATTAATTTGTGATATCAATTCGATTAATTATTTTATATATAATATACATATATTTAATTAATATTTTTTTTTCATATTTATACAACCATATATGAAAAGAAACACGTGGCATGCCCAATAATCTAAAAATATTAAAGTAGGTGGCTTCCTATTTATTTTAGATTTGCGTCTGTTTTTTTTTACATCATATTCATAAGGGTTAATAGCACCATTGACCCCTGTACTTTGGGGTTTGTTCTAATGTGGCCCTTATACTTTCAACATATCCAATTAACCCTCTGTACTTTACTTCCGTTAGCTAAAGCTGTTGACTTGAAGGTTGACTGTTGGAGACCCTTATGAGCATTTAAATCATTTTTCATTTAGGGTCTGTTTGTTTGGCAGTAAAATGTTTTCCGAAAAATGATTTCTGGAAAATGATTTACTTTTCTGGAAAATGATTTACGTAAAATATTTTTCAGTGTTTGGATGAATGTGTAAAATATTTTCGTTGTTTGTGTGATTTCAAAATGTTTTCGAAAAGTTGATTTTACATATATATTAATAAATTTATTTACATATTAATAATTTTTTTATATTTTAAATTGTTTTTACATATATTGGAATGATTTATTTATTATAAATAAATTAGATTAAATATATAATAATACTGAATTATTAAGTTACATTATTAACCGTTATATTGAAAACAACCAAAGTCAAATAAAGTATTTGTAATTGTGTTAAAAAAATAAAAAAAGGATTGAATAATTATAAATTAGTACAACTGCATCTCCAACATTAAGATATTCTTATTATACTTGAGTATAGTTCACATCAATAGGGAAGCCAACAAATTTGCAGGCTAAGTTGGTGCAGACTATCTTGAGCTTATTTCACTTATTGCTTTGAGCAATGAGTTGCTATTTCTTTGAGCACTGATTTGCAATTGAAGGGAGTGTTTAGAAGTTCGCTTATTTTGTTTTTGCGTCTTTTTTCGACTTGAGTATTTATCAGATAATTTTATGCTTTGCCTTCGATTTGTTTTATCTTTGGAGTTGACTCGCCATTTTGTTCTGTGTTTCGCTTCATTTTGTTGTAATCGTATCTTGATTAATATAAGACCTTTTTCCTTTCAAAAACATGCCAACAATCATGAGGCCGTCCTTCTCTTTGCAAAATTTAATTCTGTAAGAAATCAAATATATAAGTTTTCAAATTTTAATTATGAAGAAATCAAAGATATAAATTTTTGGTGCTACTATAAAAAAAATGTAAGAAACCAACAAATAATTATCGAGAATAGTATCATACTGTTGAGAGAACACCAATGGTGCTTCAAGAAATGCTAATGTTCTATGTGTTGACTAGTTATACCTTGCAGCAAGCTATATGTTTATTATCATTAGAGATAGAATCAGAGATGAACAAAGAGTCCTGCAGCAAGCTAAATGTGATCCGATAGAAGATATTGTGAAATACAAAATCTTCATAGAAACAATAAGTTTAATTAATTATTAAGAAGTTGCTCAATGGTTTTCTTCTATCTGAACAATGTCTAACATAAACTGTAACACCCCTTACCCGTATTCGACACCGAAATAGGGTACGAGGCATTACCGGAATTACAAATTTATTTATCAAAAATTTTATATCATTTAACATTTATTTTTGAAACCAATCAAAAATCAAACATATTATCCCTTAAAACATATTTATTTTTCTTATTTCATGACTTACTTGAATTTATTTCTCGTCTCAACATATTTAATTACCTTTTATTTACATATTACAGATAATCACATATTGACATGTCATGATAAATATCATTCTCTTGCCGTTTATTCATAAACATATATTAGTTAATTCGTTATATTAATATTTCACGTGCTATCAACTTATATTTCCTTATATCACATATTTAAAGTTACACGAACTTACAGCTAAATTTGCGAAATACCAAGATTCAAGGGCATTTTGGTAATTTCCCATTTTCATCGATTTTTCAACCGATCTTAATCTAATTAATAATTTCATTCAATTTTGCAATTTTAAATAATAAAATAATCCATTCCATGTAAATTGGTCATCTCCAACATTTATACAAAACTAATCATAAACTTTTACTTTTATTCAATTTAGTCCCTGGGCCTAAAACATTACAAATTAGCCATGCTAGCTGAATATTCATACATATTTTTCCTCCTCCTCCTCTCCATTCCACATCCTTAATGTATATAACATGCTATAAGTAACATTGTAAATAAGTTCATTATTTACTCATAAGTATATTCAAAACTGCCCATTTGAGTCATAGTCACTAAATTATTTATTTCCAGAGCTACAGAACTCCAAATGAAGAACCGTGAATTTTTCCTAAAACTAGACTCACATATATTCTTGCCATAAAATTTTCAGAATTTTTGGTTTAGCCAATTAGTACAGTTTATTCTTTAAAGTCACCCCTGTTCTGCTGTCTGGCAGTTCCGACCCTTCTTCACTAAAAATTAATTATCTTTTTATATAGAATTCATATGATGTTATGGTTTATTTCTTATAAAACTAGACTCATTAAGGAATCTAACCATATAAATTACGTTCCCAAATTATTTTTATACAAATTTTAGTGAATTTCTAAAGTAAGAACAGGGGATCACGAAGTTGTTCTAAACCAGTCTTACAAAAATACAAATATCTCAAATTACAGAATTCCTTTGCTTTCTCTGTTTCTTTTATATGAAAATAGACTCAATAAGCTTTAATTCCATATCTCACTTGACTTCTAATTCTATTTATACAATTTTTGGTGATTTTTCAAAGTTAGACAACTGCTGCTGTCTAAAACTGCTTTAGTGTAACATGTTGATTTCTATTTTGTCCCTAATTCCACAATTCATACAATTCAGTCCTTGCTGAATTAACCCCTCAATTGAGTTAATTTTCTCATTTAATACTTTTATCTATCATTTTAAAACTCCTTCATAACCTTTGAAATTAGAATTTTAACACTAGGCCTTAATTTCAGCTATTTCACAATTAGGTCCTAAAACCAATTTCCATCAATTTCACTTGATTAAATCATCATATAACAAAATTAAAGCTTCAATTCAATATTTATTCATCATATTCTTCCAACACTAATCCACATAAACTTTAAAAATTTAGCCATAGAATCAAAAACTAATGAATTAATAAATTGGACCCAATTGTAAAAGTCCAAAACATAGAAATTTCAAGGAGAAAGCAAGAATTAAACTTACATGATGCTTGAGTATAAAAACTAGCTTGAACTCTCTCCCATGGCTATTTTTCAGCTGAAGAAAATAAAGAGAAATGAAGAGAATTCTCCATATATTTCAATTTGATCCCCTTTTATTTAGCTAATTTTGAAAATTTTCCAATTTTCCCTTTTTTCTTCTTTCTCTTCTCTTCTTCTTTCTTTCCTGCTCTCTGCTTCTTCGTTTGGGTTTCTGTTCTCTATTCTCTTCCTTTCTTTTTTTTTTTTTCTTTTGTTTGTATATATATAATAATATAATAATATAATAATATAATATTATAATAATATACCTTAAAAATCTCAGATTTTTCTTTGTTATGCCGCCTCAACTATACAAAATGGTATAATTTCCATTTTGATCCTTCATAATTTCTTTTAATCTATAATTTAACTTTTACTTTCATTTCAGTTTAGTCCTTTTCATTTAATTTCCTACCCAAACGTTAAAATTTTCTAACGAAAGTTTAATAATAACTTAATGGCATTCCATAAATATTTTTGGAAATATTTATGGCTCACTTTATAAATTCGAGGTCTCAATACCTCGTTTTTGGCCTAATTTTTCTAATTAATTCTTTGATTCACAAAATTCACTAATTTTAAAATATTTCTAAAATCACACTTAACTTATAATTATCGATTAACAAAATTTTCTAACTTTTCGCCAAATTTAGTGATCTCGAATCACTGTTCCGACACTATTAAAATTGGGCTGTTACAATTCTTCCCCCCTAAAAAAATTTCGTCCTCGAAATTTCCTTATTATTTTGATCATGAACTTCGTTATTTCTATAATTCTATAGCTCCTTTGTGCACATATTTATCTGATTTATCATTTATATCCATTCCATATCCTTTCGGTTTGCAATTTATTTTTAATTCAATATTGCGAATATACCTTTATAATAAAATTACTTACTTTTTATAAGAGGCCCAATAGATTCAATAGAATACTTAAGATATATGAAACAAATATAGAAGTGTATTATTATTTACTATTAGTCAGATAGCACTTGATGAGAACCAAAGTGTTATTATCAGAGAATGCGCTAAAGTTCCTTAATGGTATACCACTAATATCTTAGTAGATTTAATCTCATTTACTTGGGAAAATTACATTATACACGCATGTCACTTTTACAATTTTAACATAATGCTTTTACATATCATTTTTTTTTTTTTTTCCAATTTCACTTAAATGTATTCACAAATAAATTTAATTTCACTTCCTCTTCAATATACAATTCAATACTAATATTTATCCATCGATTAATTCGGTTTCCATTTAATTCATCAATAACGCTTACCTCATACTTCACTTACTATACGCATAATTTAAATTTAACATTTAATATTAAATAGTAAACATCAAGCATGCAACAATATAAGTCATATGTGTTAATTTATACTTTAATTTCATACCTCAACAATAGCATTTCATCAAATAGCATCATATATCATCTATATTATTTTTAATCAATTCATAAACCTTTGGTTCAAGTTTTCAATCTCATATCTCAATTTCAATTTACATTTCAATTCCTAATTCCACTTTTCCATACTTTCAATAGTTTAACCGATCAAATTCAATCGATTTTTCTCATTTCGTTTATTCAATGATTTCAATAATAATAATTTGATATTTTAACAAATTTATGAACCTTAAGTTCATACTTCAATTCTCACATTTCAATTCGATTCACAATTCAACTCATAATTTCTTACTCATATTTTCAATAGTTCAATCGATCAAATTTATTTAGTTTTTCTCATTTTAGTTATTCACCCTATTAACAATCCGGACTTTGATAGATACACGGATTCCAACCCAAACACACCAGTACGGCACATTGTGCCTTAACGGTACACAATATACGACACACAAAGTGTCGAATCGAATAAAGATATGATATGATGAGTCGGCATGTAAGTGCTCGATCGATGAAGCCGGCAAAAACACGCACTCTTCCATATCCTATAGCATGCCAATTATATCCGACTAGTCCGACAAGTTAATAGGAGATCAATTCTCATTTTAATTTCACTTAATATTCATATCTACCCCTATTAACAAGACTCGGACTTTGGCGGATACGCGGATCCAACCAAACACACGATTGGCACCGAGTGCCTCATCGACTCAAGGTCGAAGAATCCGAACACTTCCAATCCTATGGCATGCCATTTATATCCAATCTAGCCCGATAAGTTAATAGGGTATTCAAATCATCATTTCATTTTTTTTTTTTTTTTTTTTTCAAATTCACTTTTCCATTTCCTAATCAGTATATAATTCAATGATTCACTTTGTTCTCATTTCACTTTCTTAGCCCAAAGTAGACTTTATAGAACACACGGATATACGGAGCAGATCTGAGGTGCATTATGATGCACAAGTGAACAGAGAGCACCAATGTGCTAATAATCAGAGAGCACTGACGTGCTAATAATCAGAGAGCACTGACGTGCTAATATCGGAGAGCACCAATGTGCTAATATCAGAGAGCACTGACGTGCTAATATCCGGAGAGCACCAATGTGCTAATATCGAGAGCACCGGCGTGCTAATATCGGAGAGCACCAATGTGCTAATATCGAGAGAGCAGCGGCGTGCTAATATCGGAGAGCACCAATGTGCTAATATCGAGAGAGAGCACCGACGTGCTAATGTTCCTTAATATCCCAAAGTAGTTCTAAATTTCGTCTACTTGGGCATTAAAGCTGAATCTCATATATTTAAATAATTCACATAAATATTTCAAAAAGGATAAATAACAATAATTTAAAATTCTTGTAGTACTTACAACAAAAAGGTTGAAATGATATATGTTATTCTTCCTTCACTCCTTAACCTTCTCTTTTCCTTTTCCTTCAATTCGGTCCTCTCCTTTCTTTCTCAAATTGATTTCATATAAACATATAACATTTATATGTAAAAAGTAATCAAATAAACTTTCTATATTATTTAACAAAATAAGCATGTATAATATATTTTTATTCAATTCGTATTTTTAATTTATTGTCTAATCAAATTTAAAATCACTAATTACTTTTCAATCAATATACATTTCAATTACTCACATATTTTCTTTATTTAATTTAATTTGCCTTCAAATATTCAAATAATTCATAATTCGATTCGTAATTTAAATAACTTTCTAATTTCAGTTCATTCTACTTTCACTTCTTATTTCAACCAGTTTCACGAAGATTGCGTAATTCTTCATAGTTTAATGCAATACACATAACAATATTCAATAACTTCATGATTCAATTCAAGACACAAAATAATATTCGAGATTCCATAATTTGATTCGAAGATCAATCTCAACTTCAGTACTCAATCTTAAATTTATCATTTTACTAAATACTTACCTTAAAATACTTACCACACATAATTAATAAATTACACATAATAATGATAAAGTTTAAATTATAGTGATACAAATATCATCAAAGTCGGAACATATCACATTATCTTAAGTTATATATTAATAATGGCATATATTTCTAGACTTCACATATACTACATTTGGTCCGAGAACCGACTAAACCTAAGCTCGATACCACTAAATGTAACACCCTTACCCGTATTCGACATCGAAATAGGGTACGAGGCATTTAGGAATTACAAATTTATTTATCAAAAATTTTATATCATTTAACATTTATTTTTGAAACCAATCAAAAATCAAACATATTATCCCTTAAAACATATTTATTTTTCTTATTTCATGACTTACTTGAATTTATTTCTCGTCTCAACATATTTAATTACCTTTTATTTACATATTACGAGATAATCACATATTGACATGTCATGATAAATATCATTCTCTTGCCGTTTATTCATAAACATATATTAGTTAATTCGTTATATTAATATTTCACGTGCTATCAACTTATATTTCCTTATATCACATATTTAAAGTTACACGAACTTACATTCGCTAAATTTGCGAAATACCAAGATTCAAGGGCATTTTGGTAATTTCCCATTTTCATCGATTTTTCAACCGATCTTAATCTAATTAATAATTTCATTCAATTTTGCAATTTTAAATAATAAAATAATCCATTCCATGTAAATTGGTCATCTCCAACATTTATACAAAACTAATCATAAACTTTTACTTTTATTCAATTTAGTCCCTGGGCCTAAAACATTACAAATTAGCCATGCTAGCTGAATATTCATACATATTTTTCCTCCTCCTCCTCTCCATTCCACATCCTTAATGTATATAACATGCTATAAGTAACATTGTAAATAAGTTCATTATTTACTCATAAGTATATTCAAAACTGCCCATTTGAGTCATAGTCACTAAATTATTTATTTCCAGAGCTACAGAACTCCAAATGAAGAACCGTGAATTTTTCCTAAAACTAGACTCACATATATTCTTGCCATAAAATTTTCAGAATTTTTGGTTTAGCCAATTAGTACAGTTTATTCTTTAAAGTCACCCCTGTTCTGCTGTCTGGCAGTTCCGACCCTTCTTCACTAAAAATTAATTATCTTTTTATATAGAATTCATATGATGTTATGGTTTATTTCTTATAAAACTAGACTCATTAAGGAATCTAACCATATAAATTACGTTCCCAAATTATTTTTATACAAATTTTAGTGAATTTCTAAAGTAAGAACAGGGGATCACGAAGTTGTTCTAAACCAGTCTTACAAAAATACAAATATCTCAAATTACAGAATTCCTTTGCTTTCTCTGTTTCTTTTATATGAAAATAGACTCAATAAGCTTTAATTCCATATCTCACTTGACTTCTAATTCTATTTATACAATTTTTGGTGATTTTTCAAAGTTAGACAACTGCTGCTGTCTAAAACTGCTTTAGTGTAACATGTTGATTTCTATTTTGTCCCTAATTCCACAATTCATACAATTCAGTCCTTGCTGAATTAACCCCTCAATTGAGTTAATTTTCTCATTTAATACTTTTATCTATCATTTTAAAACTCCTTCATAACCTTTGAAATTAGAATTTTAACACTAGGCCTTAATTTCAGCTATTTCACAATTAGGTCCTAAAACCAATTTCCATCAATTTCACTTGATTAAATCATCATATAACAAAATTAAAGCTTCAATTCAATATTTATTCATCATATTCTTCCAACACTAATCCACATAAACTTTAAAAATTTAGCCATAGAATCAAAAACTAATGAATTAATAAATTGGACCCAATTGTAAAAGTCCAAAACATAGAAATTTCAAGGAGAAAGCAAGAATTAAACTTACATGATGCTTGAGTATAAAAACTAGCTTGAACTCTCTCCCATGGCTATTTTTCAGCTGAAGAAAATAAAGAGAAATGAAGAGAATTCTCCATATATTTCAATTTGATCCCCTTTTATTTAGCTAATTTTGAAAATTTTCCAATTTTCCCCCCTTTTTCTTCTTTCTCTTCTCTTCTTCTTTCTTTCCTGCTCTCTGCTTCTTCGTTTGGGTTTCTGTTCTCTATTCTCTTCCTTTCTTCTTTTTTTTTTTCTTTTGTTTGTATATATATAATAATATAATAATATAATAATATAATATTATAATAATATACCTTAAAAATCTCAGATTTTTCTTTGTTATGCCGCCTCAACTATACAAAATGGTATAATTTCCATTTTGATCCTTCATAATTTCTTTTAATCTATAATTTAACTTTTACTTTCATTTCAGTTTAGTCCTTTTCATTTAATTTCCTACCCAAACGTTAAAATTTTCTAACGAAAGTTTAATAATAACTTAATGGCATTCCATAAATATTTTTGGAAATATTTATGGCTCACTTTATAAATTCGAGGTCTCAATACCTCGTTTTTGGCCTAATTTTTCTAATTAATTCTTTCAGTTCACAAAATTCACTAATTTTAAAATATTTCTAAAATCACACTTAACTTATAATTATCGATTAACAAAATTTTCTAACTTTTCGCCAAATTTAGTGATCTCGAATCACTGTTCCGACACTATTAAAATTGGGCTGTTACATAAACGGCATGCAACTATATGTTGTTCAGGAGAGCAGAAGTTATTCGAAATAATTTTCATAAATAATTAATCCTTTGTCTCTGGTAAGTAAACCTTTTTCATTAGTATCATAATGTCATCTTCAATGTAACAAATCCTATAACTATTTCACCTTAGTAGATCTATGACAAAGAAAAGCAGAGTTGGTCATGCAAAAACCAACTATTTCACATGATACTCACAACATATGCAATGTCCCTTCGAGCTGTCTTTTGAGCACTTTTTCCCATTCGGGCAAGCCTTTCCAGTTGTTCCAGATTCAAACCTAGAGGCAAGAGAAAGAAGCAACACTAGAATCCCAAAGCCTATTTAAGAAAAAAAAATTAAAATTTCTCATAGATATCTAGCTAAAGGCTAGGTTAAGACGAAGAGGTAGAAACCGAATCTGGTAGGGAAAATGCAGTGATGACAGCAACATATGGAAGAGATAAAAACATCGAAAGATAAGCTTAGCTTGTTGACTAACCAAAAATTATTATAATTCTCTTTTCATTATTACACATTCTAAATGTATAGGAAGATGGAGTAAGGGTGGCTTATGGTCCCAAGTATTAAACAACAAACTATGAATCAAAGCAATGGTTATATATGCTACTGCTATGTGTCAACTTTCCTGGGTAATGAAGTGGTAAACACTGAAACATCAATATTAACTAACATTAATTTGCACCAGTTAATACTAGAATAATAAATTGAATTGAAAAATAAAAAGGAATAACAGCTTCTTCTTTAAGCGAAAAGAGGGTTTACTGTATTTTTGTGCAACTGATATATGGTGGCATTGAGGTCACCAGCCCAAAACCCCTTATAGTCCTCTTCTGATAGCCTCACTCTATGTAACTGTGGGGTACTTAAGACTCCCTAACAAAAGATCTTTAATTTGGGACATTGTCTCACAATAACTTGTTCTAAAGATGGGAACTGAAAGCTGTATTCCTCTGAACAGAAGCTTGAAAGGTTTGGTAAATAATGAAGTTCTAAGCATTTCAACTTGTTGAAACTAAGTCTTTGCATCAACTATCTCTTTTTCAACTATTTTTCTCACCATAATGCAGTCTCTAATCCTCAATTTTTATCATTTGCACTGATTAGAGAGCACCAGAAGATATAATTAAGGTAGTTGCATTGTAATCGCCAAGGTCCAAAGTTAGTTGCTTACCTTAATACAAAGACATATTTTGGCAAGAAAATAGAACACTTCCTTCTGGTGATCAAATAAAGTCAATTAAACAAGAGTGATGGTTCAATATGATTAAACAGGTTGGGAGTTTCACATAAATTCTTCAGCTATACATTAACTGCTTGTTAAATATCAACAACTTAAATATTCATTTATAAGCACCTCATTCAGTTTGCACATAAATGTAGGATATTGGAGATTCATACCTTTTCAAAAAGGAAAATGGCTTTTGATTTGAGGACTGATGTTCTTCCATCCCAAGCACTTCTTGGCCACAATTGTAAGTCTTCAACGTTTTTAACTTTGGCCACTAATTCATAAGGGTGTTTTGAGAACATTTAACTTTTCTAATCTCAATTAATTCTGAAATATTTGGATTGTTTTTAACATTTCTCTCTACCCATTCTGTAGCTACATCAGTCATATCTGCAATCAAGTGGAGCAATGTTTAAAACCCAGAATTTCACATGAGACATTGATGGATTATGAACAAAATAATTAAGCAAACTAAGGTGAAAAACATTTAAAAAAAATACCTGATGCAAAAAAGCTCCAGCCCAATAGCGATGCGCCAAGAAGAGGGTAGATACAGTTGACTCCAGTTCCTATATCAAATCCCCTCACATTATCTCCATTGGTGTTATCTCTGCGAAGCTCCCAACAAATTAATTGAAATCCATATCTTAAAAATAAAAATTTGGGTTTAAAATTCGATGTAAAAGGAAAACAGATTAAAACGAGAAAGTGGCTGTTTGTAGGCGACGGGTTAGCTTAGGTAGATGCTAAAGAAGGAGACAAAACCAAGTCGGCAGACGTTAAGAGAATAAACAGGGAAATATGCCATACCAGGAGGGGATCAGAGATGAAATTTTCCAAGAGAGATTCCAAGATGAGGAACCAAAAAAGTCTGAGAAAGAGAGAAAGAGATTTGTTGGCTGAGAAAGAAAGAAGGGAAGGAGAAGGAATGAAGAAGGGAAGGAGAACGTACCTGGATGATGAAGGGGAAAGCTTTGGAAAATGTCTTACCGAAAAAAATTGGCAAGACATTTTACAGGAATTAGGAAGACATTTTACCCGTGTTTGTAAAATGTTTTCCTTGAGGAAAATATTTTCCATCAATCAAACACTGGAAAACCCGGAAAATATTTTCCGGAAAACAATTTCACCCAAACAAACACAGCCTTAGAAAATTAAAATAAACGAAGGGGCCAACGATGCCAAATTTAAATAAAAACAAAATAAAAAATAAAAAAATTTCCTTATAGGTTACTTTTTTTTTCATTTTGTTTTTTTCTCCTCTTTCTCTCTTCTCTTCTAGCCGCGGTCATCATTGTGTTTAATCATCGATCGGTCAGATTAAAAAAGAGAGAAGAGAGTGAATCTAAGCATAGTACAAGTATCAAATTATATAAAAAATAAATTTTAAATTTGAGCATAGTATAAGTACCAAAATTGAAATTTGAGCGGAGTTATATAAGTACCAAAACGATAAAAAATTTAAAATTAAAAAAAAAAATATGATGTCAATGTTTCATATTTTCAATCCCAAGTAATTCCATTCCCCTCTCTCAATTATTAAAAAAAATATATATCATATTTTGCCTTAAAAATTATTTCAAAAATATTTTAAGCAATTAGATTTTCTTGGAGGAAAATTTCAAATTTATTTGAATAATCATTTTAAAATAATACTTTAATTAAAGAATTACATTATGATAGCAAAGAGCAATATGATTACGTTGTTACAAAAATTGAATATAATAGCTAGGATCTGTGTGTTCAAGATTAAATTAAACTAAATATGAATATTACTAAATGTAAATCAATTATTAAGAATGAGGACTAAACAAGAATTATACCAATTCAACAAACAGAAATAAAAGAACCGACTGAGGTACTAGAATAACCATTTTAAGAAAAGGAAGGGAGTTAAGATGAAGTATTACCTATTCATATGTTTACTCACCATACATAAACATAATTTTGATTTTAGGGTTTAATACCTCCTAATTTCAGCGATTAACCTTCTCTAACAATTTCGTTATAAATTCTGGTCGTATTTGCTTTTTTTGACACAATACTTAAAATTATCCATAGTCTCTCTCTAACAGGGGCGTAGTTAGGGGTGCTAGTAGAGGCCTTGACTCTTTTAAAACGAAATTTTTAAAATTTTAAATTAGTAAAGGTAAAATTCTACTTTGGCCCCCCCTAAAAATTAATTTTTTTTATATTTCGTCCCAATTAAAAAAAATTTCTGGCTTCACCCCTTGCTCTTCAACTCATAGATAGGAGGGTAATATGTTTCAACGCGCTCAAATTATGTTCTCCTACCAATTGTACTAAGACTCAATCGACAAATCATATAGGGTGTCGGTTAAGAAATCTCATGGCATAGATGGTGCCAAAACAGGAGAAAGTATGAGGAAAACCGATTGCCCCGGGAGGCATTATAACTTCTATAAAGAACACCTTTGTGACTATCAACCAGCTTTCAAGAATGGTAGGTTTAATAAGAACGGTAGTTGCAGAATTAAATTAAGTTAGAAAAAAAAATGTGACTCATAGACAGATGGATCCTTCTCGTTTAAGTAAACCAAATTCATTCCTTTAAAGCCACCTTCCATGAAGTTTCAAGCTTTTCTTATCAGGTTTCCTCCATTGTCAAGTGTAAGTTCACCAGTTGTTGCTAGGGAGAAATCAAAATGGGGCCAGGTGGACCAGGAGGACCTCCGGGATGGGGCGGTCCTCCTCCCGGACCGGGTTTTTCCGGTGGTATTTGTGACTTCATTGGTTCTTGGTAAGTTCATTAGGGGTTTGAAAGATTATATTTTGGTATTTATATCCAAATATGAAGGAAGCATAAGAAATTGTGTATATTTTTGCAGTTTGAGCTTTCTGTGTTGCTGCTGGCTGCTTGGAGACTGTTTTGGTGGTCCAATGGGTCCACCAGGGCCACCTGGACCACCTGGATTTGGACCTCCACCACCATAGTTATATGCTGTCTACCATCGTCATATTCCAACACAAAAATTTGAAGGCTTTTCTAGCTTCTATCTGGGTTTCAACGTAGCTATCTAAAATACATATTTATGTAATAATTGTTTGCATTTTTAGTAGAATTTATGTTTATTGAAATTAGTCTCAATAAATTGATCATTCAATTTTTTTCTTTGCTAATATCAACGTAATTTTATTTTACCATTTTGGTGCATAAGTCTCATGTACCGTTAGTTTAATAATAAGATTATAAATCATTATTGGTATAAAATAAAATAAAAAATATTAAATGACTTAAAACTAAATACAATTAATTTTATTTAAACATAATTAAATATTATATCTTTTAAATTTCGAGTTTCAAGTTTTAGGTTTTGAATTTCGGATTTTGGGTTTTGTGTCTTGAATTTGATATTTTGTATTTATTTAAGTTTAATAAATATAAATTAATATTTATTTTTTTAAAAATAAAGTTATTTATATTAATGTTTAAACCCTTCAATAGTTTTTGTTTTACATTAGTGACGATGTATCATTTTATTATTAACTGATGGTACATGATATCTATTTACCCACCGTGCATCAAACACTCTCCCTTTAAAATAATTGTAATAAACGCACTATTTTATAATTTACGAATTTTTTATATGTTGATATATGAAAAATTAAGATAAAATAGGGGAAAATGATTAATATTCTAATATATCCACAACGATGGTGGCACTTGTAACTTTGAAATTTCCTTATGAATATTCTTGACGTGGTGCTTTATAAAACATAAAATCAAAATCAAAATATTTCTTTTCAATCAAGAAAATGGGGGAAAAGAATTACATATAAGCATTATTCATATATGATATGATATGTTGTCTTTTTGTTTATATGTATATCAATCATTATCTTACATGCATGTTATATGTATATTATTATATAAAAGAAAATTATATGAAAATTTTAAATTTTGGATACCTGTTTGAGTTCCAAAATATTTATTTTTTAATTATATTTAAAGTGGGTTTTGTTTTTTAAATTAAATTTTAAATATAATTTTTTTATTAATTGTTAGAGTTTGTATGAGTTGAATCTCGTTATTTGTTAAAGAAATAATTATAGTGGCAAAATAAAGGGGGTATGTGGTAATTTTTATACGGGCCATGTCGCACAAGTAGAATCCTTATAGAACTACACTTCTTCTATTTGAGATTAATTAGAATAGGGTTTTTCAACCTTCCTCTTGTATCATTCAGTTTTCAACATTAGTGAATTTTTCTTCCTCTGCCAGTGGTTTTTTCCCGAAAGGGTTTTCACTTAAAATTTGTGTGTTTTATTTTTTCTTTTCTTATTGCTTTGCGATCATTCTATTGCCATTATCGACGTCCATTTTAACATTAATAATAATCTTTTAAATAATAAACAACTCTAAACATCATGCATTAAATTATAATTAAAATTAAAAATTAAAATCTCAACACAAATCACAAAATAATATAATTGCATGTAACAATTAGATATAATAACATCTTTTTTTAAAATAAAATCTTATAAAAATATTTTTTAAATATAATTTTTTTATATTTTTAAACAGTATCATCGACTTTTAAAGTCTAACCACTAAAGTTGAAAATAACTTATGACATCAACTTATAAAAGAAAATATAATTATTTTTTAAAACAACTTTTATGTAAAATAAAAAAAATGTAAACTTTTTTATCCATAAACGAATTTTGCTACACTAAAAATTGTGTACCTATACCTCTCCCAACAATAAAAACATCCTGTTTTAACATTTTCTTTTGAAAAATGTAAACTTTCCGGTGTTAGAAACTACATAATTATTAGAGAGATATTTCTAATATTGAAAACTAAAAATATTTGAATTTTCCCACATCGGATTCAAACCCGACTTAAAAAATATCAAAATGTAGCAATGTAAAAAAAAACAAGAAGAGAAAATCAAGTTTTTTATTTTTATTTTCCAACTGCCTCATTACCCGTGACCAAGAAAAAGAAAAAATGTCTTCTTTTTATTTATTTATTTTATATATACGGGAAACACGAAGGGGTTATTTGCAACATAAATCTCTTAGTGTTTTTAATTTATTTTATAAAGGGCGAAACATTTTTCTAAATTTCTCATTTAGTCCCTATAATTTAAAATATTATCTAATTTTAGAAATATGTTAATATTATTAACTATGTTAGTCCCTATAATTTTTATATTGATTAGGAAAAGGAATTTATCTTATTTAATTTCCATTTTTGAATAATTAGTTTTCACTTTTAATTTTTAATATCATACTTTTATGAAATTATATAATTATTTTCATCTTTATGATTTTAAAAAAAAGTACATATGAATAGAGGTGATCATGGGCCGGGCTCAGACAAAATTTTAGGCCAAATTTCTAGGCCTGAGCCCTGCCTGGCCCGAAATATGGGCCTAAAAATTTGTCCAAGCCCGGCCCGAAATAAAATTGATAAGCCCGAGCCTGGCTCGACCTGGCCCATATTAAATTTTTTAGCTTTTTTTATTAAATAAAAAACTTTAAAACAAATATTAAAACAAAAAAATAAATAAATAATATATAAATTTAAAAAGTATATTTGATTAAAAATAAAATATATATTTAATATATAATTAGGGCCGGGCCGGGCCAAAAAATTTTACCCGAGCCTGGCCCGTTTTCTAAACAGGCCTCGTTTTTTGCCCAAACCCATTTTTCGGGCCTATATTTTTTACCCGAACCCTCCCATTTTTCAGGCTGGCCGTCGGACCGGGCCGAGTAGCCCAACCCATGATCACCTCTACATACGAATGAATAGAAATATTTTTTTATAAATATAATAAATATATTTATTTAAATATTAATAAAATAAGTGTGTTGCATATACATTATTTGAAAAAAAAAACTTATCAAAAACAACAATGGTTGCCTGAATTATTTTAACATTGTAGTGTCTAAACTTTATATTTTTATATAGCATTTTAATTTATTTAAGCATTATTTGGTTGAAATTAAATAATTTTCTAATATAGAATTTACTATTAATTTTTTTCTTCAACTTTAAATAAATAAATTTATTTATTTTTTGTAACTTATACTTATTATTAGTACAAACAAGCATTTTATAATATTTAATTTTTAGTGTTTTCAGAAATTTTACATGAAAATTAAAGAATATTAATTTTTTTACAATACTTTCTTAATTTTTATTGTAAATAAAATTATGATCATAGTTCTGTCTCCCATTAAATCATTTTGTTTAATATATGTTTATATTCTTATTAAAATATTAATAAAAATAAAATATATTTAATTAACACACATACTCATCTAATGTAAAATAATTTTTAATACTATTTAATATTTAATATTTTCCCCATAAAATTTACGCATATAATAATATATTATATTCCAAATAATTTGTATAAATAGAAAACTCATGCTTCACAGGGTTAAAAAAAAGTAGTTATTTTATATTTAATTTTACACATTCTTTTCATGTCCTTTTATCTTTCAATTACTTAAAAAAAAATGGTAATCTTTGTTCATTCGATCCACCAATCACCCAAGACCCGTGTAGAGGCAATTTTGGCAACAAAAATTCATCAGCATTCAACCTAAAACAACCAATTTTGGTTGAGGAGGGGGAGAGACACACATTAGCTTAATTTTAGCCTTAGTTTTCTCTAGGTTTTCTCTTAGTTTTTTTGCAACTTTTCTGGGGTTTTCATTTTCTTTTCTTCTTTCTTAGTTTTAGAGTTTATTTTTTTTGCATTTACTTCTTATTCTTGATGTTCTTAGTGTTAATTAAGTTAGCTATCAATGTAGCTTAGGTTTATTTACACTTTCAATCCCTATACCTTGGTTGTAAGACATTTCTAGCTTTAGTTTAATATATTTCAGTTTCTTTTACTTTCAATCAGCTAAAGTTTGTTTCTTTTATATTTATTGTTTTAGATTTTCTTGTTGAATGTCTTTAGTTTCATGATCTTTAAGTTTTCTTGCATAAAAATCCAAACTTTTATATTTTCTTAAGTTTTACTTTAACGACTTTCTTACTTTTCATTTCCATGTTCATTCTCTTTATTTCAACATGAGTAGCTAAACCTAAAAAGGGGGTTGGTTGATGGAGATGTGGGTAAGTTGATTTTTGGACAAAAGACTAAATCGTAATAAATTGGACTAAACTGAATAGATTTAAAAAATTAGGAAGTGACGCCCCTAAGGGAATATCTAGACAAGTGAGTCCGAGAGGTAATCTTTTTGTGCACCCATTCATTAGTCCCGAATTAATCGGTAAGATTGAGAGATAAATCAAATTAATTCATCTAAGTCGATAAAATTGAGATCGAAAGATAAAATGGATGTAACAGCCCAATTTAGGGCCTAGTCGGAAGAGTGGTGCAAGACCACAAATCCAAAGTAGTAATATGAGTTTTTAAAGTATTTGAGATGTTTGCATGATATTATGAAAGTTTCGTGTAGAAATTTTATGAAAATTTCCATAAAAGGGTCCATTAGGACTAAATTGCAAAAGTTACAAAATATGAGTTTCTAGAAGCTTTTTGTATGAAATAGCTTTAGAATATTAATTGGAAGTCCATAAATAGCAATTTTCCCAAATTATAATTTTTGGACAAAATTGGACATGAGTTAGTAAAATGTGAATTTTTAAAGAGAAGGGCATTTTGGTCATTTATCAATTAATTCTTCCTCTTATGCCGAAAATTTGGGAGACTCCATAGCTAGGGTTCTTCAATTTTTGAAGCTTCCTATTAAGTTCATCTTAGCCCCGTTTTTAATATTCTTCGTATTTTTGAAGTTCTCGTATTATGAATTAGCAATTTTTAGCTATAAAATGAGCTAAGATGCATGTTCAAGAAAATACCCATGAATGACATGCTTGTTAAATGTTATATTATGGAAGTTTACGAGAGTTTGATGTTAGATAAACATCTTTTCCTTAGTTAATTTCATGAAAAATGATAGTATGGACTAATTTGTAATAGTTATGAAATTGGTCACACATATTAGAAGTAGTGAGAATTGATGATTGTTATAGTAGATAAAATGAATCAGCTAAGCATGAAGTTTAAGAAAGTTGAATGAGAATCATTTTACGAGCCTAGGGGTAAAAGTGTAAATATGAGAAAGTTTAGGGGCGAAATAGTAATTTTGCGAAAGTATGAGTTAAGAGTAAATTTAGTCAATGTGAGTATTAAATGATCTAATTATTATAGATCAAGAAAAACGAAGCCCGGATCGAAACCAAGGCAAGAACAAAGTCGAGGACTAAATTGCATATCTACATACATTTTGTATATTGAGGTAAGTTTGTATGATTTCTAAGCTTTATGATTACTATCATTGAATCACTTAGTATAATGTACATTATTACCATAGAAATGCTTATTGCTATGTTAAATAAAGAAATTAATAAGATTAAGCATGAGAAAGTCTCGATTGAAGTTGAATTACTTAGGATACTCGATCTACCACACGAGATAAGAAAGTCCGTATAAGACCAAGCCAAGGCATGGCATCGGCAAGCAAGTAAATGTATCATGTAAGTCCAAGACAAGTCTTGGCATTGAAGAGTTATTATGAGAGGAAGACCCATGTAAGCCTAAGCCAAGGCATGGCATTGGTGAGTCTCCAAGCAAGGATGTCATGTAAGTCCAAGACAAGTCTTGGCATTGAAAAGCTATCATGAGATAGAGATCCCATGTAAGTCCAAGCCAAGGCATGGCATTGGTGAGTAACAATAAAGATTTCATGTAAGTCCAAGCCAAGGCTCGGCATTGACCAGTTCATGAGTAAAGATACCAAATAAGACCATGTCAAGACATGGCAATGGTAAGTTCCCAAGGGAACACACAAGGAAGACTTTGAGTAAGTCCATGTCAAGAAATGACATCAATACCAAGATGAGAGATCCCATGTAAGACCATATCGAGGATATGACTTTGGCATCGAGTTATGTGGGATGAGATTCAGTATCCTCGGTTATTCATAGAAATTCATCGGGCAAATGAGTAAAGCTTAAAAGAGTAAAGCTTACATGAGTAAAGCTTAAAAGAGTAAAGCTTACATGAGTAAAGCTTAAATGAGTAAAGCTTAAATGATATAGCAAGAAAATTAAGTAAGCAAAGCTATTATTAAGTTGTAAATGAGTATTATTCATGTTATGAATGATGAATTAGAGATTATGATTATTATAGTAAAGTATGTTGATCTATGTGATCAAGTGATACAGATATCTTGTTTACCTCACGAGCATGAGACTAGTAAGTGTCATGAGATATGTAAGAATCAATATGAGTAAGTAAGCTTTATAGCTGAAATTTATGATACTATTGTTTATGTCAAATGGTTTATATTAAGCAAGTATGTTGCTATGTGCATTATATGCAAACTTACTAAGCAAAATGCTTACGTCTTTAATTCTTTCTTCCTATGTAGTCCCACCAAGCTAATCTCATGGATCATCGTCATCGGAGCTCGGAGCACACTATCAATCGATATTTTGGTATAGCCAAGTGTTTATATTAAGTATGGCATGTATAGAAAGCATTTCATTTTGAGAATGTGTTTTAAAATTAGCCAAAGTGTTGGCTATCAAGCTTAGTATTCTTTTTGTATATGGCCAAAGAGATTGGTCATGAATTATTAAGTATGTATGATTTTATTTATCAATGAAGTATGCATCCTTGTTCATGTTATATTTATTAAATTGAGTTTTTGATTTGAGCATGAGTTTGGTCTTGATTTCAGGGTGGCAATTGGCTTGGTAAATATCCTCTAAGTGCCCACACGGTTGGACACATGGGCGTGTGTCTAGGCCGTGCGTACCCTGCACCTTTGTACCTTAAGTCACGATAGACCACGGGCTAATCCCACAGCCGTTTGTCTAGGCCGTGTATGTTACACACGGTCATAACATGGGCGTGTGCCCAGGCCGTGTGAATAAGTCAATAAATCAAGGTATATCACACGGTCTAAGTCCACGGACATGTCAAGGCTGTGTGAAATTAGTCAGTGTCGACAACGGTTGGTAGACACGGGCATGCTTTAGAGGTACACGGGCGTGTCCCAAGCCACATGGGTGTGCGACCCCTGTTTCGAGGAAAAGTTCCTGATTGAATTCCGAAAATTCCCGATTATGTGTTCAAGGCCTCATAGGCCCCTGAAATGTACGTTTTGTCTAAGAAAGAAGAATTTCTAATTCGGAACAAAATTTTACAACCCGTAAGTACATGTTTAAGTAAGTTCAAGCATGGTAATGTCTCGTATCCAGTCTTAGTCTCGGACTCGGGTATGGGGTGTTACAATGGAGCCACTTAGTAATTTAAGCGATTTAAGTCCCCTTTTTAGGTTTAGCTACTCATGCTGAATTAAAGAGAATGAACATGGAAATGAAAAGTAAGGAAGTCGTTAAAGTAAAACTTAAGAAAATATAAAAGTTTTGATTTTTATGCAAGAAAACTTAAAGAACATGAAACTAAAGACATTCAACAAGAAAATCTAAAACAATATAAAAGGAACAAACTTTAGCTGATTGAAAGTAAAAGAAACTGAAATAATTGAAAGTAAAAGAAACTGAAATATATTAAACTAAAGCTAGAAATGTCTTACAACTAAGGTATAGGGACTGAAAGTGTAAATAAACTTAAGCTACATTGATAACTAACTTAATTAACACTAAGAACATCAAGAATAAGAAGTAATTGCAGAAAAATAAACTCTAAAACTAAGAAAGAAGAAAAGAAAATGAAAATCCCAGAAAAGTTGCAGAAAAACTAAGAGAAAAACTAGAGAAAACTAAGGCTAAAATTAAGCTAATGTGTGTTTCTCCCCTCCTCAGCCAAAATTGGTTGTTTTAGGTTGAATGCTGATGAATTTTTGTTGCCAAAATTGCCCCTACACGGGCCTTGGGTGATTGGTGGATCGAGTGAACAAAGATTACCATTTTTGTCCAATTTTGTCCCCCTCACGATATTGGTAACACGATACCCAAAAGAGGATATCGCCATACCTCATACAGTGACGTGTTAATAAAATAGAAACAAGTTGATAAAATTTATAACAATGTTAATAAAAATCATCCAAAATTTTGACATGATGTGTATGTTAGCACAAATTTAACAAGATATTGGCCATAATATCTAGAATATAATAAAATAATTATTTTAATATCATGTGGAATTTAATTACAAAAATACACTTATTGAATATTAATTTATTATAAAAATTAAAATTAAAACTAATTTTTTTACTTTACTTTACTAATTACTTTAGCAAATAAATAAAATTTAATTGGTTCTATTTAATAAAAATAAGCAAAAAAAAATGTGTAAAATAGATAACAATCGAGTCAAAGTTCTCAAAACAAAGAAACACTTCCATCGACCATTTTAGTCTTTTTAAAAATTTACAATTAGAAGTTAGGATGGTAGAATTATACTTTGGTCTTTTCAAAAATGAAAAAGAATTTTATTTAATCCCTTTTAAATTAATGAAATTATAAATTTATATATGATAAAATTATATTTTAATCTCCCAAAAGTTTATAATTTATTTCTGATTTCCTCCAAAAATTTGTTAAATTCGCCCCTGTATGACTTAATAAAGTTTTATATTTATATTTGCTAGCTATATTTTTCTACTTAATTTTTTTTTTGATCAATTTATTTCGTATGTTCTTTTAATTACTTTTTGTTGGTTGGCTAGTAGTTTTATTACAGAAACTATTTAATATTTTTTTCCGTAATTAAAAGATAAAAAGAACATGAAAAGAATGTGTAAAATTAAATATAAAATAACTACTTTTTTTTACCCGTGTGAAGCACGAGTTTTCTATTTATACAAATTATTTGGAGTATAATATATTATTATATGCGTAAATTTTATGGGGAAAATATTAAATATTAAATAGTATTAAAAATTATTTTACCCGAGATGATTATGTGTGTTAATTAAAATATAATTTATGTGGGTAAGTTGATTTTTGGACAAAGGACTAAATCGTAATAAATTGGACTAAACCTAATAAATTTAAAAAATTAGGAAGTGACGCCCCTAAGGGAATATCTAGACAAGTTAGTCTGAGAGGTAATCTTTTTGTGCACCCATTTATTAGTCCCGAATTAACCGGTACGATTGAGAGATAAATCAAATTAATTCGTTTAAGTCGATAAAATTGAGATCGAAAGATAAAATGGAGCCAGTTAGTAATTTAAGCGATTTAAGTCCCTCGTTTGAGGATCGAAGAACCACATCGGAATCAACCAACCACCTTTATTCATTTACTGGTTAATTTCTTAGTTTTGTTCTCTTTGCAATTTAGTCCCTAGATTAACATATTTAATTTTCTTACAAAATTTTCTTGTTATGATTTGCCATACTATAAAATCATATCAGTAGCCACTTAAAATCTATAGTTTATGCTATCCATCACTCAATCACCATCTCCTTTCGGTTCGATCCTTAGAATACTCTGGTTTTTCATTGTAACATTACAAATATTACAACTGATCAGTATGCTTGCAGTAAAATTGCGCTTTAAAATTATTTTATAACAATAATTTGTTTTATGCGCACGTGCAAACGCGACCACCTATCCTTTATTACATTCACTTGGGCAAATTTAGCACATATAATCATTTCTTTATAATTTAGTCCATATCTCACTTTTTTATACCAAATCATAAACAATTCAAATCATATTCACACAACACAAATTCATAATTTAAATATATATATATATATATATATTATAATTACATATAACCACACGATATGAACTTACCTGGCAAAAACAACAGACTAATTCGCAATTTTGCTATTTTCTTGACTATCCTTCAGTTGGTTCAAATATCGATCTATATGATGATTCATTTTAGTTTATCAATTATAAATACCTTATATCATCCTATTATATGTATATGACATTTCAATTTTATTTTTTGAAAGTTCCCTAAATTTTCGCATTTAATTTAATTTAGTCCCTAAAACTGAAATTGGCATAACTTTTAAATTTGATCCTCGATTTCAAAACCTATCTCAATTACATCCTTATTTAACCCTCTATTATCTATAATTACATAAAATTAACATAAACTTCAAAATTTATGCACTTTAGTCCCTATGTTCAAAAACTAACAATTAAACTTTACAAACTAGTCCTTTTTCATATCTAGGCTTAAAATCTAACAAATTAACACTAATTTCATCAAGCATTCAACAATGGCAACTTTTAAAAACTTTAACAGTTTTGCAAATTAGTACATGCGTTAGCTAAATCAAGCTTTCACAACCTCAAACATATAAAAATTACAAGAAAAAGACTAAATTGAACATACCATGCAAGTGCCGAAAGTATTTGAGCTTCAAAAATGGCTTCCTTGGTTTCCTTTTGTGCTTTTGTGGAGAAGAAATAAAAATGTAAAGATGATCGCTTCCTTTTTTTTATGTTATTAATCTTTATATTATATATATTATTTTTATTATAATTTTAAAATTATTTGAACAAAACATCCTACCAACCATCCACTATCATTCTAAAATAGCTTATGTTCCATTTTAGGCCTTGATTTAATTACTATATAAATCCTTAAGTCTTTGGCCAATTATAAATCTATAATTATGAACTTTTATAATTTAGTCCTTGTACAAATTGGCCTTGATTTAACCATCAATTCGGCTAAATTAAGAGACCCTAACCTTGTCGAACATCAAAAATAGGGTTTTAAAATCATCATTTCTGACATTACTGAAAAATGGGCTGTTATAGGATCAGTGAGGGAGCACACATTATCCAATGATAGTATAAAATTGTTATAGGATCAAGTCCCACTTTTGGAAATTTTTTTATTTTTGATTTAAGCCTTATCCCTGGTGGGTGGGCTTATTTAAAATTGTTTGTAAAGCTATATCAGAATGAGCCTGCTAGTTCGAGTGGTAAGGAGTTAATGTGTTGGAGGTCCTGTGTTTGAATTCCCACGTGAGTGTGAGTGATAATTTTTGTTCCGGTTGTCTGTTAGAGGTTCGGTGGAGTTGGGGGTCTAAAGTAGTTGGATGTGGTTAGTGGGGAGGATATTTTGGGATGTGATTGTTGTGGGGAGTTGGGATATTAGGTTGTTATTATTATTATTTTAGCTTTTTTTCTCCCTCTTCCCAAAATTTGACGTCAGTTTCTGCCTCTTCTTCATTTTTTTGTCGTTTTCATCTTTTTGTCCCTCATCTGTTTCCTTGTTTCTTTTTCTTCCGTTCCCTTCAATTTTGTCCCCTTTTCCTGTTCTTCGCGCCGCTTCGGTAAGCTTTTCAATTATTTTATTTGTAGTAGCGTAAAGTGATTGTAGAGAATCTGATTTCTGTAGACTGTTGTGTAGGAGAAGGCGGCAAAGCAGTGATTTTCGCTCTAACGGTTTAGTTTATTGCGTGTGGTCGTTTTTATGGTGGTAAGTTTATAAGTGTTGCTCAGTTTAGTTTTGTGAAAATGTAAATTGGTAGCTAATAGGTCGTTGGAATGTTATTTTTAGGTTCTGGTGGGCTCGAGAGTGCTGTAACGTCAAAATCGTACCAGGTGTGTACTCTTATAACACCCTTTACTCGTATTTAACGCCGGAATAGGGTACGAGACATTACCAAAACACATACACTTGTAAACATATTAAACTGAATCATAAAATTTCATCCAAATTGTACAAAACGGACTGCTAAATATTAAACGCCAACGCTTTAGGCCAAACCAATTAGGGCATATACAAATGATTAAGTCCTTATACATGCCATAAACTTAAGAGGTTTGTATTCACTTTTACCCCACGATGATAGCTTGATAGTATGATTGTATCTCCGACGATCTCCAACTCGAGTTAGCATACAACCCTATAAGATATGGGAAACGAAGGGAAGTAAGCTACAAAGCTTAGTAAGTAAGTATGTAAATAATAAGAAATGGATTTAACATGTTTAAAAACTAACACAATCATATCTACATTCAAATTCACTATTTATTCAAGTTTGGAGCAATCTGTCTATTCAAGTCACAGTCACTAAATTATTTTTATCTGGAGCTACGAAACTCCAAATTAAAATCCGTAAATTTTCCCTGAAACTGGACTCACTTATCTTGTTACCATAAAATTTTCAGAATTTTTGGTTTAGCCAATTAGTATAGTTTATTCTTAAAAGTATCCCCTGTTCTGCTGTCCGACAATTCCGACCATTCTTTGCTAAAATTTAATTATCTTTTTGTATAGAATTCAAATTATGTTTTAGTTTGTTTCTTCTAAAAATATACTCATTAAGGAATCTAAAAATATAAATTATGTCCAAAAATTATTTTTATACAACTTTCAATGATTTTTCCAAGTCAAAACAGGGGATCTCGAAATCACTCTAAACCAGTCTAACAAAAATCTAAATATCTCAAAATACAGAATTTCTTTTCTTTCTCTATTTCTTTTATATGAAAATAAACTCAATCAGATTTAATTTCATATCTCACTCAACTACTAACTCCATTTCTACCATTTTTGGTGATTTTTCAAAGTTACTCTACTGCTGCTGTCCAAAACTGTTTTATTTTTAAATTTACTCTTTCAAAATTTCACTTACTCCATTTCCTCTTACCGAAAGTTCGCTCAAATATCGAGCATATTGTTCATAAATTTTCACACTTATACCTGCACTTATCCATCACTTAGTCATATTCAATTACACTTAGTCGTTACATAGTCACATGTATTTTCACTTAGTCAATTTCCCGTTGAACTCATCGGAATAATAACAGATACACGGTGGCCTGCACATAGTACCACCCTTGTAGCCGAAGCTATCTGGTGCACATAGTAGCCTGCACTTAGTACTACACATGTGACCAAAACCATCACTTACACATAGTGGCCTGCGCTTAGTACCACACATGTGATCGAAACTATCGGGTACGCATAGTAGCCTGCACTTATTCATCACATAATCACAGTCATTTGCACTTTTGCCCCAATACTCGAAAATTAAACTTCAGCCATTATTCTTATGTTTTGTAACATGCTGATCATTTTTCCCTTCTATGGCAACATCAAATTCTTACTCTAACATACACTTTTGAACATTAGGTATTTTTACCGATTATGTCGTTTTACTCGTTTTCACTTAAAATCGCTTAGTAAAAGTTGTTTAACATAATTTCAAGCTTCATATTCTACCATAAAACATCAAAATAAACACGTTTCACCTATGGGTAATTTTCCAAAGATGAACCCTAGCATGAATTATTGGTAGCATAAGCTAAATCGAACTGTCGGGACTCCAAAACCGTAAATAACTTGAAAAACGGGGCTAGAATGGACTTACCATGAGCTTGGAAAGTTGAGAAAACCTAGCCATGTCTTCTCTTGGTAAATTTCGTCCATATGGAGAAGATGGACAAATTTGGCATTTTAATTTTGTTTTTAATTCATTTAATTTACAAAAGGACCAAAATGCCCTTACAAAAAAAATATCTTATCTAACATATACCATATCCATTTTTGTCCAAAAATTTAACCAATGGGCTAATTACCATTTAAGAACCTCTACTTTAAAATTTCATAACAATTTGACACCTCTAACTTTTAAAACTCAAGTTTTTGCACTTTTTACAATTTAGTCATTTTGACTAAATTGAGTGGCCAAACGTCAAAATTTTCGAACAAAATTTTCACGAAATCGTTCCGTGAAATTGTAGATCATAAAAATAAAATAAAAATAAATTTTATTACGTCGGATTTGTGGTCCCGAAACCACTGTTCCGACTAGGCCCTAATTCGAGATGTTATAACTGTCGTAACCATTTTTTTGTAGAACGAAAAGCGACTTGGTTTTGAAAATAAAATAAAAAAAGGGAGTCGCCACCGATCTTTTATTAGGTGTGATCGGATCACCTTTGTTTTAATAAAACATTTTGATTTACTAAAACAAGTTTTTTTTTATTTTATTTCTTATTATTTTTTTTTGGCCTACGAAAATTTGAGAAAATAGGTTCGGGAGTCGGTTACGTGTGAGGAAGGGTTAGCACCCTCGTCACGCCCAAAATTGGTACCAAATTGATTAATTAATGTCCCAAGGTCGAAAGTTGGAATTTTTTTTTAAAAAATAAATAGAAAATCGATCTCTTTTTTTTTTTTTGAAAATATTTTGGTTTTCTCGAATTAAATATCAAGATTTCCTTGTTTCGAAGAGACAAAATATCACATCCAACATGTAGAACGCGATAATTTTAAATCCCGAATCCAAGATCATCTCGTAATTCCCGAGACTCATGCATTAGAATATCAAAAGGATATCCGATTGTTTGGCCAAGCGAGAGAATCGAAACCCAACACATAGGGCACGATCTTTCGAATTTCCGAACATGGAACATTGCCTTATTTGGAAAACTTTCGCTTTTGGATCAAATTGATAAATATATTTAAAAAATGATACACATTTGGTAGCTTAGGTTTTAAAGAAATATTACTTAAAACGTGAAATGGATTATATGCGACGAATAAATTTAATGTAATACAAGTTTATAATAAAATACAAAAACAACTACAATACAAATATGCGTAACAAAAACATAAATAAATACGTTAGTATGAAGGTAAACATAAAGGACGGAAAATGAAATAGAACAAAGTAAGCGAGCCAAGATAAAAATAATGAAGGATGAAGTAAGAATAGTAAAATAAAGAAAAAAAATTTTAAGCACAAATACGAAAAAAAAATGTAATTATAATAGTAATAGTAATAAAAATAATAGCAATAATAACAACAAAGAAGCGATAATATAGTAATAGAAATAGTAAAATAACAAAGTAATAATAATAGTAAACATAAAAATATTTGTTAGTGAGGATGATTACCATGAAAAGAAAATAATAATAATATGCCAATAACATAATAACGACGAAAATGATAAAAATAATAGTAGTGGTAATAACAATAAATAATAGATATAATGATAATATATACAAAAAAAAAGTATGATATAATAAAGATATGAAATAAATAATGATGGTGAGTATGATAATAACAATGGTAAAAATAAATATGATAGATAATAAAATAGTAATGATAATAAGTAATAATATTACTAATATTAATAATAATAATAATGATATAGTTAGTGAAACAAAATAATAATATAATATGTACATAAAAATGGTAATAACAATAACAACATAACGACGAAAGGACTAAAAAAAAAAATTGCGAAATAACTAAAAGATCAAATTGCATTTAAAACAAAAGTTTGAGGTTAATCAAAAAAAGAAAAATAAGAAGAAAGGGACTAAAATGACGAGCACGTGAATGCACAAGGGCTAAAAATGAAAATATTCCCAACCCCAAACAAAAGGCCCTCAAACGCGGACTGAATTGGAAGGGTGTGCAAACTTTGGGGCAAAATGGAAGAGATGAAATAGGATTTACTTAAAGATAGCACAAATGTGAGGGACTGGCTAAGCAAATCACCCATTTTAAGGTGGATTGGCACCCATTCAAACTTTCCAAACGTGAATGTGCTGGCCACCACTTCTTTAACTACCCCACTTTAAAAATTAATAAATTTTTTATTATATTTAATATTATTATTTTTTTCTTAAGCTTACAGACTCATTTTTCAAACAAAACAAAGAACCAACGCCCCCCCATCGTTTCTTCTCCCCATCTCTTCTCTCTTTCTCCGTCGAATGGGCTTCTCCCGTCACCGTGGCCCCACCACCGTTTCAGATGGCCGACGAGGCGCGAGGCTGAGTCCCAAGGCGTCATTTGAAACCCATTTTTGAGGGCCGAACCCTCGGTGTTCCAAAGCAGAGGAAAAGGGGCTTCAACACCCTTTCTCGAGCCGAGTTCCGTCAACGGAAGAGACGGGCTCTGAGGCCACGACCGAGGGAGTTTCGGGTAGGTCCTTTTTCCCTTTTTTTTTTTTAATTTTTTGTTTTGTATGGTTTTTGAAATCACAGAAAAAAATAATAACAATAGATAACAGTAAAATGAAAAAAAAAAAATCAACCTTTCGGATGCTTTCTTTTTATTGCTGAAATTTTGTAAGATTGGCCGAAGAGAGAAAAAAAAACTCCTCTCTACCAAGTTTCATCTCGGTTTTTTTTATAACCGATTTACAAATCTTGTTTTTATTCTTTTTCTTCTTGATTTTCTTGCTCGCGTGCTGCTTTTTGTCTTCTTTCGCTTTTTGAGTGCAGGCAAAGTAGTAGTGCATGTGAAGCTAGAGGTGTATGGGGGACGGTGGAAGCGTGGGGGAGCCGACCGAGGCATGCGTGGAAGCCAAGAGGACCCTGGGTGCGGCGCACCTAGGGTTTGTTGGTTGTTTTGTTTTTTTGTTTTTCTGATTGGGTTAATGGGTTTCAATTTGGGTTGGTTTATTGGGTTTATTTAGGCTTATTTGGGTCTGGTATTGGGTTAGGTAAATGGGTTTCAGGTTTTGTAATTGGGTTTGGGTTGAGTTGTTGGTTGGATAGGCTTGTGTAATCTGGACATTTCAATGGACTATTTTATTATTTGGCTTTGTGTATTTTTATTTGGTCTTATTATTTTTTGGTATTAAGCCTTAATGGGCCGGGCAAATTTGGTTATTACAGCTGCCCCTCTTTGCTCATTGTCGTGAAACGAGGATAGAGCAAAGACAAAAGAAGAACCAATTTTACCCGGTCTTTATGGGCTTGGATTTACTGGTCCTCGTCTTCCTTAAACATCTTCAAACTCTACCGTAACCTGTTGCTTGGACCCATTCCATTGCCGCTTCTGCGAGACATGGCCCGTAGCTTCAATCACTTTTCCTCAATCTTGTTCATTCTTTAACTTGCTCCAATATGACTTCATGACACGAAGAGATTTGTCGCTTCAATCTACCAAATGCTCCATGGGACTTTGAGGAAGTAAACTGAACTTTTCGAATCGCTTCCTTATTCTCAATAATATGAATTGACTCTCCCTTTTTTTTTTCTTTTTTTTTGAGAAAAATGGAAATTGAAAAACAAAAACGAAATTGGGACAGAAATTGAAAATAGAAATTAAAAATACCTCGGCATGTCCCGAGGCTCAACTCACCTCTCGTATTATGAGTTGATTTTCAAACAGAAACTAAAAGACAGAAATTAAATACCTCGGCGTGCTCCAAGGCCCAACTCACCTCTCGTGTTATGAGTTGATTTTTTTATTTTTATATTTTTATTTTTTTTGAACAGAGATTTAAAGACAGAAATTAAATACCTCGGCGTGCCCCGTGGCCCAACTCACCTCTCGTGTTATGAGTTGATTTTTGAACAAATATTTAAAGACAGAAATTAAATACCTCGGCGTGCCCCGAGGCCCAACTCACCTCTCGTGTTATGAGTTGATTTTTGAACAGAGATTTAAAGACAGAAATTAAATACCTCGGCGTGCCCCGAGGCCCAACTCACCTCTCGTGTTATGAGTTGATTTTTGAACAGAGATTTAAAGACAGAAATTAAATACCTCGACGTGTCCCGAGGCTCAACCCACCTTTCGTAATATGAGTTGATTTTTGAATAGTAATTAAAATGTGTCATCTGGTGGAACTCGGGTGTCTTTTTCTCTTTGGTCTGGTACGGTTATCGTCGAAACTTCTTGCTTTACTGGTGTACCTGTATGTGTCATGTGTGATGTTATCATGATATGCACGTGTTTGTCTTAAATGCTCTTATGCCTACATGATTATGCCATGCGCTCTGGGCTTGTTTGTCATGTGTCTTTCGTTATGACTTTCATGATGGCTTGTATTCGTTGCTTTGATTCTTGACTTTTCTTTCAGATTTTGTTCCCATCCTCGTGTTTTACGCGTAGTCTGCACTTCTCATATATCACCCATTTTGTCCCCTCGTTAAACCTTTATTCTTGCTTTGAGGTTCTTGTACTTCCCAGGTTCTCATCCAGGTAATGCTCAACATTTCTTTTGTTTAGAGTATGTAATTTCGCTATTTACCATTTAAATGAACCAAACACGAGATGCATGATAATGGCCAAGTAGGTGTGAAAGAAATGCCTTACGTTCGTATTTATTTCAAAGCAACAAGGAAAGAAAATTGACAAGGAATGATTCAATAAGGAAAATATAAAAAAGAAAGTAGATTCAATTGTCACTAATGCTCTAGATATCCAACGCATGAACTTCTCCATGTTCCTTCACCCTGAACCCCTTCGAGTGAAGCTCCTTGCGTAGAAGACCCTGAGCTTCTGAGTCCGCTTCAAATATTATAATCTCGCCTCTTGACTCCCCATTCAAACCGTTCTTGCTCTTTACGTACGAATCCCTTTCGTTAGGACGCCTTTTCAGGTTTTCATCCCAATTTTGTTTATCAAGATGCCCTTTTCGGGTTTTCATCCTGATTTTTTTATTTTTTTATTTTTTTTTAAAATCAAGACGCCCTTTCAGATTTTCATCTTGATCTTTTCCTTTTTCTTTTCTCATTCCCCCTTTTTTTTTTTTTAGGCATAGTACTTCTTCACTGCGTCTGAGTTCACTGGATTTGGTATATCTTTACCATCCATCTCAGTGAGAATCAAAGCTCCACCTGAGAAGGCCTTCTTTATGACATATGGTCCTTCCCAATTTGGTGCCCATTTTCCTTGGAAGTCTTTTTGTATTGGGAGAATCTTTCTCAGCACGAGCTCTCCTTCGCGAAATTCCCTTGGCCGTATCTTCTTGTCGTGGGCCGTGATCATTCTCTTTTGGTACATCTATCCATGACAGATTGCTTTCAAGCGCTTTTCTTTGATTAGATTCAGTTGGTCGTATCGAGCTTGTACCCATTCTGATTCTCCTAGTTTTGACTCCATTAAGACTCGTAAGGAAGGGATTTCTACCTCGATTGGTAGTACAGCTTCCATTCCATATACCAGAGAGAAAGGAGTCGCCCCTGTGGAGGTCCGCATACACGTGCAGTACGCGTATAGGGCTAATGGTAGCTTCTCGTGCTAGTCTTTATACGTTTCGGTCATCTTTCCAATAATTCTCTTAATGTTTTTGTTGGCGGCCTCTACTGCTCCGTTCATCTTTGGGCGATAGGGTGAGGAATTGTGATGCTTTATTTGAAATTGTTCACACACTTCCTTCATCATCCCGTTGTTTGATTCAAGGCATTATCTCGAGATGATTTTCTCCGTAATCCATATCGACATATAATCTCCTTTTTCAAGAACTTGCAAACCGCGGTCTTTGTCACGTTCGCAAACGAAGCGGCCTCAACCCATTTTGTGAAGTAATCTATGACCACGAAGATGAATTGATGGCCATTAGAAGCTTTCGGGGAAATTGGCCCTATAACATCCATGCCCCACATGGAAAAAGGCCACGGAGAGGTCATAACGCGGAGGGGCGAAGGTGCTGCATGAATTTTGTCGCCATAAATTTGGCATTTGTGACACTTTCGTGTGTAGTTGATGCAGTCACTTTCCATCGTCAACCAGTAATAACCGAGTCTCATAATTTTCCTGGCCATAGTGAAACCATTGGCATGCGTTCCACAAGTTCCTTCATGGACATCTTCAAGTATTTTTCTGGCTTGGACATCATCCACACATCTTAGAAGCACTTGATCTTTTCCTCTCTTGTATAGGATGTCCCCATCAAGAATAAATCCCACTGCCATTCTTCTGATCGTTCTTTTGTCGTTCTCATTTGCTTGCTCCGGATACCTTTCATGCTTGACATACTCTAAGATATCATGGAACCATGGTCGTCCATCTGCCTCTTTTTCGATGCTAAAACAATGCGCCAGGGCTTCACATATGCTCATCTGGAGAGGCATTATTTTCGCTTCTCGATTCGCTCTGAACATAGAAGCTAAGGTGGCCAGGGCATCAGCCAATTGGTTTTCCTCTCGTGGGAAGTAATTAAAGGTTACTTCCTCGAATTCTTTGACCAGATCCATAGCAAGATCGTGATATTTGACCAGCTTTGAGTCTCTCACTTCCCAATCTCCACGGATTTGGTAAATCACCAATACCGAGTCCCCTGATACCTTTAGGATTTTGATGTCTCGTTCAATAGCCGCGCGAAGCCCCATGATGCAAGCCTCGAATTCCGCTATGTTATTGGTACAGAAGAAGTTTAATTGGGCGGTGAATGGGTAATGATTCCCTTCTGGCGACACCAAGACTGCTCCAATCCCGTGCCCCAATGCATTTGATGCGCCATCAAAGCTCATCTTCCATGGTTCCTCATATTCTTTTTTCGTGATGCACATCAAGTCTTCATCCGGGAAATCAAATCTTAATGGCTCATATTCCTCTGTGGCTCGGGCTGCTAGGAAGTCGGCTATCGCGCTCCCTTTTATCGACTTCTGGTTCACATAAATGATGTCGTATTCCGATAGCAAGATTTGCCATCGTGCCATTCTTCCTGAGAGTGCAGGCGATTCCATCATGTACTTTATTGGGTCCAGCTTTGAGATCAACCACGTCGTGTGATACAGCATATATTGTCTGAGCCTTCGAGTTGCCCAAACCAGAGCACAGCAAAATTTTTCGATTGGTGGGTATTTTGCTTCATACTCTGTGAACTTCTTGCTGAGGTAATAGATCGCCTTCTCTCTTCTTCCTGATTCATTATGTTGCCCTAGTACACATCCCATTGAATTTTCGAACACCGTCAGATACAATATTAACGGTCTCCCGGGAGTTGGTGGTACTAGCACAGGGGGGTTAGACAAATATTGTTTTATCTTGTCAAAGGCAGCTTGGCATTCCTCGTTCCATTCCCCAGGATTGTGTTTTCGCAAGAGTCGGAAGATTGGGTCGCATTGGTTGGTAAGCTGAGCGATGAACCGAGCGATGTATTTTAATCTTCCTAGAAACCCTCTGACTTCCCTTTGTGTCCGTGGAGGTGGTAATTCTTGTATAGCCTTTATCTTGTCCGGATCAACTTCGATACCTCTCTCGCTGACGATGAAACCCAGTAACTTCCCTGAGGTTGCTCCAAATGTGCACTTAGCTGGGTTAAGTTTCAGCTGGAATTTTCTCAGTCTTTCGAACAATTTTCGGAGGTTTCCAACATGCTCTCTTTCCCCTCGAGACTTGGCAATCATATCGTCGACATAGACTTCTACCTCTTTGTGCATCATGTTATGGAACAGCATCACCATCGCCCTCTGATACGTTGCCCCGGCATTTTTTAAGCCGAACGGCATCACCTTGTAGCAGAAGGTGCCCCACATCGTCACGAATATAATTTTTTCCATATCCTCGGGGGCCATCTTTATCTGATTATTACCCGAGAATCCGTCCATGAAAGAGAATAACGAATGTTTTGCCGTGTTATCCACCAATGTATCGATGTGCGGCAAGGGGAAATTATCCTTGGGGCTTGCTCGATTCAGATCACGATAATCCACACACATTCGCACCTTGCTGTCTTTCTTTGGCACCGGGACTATATTAGCCACCCATTTTGGGTATTTAGAGACTTGTAAGAAACCAGCATCGAATTGTTTTTTGACTTCTTCTTTTATTTTTAGGAGCATCTCGGGTCTCATCCGTCTCAGTTTTTGCTGGATAGGCTTGCATTCCGGCTTCAGTGGGAGCCGATGGACCACTACATCCTCGCTTAATCCTGGCATGTTCTGATACGACCACGCAAATACATCTTTGTATTCGTGAAGCAGGGTAATCAAATCGTGTTTGGTGTGCTTTGAGATGGAGGTCCCAATTTTTACTTCCTGCCTCTTTTCTTCGTTTCCCAAGTTTACCGTCTCAACCAATTCTTGGTGGGGAAGTATCTGTTTATCTTCCTGTTCTATCGTCCTTAGCCAATCAGGGGCCGAGACACAATCTTCAGCATTCTCTTCAGCTTCGGATTCTCCTAAACAGACAACTTGCTCAAAGTTAATTTGAGGATCAGTAACGGGATTGTTCACGTCGTCGATATCTGAGCACCTGAAAGATAAATGGAAAAGAAACTATAGAGGAACATCGAGGTATTGGAACCTACAAATGTGATTCTACGACATGAAATATATATAAAGACAGGCTATGAGGAGAGGGAATAAATATGAGGCCAATGAGAATGAGAGACAGTGACAAAATGCATCTTCATTGATTGTTCATTTAAAAGTTAAACAGCCGACACAAACTCTTAAAACAGATTCCCCTTCTACTTAGGGGTATATAGGAAGTTGTCATTGAGGATTACTTTGGAGGGGCCCTAGAAACTACAAGGAGGTCCTCAGCGGTCCAATTGTTCAAAACAAATCCAGGAGGACCAGGGCATATTTTTGAAATGCTTTCCATCGTATCACCCGCTTTGTCAATGACGTTTATGTTGAAGTTTCGGAAATCCCTTTCAACCAATAACAGGGTGTTACATGAATCATCTCCCTCTGGGTACACTATTCCTGCGGACGTAAAAGTATCCGACAAGGGCGGGTACGTCATGGGCCCCCATTCTATTTCTCGACCTGAGGCTCTTGCAATCCTCTTCCTCTGATCTTTCTGCAACTGTTTCCTTTTTTGCTGTCCATCAGGTTTGAACCCTAAGCCGTATTGAGCCTTGTGGTGTATCGGGTTTAGCGCTCTAGCTATCCCTTGTTGGTGTCTTCCTAAACCTTTCCCTGCCCGGGCGCCTCTTTCTACAGTCAACTTGATTCCCATCTTGGTGTTTCTTGACAGCTTGGATGCGGGAGCCCTGTCTCCCTCGACGACAAATGTAACGTTGATAAATTCGAAGGAGCGGAAAGAGCATTCTGGCGCATCTTTGTTTGCCTCGATGTAGGGTGCATCGGTAGATAGTAATGCGACAATGTCTTCTTCACCAGCGATCGTGATCAGACGGTTATCCAAAATAAACTTTATTTTCTGATGGAGAGATGAAGGGATTGCACCAGCAGAATGGATCCAGGGCCTTCCTAAAAGGCAATTGTATGAAGGTGCAATGTCCATAACCTGGAACTCGACATTGTATGTGCACGGGCCCACCTCCAGAGGAACCTCGATCTTTCCCATGACTTCCTGCCGTGTTCCATCAAATGCCCTTACCGCGGAATGACAAGGTCTCAGGTAAGACATGTCGACTGGCATCCTGGACAGTGTAGCCAACGGCATAACATTGAGCGCCGAACCATTGTCAATAAGCACATGAGGTATTATATAGCCTTTGCAACCGGTCGTAATGTGCAATGCTTTAACAGAGCCCCTACTGTTTGGCGGTATTTCATCATCGCTGAAAGTGATGAAATTATCTGCATTTAAATTGTTCACCCACCTATCAAGTTTCTCAACGGGTACATCCCTTGGCACATATGCTTGATTTAACACTTTTAGTAAAGCGTTTCGATGTGGCTCACGAGTTCAAAGAACGAGGATAATATCGAAATTCTTGCCGGTTGTTTGTTTAGTTGCTCCACGATATTATATTCGCTGTGCTTAATAAACTTTAAGAATTCCTGCGCTTCATTCTCATTCACGGACCCCTTGAATTCTTGTTCAGATTGTATTTCAACCTCACCCTCGGCTTCGTATATTGGTGCCTTCCCTTTTTGACTCGTTCCAATGGCTTTCTTCTTTGTCTCAACCATCTTAGGGGAATAGCACCTCCCACTGCGGGTAAAATGCCCCACATCATCGACAGCGTTTCGATTTGCATGACCTCGCGTGTGATGATGTTGATACCGTATTTCCATGGTACCGCTTTGTCATCCTTGTAAGGGAAAGGAGCCGGCACTTTGATTATCATCTTTGGTTCGACCTCCTTCTTCTTGACCTCATAATATATCACTAGTGGCCGATCGGTGCTATAAGGGATGGCTGGTGATTGATCATCGGAGGCGCATACTTCTTTTTCCTCGGCCTCGTTTGTTTTATCAAAGATTTGGACCTCTTTGCTGTTTATCATGCTCTAAAGCAACTCTTTGAATTTCCCGCAAGACTGGATGTTGTGCCCTTCTATGCCATGAAAAACACAAAAATTCTGACCCCCCGTTTCCTTCTTGGAACTTTTCTCGAACAGGCCATTCTCGGTCATTATTTCCCATATTTTGCTTAGAGGTGTCTTTATCTCGGAGACACAACTTTTGGCTCGCTGTCTGCCTTGTAGTGTCAATGCACTCACATTCCCTTTGGCATGGTTAGGGAGTGGATTCCCCGCCATATTACTAACACCATCAAATTGTAAAATGCCCGCATCAATAAGACCTTGAACCCTTTTCTTGAATGCTAGACAATTTTCTGTAGAATGCCCTTGGTTTCCAGCGTGGTACATACAACGGGCATTAGGATCATACCATTTCGGGTATGGAGATTTCAAGGGTGCCATGTAGTGTGGGGATATTAGTTGTTTTTCTAGTAATTTCGGGCATAGCTCCCCATACGACACAGGGATAGGGGTAAACTGAGGTCTTTCAGGATTGGGTTTTGTTGGTTTTGATTCACTTTTGGGCTGACTTGGGTTAGCATAGTATTAGGCGGGAATATGGTGAATGGTCTTTGGTTATCGGCGGCATAGACGGGGTAAGGGAGAGGTGCTTGATAGCAAGGGTTTTGTGGAGGAAAATAGAAGTTCGGTGGTGGCCGAAACTGAGGTCGTGGTTGGGTTGGGTATGAATTGGTAGTATAGTGGTTCCCAGTCCCTACCATGTGGGTTTCAGGCTCTCTCTTCTTTATGGGTACTGGCCTTTTCGAACTCTCAGGACCCTCCATCCTTCCACTCTTGATACAGTTTTTGATGAGTTCGCCAGAAATTACGATGTCGGGGAAGTCTTTCGTGGCATTCTCCACCAGTTTGTCGTACAATGGCGCCTTCAAGGTATTGATAAAGAGGACCGTTACCTCACTTTTAGTTAGTGGGGGCTCGACTTGGACTGAGAGATCCTTCCATCTCTGAGCGTATTGTCTGAAGGTTTCTGTTGGCTTCTTTTCCAACATTTGTAGTGTCAACCGATCGGGAGCCACATCAGAAACATGCTTATATTGTTCACAGAATGCAGTTGCTAGGTCCTTCCACGACCGGATCCTCTCTGTGCTAAGTTGATCATACCATCGGAGGGCTGATCCGATCAAGCTTTCCTGGAAGCAGTGTATTAACAGCTTGTCCTCATTCAAGTGTCCAGCCATCTTTCGATAGAACATGATAAGATGTGCCTTCGGACATCTCGTTCCCTCATATTTTTCGAAATCTGGCGCTTTAAACTTTGGAGGTAGGACCAGATCAGGCACCAGACTGAGCTCTTTGGGGCTTAGTGCAGAAAAGACTCCAGTACCCTCTACCACCTTGAGTCTTTCTTCCAAGATCCTGTACTTTTCCTCAGCATCATGATCGTCCTTCTTTAATCTAGCTATTTCTATCGGATCATCCAAATCCGGAACAATCGGGTTAGCAGAATTATCTCAAGAGTTTGATACGTATATACCTTTCCCCAGATGGGTAAGTGGGATGGGTCGTTGTTCGATCCTCATTGGGTTCCTTGAGGATATTCCCTTTGCGTTGCGTGGGCATGGGGTGGCGTGAATCCTGGGGGATAGAGCGAATCTTGATTAACTCTTGAATGGGGTTCTGTAATATCAGGACTCTGTGTGATTCCTTTCCCTTTGGCGCAGCCGTCAACATCTCCATCATTTTTGCCATTTGATCCTTATGCTCTGCAGGATTCCTCGCGGGATCTCATCATCAGTCCCTTTCTTCTTCTTTGTGACACGGCTAACTGTTCTTGCAGCTCTTGCTGGATTCTTTCCATTCTTTCGATCCTCTCATTGAGTTCGGCGTCCATAGCTCTAGTTCTTAAACGTGTCCTATAGGGATGATGTGATTCCAGATTCGTAGTGGCGTAACTGCGGATTACACGATTTCAGCTTTAGTAAATGGTTATGGCGATGCGATGTTTAATGTATGCAATGTAATGCAAATACATGGTATGAATGCAAAAAGGTGTTGATTTAATTCAATTCCATTAGATAAACTTTACTAGAAAACAAATTTCCTTTCATAGAACGGACGATTACATATACGACTTAGCCCTAATGCTTAAGTCCTTAACTTTCCTAAGAAGCCAAGCTAAACTCTGGCGTCGCTCCGATCCTGACTCGTACATCAGACTTAACGCATCAGCCCGAACCGCTAAGGCTTGTAAATGGTCGGCAACCTCTCGGATTTGAACCACAGCCTCGCCCATTACATAGTCTCTGTTTCTGATTTGCTCTTGGGAATAGTGGAGCTGCTCCCTCCAATGTTTATTGTTTGCTTCAAGGAGCTCCACTCGGTTTTTGCTATCTTGTACTGCAGTCTCGAGCTCCTCTATCTTTCCTCTCATCTCCTCGACTTTGTTCTGACTAGCTCTTAATTCGACTACTGAGTTACGACTACGGTGCAGATGCAGTGATTTTTCTAACTCTGCTACTTGGGCGCGTAACATCTCCTTTTCACTTTGGCTTTCTAGCAAGTTCCTTTTCAAAGCGTCCTCTCGTACTCGAGCATCTTGGAATTTCCTCTCCCACTGATCGGTTCTGGACTTCTCTTCTTTGATTTCCTGTCGCCATTGCTCTGACGTTTTGCCTAAACCAGCAGTTCTGATGGACATGCGTAGCTTCTTATAGTCTGTTTTTAAACTATCCAAATCCTCATCGGCCTTATTTTTCCCTTTTTTCAGTCTCTCGGCTTCGAACTTGTGGATGTCAACATCTAACCCCAACTGCATCTTTTCTTCTTCTAGCTGCTCTATCTTCTTACCCAATTCCCGACTCTTTCTCTCGAAATCTTGCTTGATAATCTCTAATTCAGACGGGATTACTTGCAGCTGCTCTTCTATGGGTTGAGCGTTTCCTTGGATTGGCTCTGGGACATTGTCGTTAATTCTTTTGCCCCACCATCGATCGTACTCGGGGGTCGCCATTGGCCCTATGGCGAGTCTCTTCATTTTTCGGGTTTGGGTCCATGCATCTGATATCTCGCGAACTCTCCTCTTATAATTGTCATCTTTGTATGAAAATTCACATTGGGCTAATCCATATGTCGCCGGTATGAACTGCCTCGATTGAAATTGCCTCATTACTAGTAGCGGGGCATACCCAACAGCTCCCCAGATTCCGAGCAGAGTAACCCAGTCGAACCCTCCACACCGATATAGGATCTCGTCAGTGATCATCCATGGAGCTTTCCATACTATATCTTTGGCTTGCAGGTTTTGGAGAATCGCCATCCACTTCTCTCCAGATATGTCGTCTCGCCTTGGCGTATTTGCTAATTCCTCAAGAGGAGAGTAATTCTCGAAAAAGACTTTGCATGAGGCTCTTTCTTTCTTCCAAAAATGGCAATGAAACCAAGATAACAACAACTGTGCACATCCCACGAATCTCCCTTCGCCCGCTCTTCGGCAAGCGTTCAATGATCTGAAGGTCTCAGCTAAAATCGCAGGGACAGGCGTAATTCCCTTGTCAAGTTTATCAAATAGGTCTGAAACCGCATCCTCTACATGCCCTAATGCCTTGGGGAAGATGATCAAACCATAGATGCTTAGAGCGAAGACGTCGACCCTCTTCTTCTTATCAGGATGCACCAAAATTAAGTCCCTCAAGTATTTCCAAGGAATGCACTTACAATCTCCCTTTTGCTTGATCCGGGCTGTGGTCCATTGCTCGCTCATTCCTGTAATATTCACTAGCCTTTTTGAGAATGCCGGCACATTAGCAAACCTTGAATACGCTTTATCAATTCGAATTCTTGGGCATCGAAGCAGGGCTGTGTATTCCTCTATAGTAGGCACTAAATCCACCTCTCCAAAAGTGAAACAAGTGTAGCGAGGTTCCAGGTGGGTAATAGCTCGGAGTAGATACTCGTCTACCTTGATATCGAAAGCGAGATAGACGATCACCGTAATTACAATAGAAGCGATTGTTTGTCCTCGTTTCCCATGATTCCCATATTTCCTTCAATTTTCATGAGATCATTTTGGGGCGCATGATCACGGGTGAAATCCATAACTCGATTCATGCCCTTTTGTCGGGCTATCCCCTTCTCTTCTTTGTATTTTTTGGACCATACGAGCTGCGCATTATCCTCCACTCTATCGAGAAATCCTTTTCCATGTTAAGCTTTTCTACTTAGAAACCGAATGTGGATCAACACCCTTTTATGATGAAATGCCATGCAATAAAAAGCAAAAAGCAAGCAGGTTAGTATCAAGTATAAAAAGAAGCTCGAAATGAACAGAAATGATCAAGCTCCTATTTAGGGTAGCGACTAAGATTCCCACGGTTCTACCTACAACGGGCTCCTAGGTCTCTCTATATGTGGTTTGGTTCTAAAGCCAGGGTACCTGAACTAGCAGATTCTTCGATCCTCACCCATTATAGGCTCATATAGACCGAGTTCAGTTCAGGGGAATACATTTCCCTATGGCTGCACGGAGATAAAAATCTCACGAAGACATAGGTACGGATGTATCCCGAAAGTGATCCACTATCTTGCACGGAGGTAAAAACCTCACGAAAGAGTAGCTTCTCACTCCCACTTAAGGGTATGACCGCAGTCGTGCAATGCAATGCCAAAACATTTCACAAAACTTGACAGTATAACACAAACGAATGCATCAAAGAGAAACATGATTTTTCAAAACATTTTTCCAACTTTCAATCGAAGGGGCAAAAATCAATCAATTTACGGCCTGACTCTCGGTCTCCCCAGTGGAGTCGCCAAGCTGTCGTAACCATTTTTTTGTAGAACGGAAAGCGACTTGGTTTTGAAAATAAAATAAAAAAAAGGAGTCGCCACCGATCTTTTATTAGGTGTGATCGGATCACCTTTGTTTTAACAAAACATTTTGATTTACTAAAACAAGGTTTTTTTTTTATTTTATTTCTTATTATTATTTTTTTTGGCCTACGAAAATTTGAGAAAATAGGTTCGGGAGTCGGTTACGTGTGAGGAAGGGTTAGCACCCTCGTCACGCCCAAAATTGGTACCAAATTGATTAATTAATGTCCCAAGGTCGAAAGTTGGAATTTTTTTTTTAAAAAATAAATAGAAAATCGATCTCTTTTTTTTTTTTAAAATATTTTGGTTTTCTCGAATTAAATATCAAGATTTCCTTGTTTTGAAGAGACAAAATATCACATCCAACACGTAGAACGCGATAATTTTAAATCCCGAATCCAAGATCATCTCGTAATTCCCGAGACTCATGCATTAGAATATCAAAAGGATATCCGATTGTTTGGCCAAGCGAGAGAACCGAAACCCAACACATAGGGCACGATCTTTCGAATTTCCGAACATGGAACATTGCCTTATTTGGAAAACTTTCGCTTTTGGATCAAATTGATAAATATATTTAAAAAATGATACACATTTGGTAGCTTAGGTTTTAAAGAAATATTACTTAAAACGTGAAATGAATTATATGCGACGAATAAATGTAATGTAATACAAGTTTATAATAAAATACAAAAACAACTACAATACAAATATGCGTAACAAAAACATAAATAAATACGTTAGTATGAAGGTAAACATAAAGGACGGAAAATGAAATAGAACAAAGTAAGCGAGCCAAGATAAAAATAATGAAGGATGAAGTAAGAATAGTAAAATAAAGAAAAAATTTTAAGCACAAATACGAAAAAAAATGTAATTATAATAGTAACATAGTAATAAAAATAATAGCAATAATAACAACAAAGAAGCGATAATATAGTAATAGAAATAATAAAATAACAAAGTAATAATAATAATAAACATAAAAATATGTGTTAGTGAGGATGATTACCATGAAAAGAAAATAATAATAATATGCCAATAACATAATAACGACGAAAATGATAAAAATAATAGTAGTGGTAATAACAATAAATAATAGATATAATGATAATATATACAAAAAAAAAGTATGATATAATAAAGATATGAAATAAATAATGATGGTGAGTATGATAATAACAATGGTAAAAATAAATATGATAGATAATAAAATAGTAATGATAATAAGTAATAATAATAATATTAATAATAATAATGATATAGTTAGTGAAACAAAATAATAATATAATATGTACATAAAAATGGTAATAACAATAACAACATAACGACGAAAGGACTAAAAAAAAAAAATTGCGAAATAACTAAAAGATCAAATTGCATTTAAAACAAAAGTTTGAGGTTAATCAAAAAAAGAAAAATAAGAAGAAAGGGACTAAAATGACGAGCACGTGAATGCACAAGGGCTAAAAATGAAAATATTCCCAACCCCAAACAAAAAAGACCCTCGACGCTTGATTTGAATTGGAAGGGTGTGCAAACTTTGGGGCAAAATGGAAGAGATGAAATAGGATTTACTTAAAGATAGCACAAATGTGAGGATGGCTAAGCAAATCACCCATTTTAAGGTGGATTGGCACCCATTCAAACTTTCCAAACGTGAATGTCTTTGGCCACCACTTCTTTAACTACCCCACTTTAAAAATTAATAAATTTTTATTATATTTAATATTATTATTTTTCTTAAGCTTACAGACTCATTTTTCAAACAAAACAAAGAACCAACGCCCCCCCCATCGTTTCTTCTCCCCATCTCTTCTCTCTTTCTCCGTCGAATGGGCTTCTCCCCTCACCGTGGCCCCACCACTGTTTCAGATGGCCGACGAGGCGCGAGGCTGAGTCCCAAGGCGTCGTTTGAAACCCATTTTTGAGGGCCGAACCCTCGGTGTTCCAAAGCAGAGGAAAAGGGGCTTCAACACCCCTTCTCGAGTGAGTTAAAGTCAACGGAGGAGGCAGGCTCTGAGGCCACGGACAGAGGAGTTTCGGGCAGGTCCTTTTTCCCTTTTTTTTTTGATTTTTTGTTTTGTATGGTTTTTGAAATCACAGAAAAAAATAATAATAATAGATAACAGTAAAATGAAAAAAAAAATCAACCTTTCGGATGCTTTCTTTTTATTGCTGAAATTTTGTAAGATTGGCCGAAGAGAGAAAAAAAAACTCCTCTCTACCAAGTTTCATCTCGGTTTTTTTTATAACCGATTTACAAATCTTGTTTTTATTCTTTTTCTTCTTGATTTTCTTGCTCGCGTCTTTGCTTTTTCTTCTTTTCGCATTTGCAGAGTGCGGGCAAAGTAGTGACCATGTGAAGCTAGAGGTGTATGGGGACGGTGGAAGCGTGGGAGCCGGCCAGAGGCATGCGTGGAAGCAAGAGGACCCTAGTGCGCGCGCGCTAGGGTTTGTTGGTTGTTTTTTTTTTTGTTTTTCCGATTGGGTTAATGGGTTTCAATTTGGGTTGGTTTATTGGGTTTATTTAGGCTTATTTGGGTCTGGTATTGGGTTAGGTAAATGGGTTTCAGGTTTCGTAATTGGGTTTGGGTTGAGTTGTTGGTTGGATAGGCTTGTGTAATCTGGACATTTCAATGGACTATTTTATTATTTGGCTTTATGTGTTTTTATTTGGTCTTATTATTTTTTGGTATTAAGCCTTAATGGGCCTGGCAAATTTGGTTATTACAATAACTCCTAACACGAAAAAGCAAAAAATGGGTCTATCGACGCCACACGGGCGTGTGGCTGGCCGTGAGCGAGACATGGCTGTATGTCTGACAAAGGCGTGGCTGTGCGCAGGACATGGGCGTGTAGGTGTGAGTGTGGTCGTGTGGGCCACACGGGTTAGGCCAGATTGGGCTTGTGAGCCCACACGGGCGTGTAAGTTTGGGTCAGGCTGTGTGGGCCACACGGGCAAGGCCAATTTGGACGTGTAGGCCCACACGGGCAAGTGGGCCCAAAATTCTAAAATTTTCTCTACGGGTCATTCTGATTGACTGTGGGCCCACCATAGGGTCAGTAAGGGCTAACCAAACCCTAGTTCATGAGATCTGATATTCTGATAGGAGTAAGACACTGATAAGTATGTATGACTTATTCTATTTGAGTATATATATGTTATCTATGTATGAGCTTGTTAAACGTGTTAATTTTGTATTCTGTATCTGTGTTTGGGTTTGAATTTGTATATGTGGAGGAAGTGATCTGGACGGTGACTTTTCGCCTATATTCTGGCAGCTTGACTGCATATTATCTGTTATGTGTCGCATCGACACTATATAGTGTGTAGGGATGGGTGGGTGTTTCTAACCCTACATTATGTGATGGGATGGATGGAGATGGTATGTAGAGGATGGGGGAAGGATTCTGTATATCTGTTCTGTTTATCTGATCTTGATATCTGTATCTGTATGAACTTAGGTCCGAATCTATATCTGACTGTATATGAAATATTGTGTATGTTGCATGATTATTTCTGTTGGGTTACGCACTGAGTATTCGTAAACTCGCCTCTGTTTGTCTATTCTGTTCAAGTAATCCACAGATATAGGCGGGTCAGTGTGACGGGGGCTCAGCGGTGACCGCTTGATGGGAAACTATTTTTCGTTATTATTTTTTATGGTTTTTACTGGAATTCCCGGCTTTCCTGAGAGTTTTGTAATTTTTGGACTCTCCGAACTTTTTGGACTATTTAGTTTAAATTTTTGGTTTGGTTGTGTTATGATTTCTAAAACTGCGACAACTCGACAAAATATCGATTTCACGTGAACAAATGTTAATTTTGAAAATACGAGCATGGTTTTGATTTAATCAGTTTTTTCAAACTTCCACTGTGAAATGTTTTGGTTAACCTTAAAGGATAACATGTAACAGTTTCAGTAAGAAATATATAATTGAATACGTTTTTAACTTGGACGTTTTATCGAAGTATCATCAGTTTCAAAACCCTTCTTCGTAACACTTCCGGATTTGGCCATAACGTCTAGGCCGAGTTTGAAGTGTTACAACAATAGTTGTATATTCATTTTGAGGTTTGACTATGTGACATGTACATAAGGGTTTTTAGTATGCTACGTTCATTTTGAAGTGAATGACATTATGTGCTTGTGGTGATGGTTAATGTTGGATGTACCATTTGGTATATATATTATTAGTACATATTTTGATTAAATTTTATGATGTATGAATGATGAATTTACCATTGAATAGTTCGACATGTTAAGTTATCAGTTAGGCTATTTGAATTGGTTAAGTTAGACAATGTTTTTGGAATGGTAAGATAAATGATAATTATGTTAGGTAGTTTAGTATATGTTTTAACTTATTCATGCTAATTTCTTGAATCGGTAGTTTCCAATTGGTAAGATAATTGTGTTTGAGTTGGAATTGAGGGCATTTTGGTAGGAATAGATGGAATGGGTATGTATATGGTTAAACATTGACTAATTAGTTAATAAGATATATATAATGGTTAATTAATTGGTTTTATATTTGATATGGTTGTCAATTGGGTTGGTTTAATGACTTTATTTTTGTGAAGATTGGATGGAAACATTGTAACAACCCGTTTTCAATGAAATCAGAACAGTGGTTTCGGGACCACAAATTCAAGTCCGTAAGGAGAATTATTTTAATATTGTTGCATGATCTGCATTATGATAGGAATGTCGTATAAAAATTTCGTTAAGAAAATTTTACCGATTACATGTTTAATTGATAAAGGACCAAATTGCATAAAATGCAAAAGTTGAGCTCTAATAGCTATAAGTATCAAATAGCTATGGAATTCAAAATTTGAGATCCTTATATGGTAAATAGACCATTAAGAGGAGTTAGTAGATAAATATGATGATTTATCCATGAAAAATAAAATAAAGAAAAGGACTAAATTGGAAAGGAAAAGATAAAAAGATGATAAATAATAAAATAACACAAAAAATCATCATATTATCATCTTTCCTAAAACAAAGACACAGAAACCCTAGTTTTTGGGTGTTGAGTTCAAGCAAGTTGTTTTGGCTCAATTATGTATGTTTTCATGTCCCGTTTTTAGTAATTTTCATATTTTCGAGATTGTAATAGCTTAATCTAGCTATCTCGGGGATTATTTTGCAAAGTTATCAAAGTATTAAAGTTTTGCCATGGATGAATATGCATGAATTATGAAATTTATGATAGAAAGTGAAAGGTTGTTGATAGATAAACAACTTCTGTAAAGGGAATTTTGATGAAATTATGATTTAGGGACTAAATTAAAATTTTGTAAAATTCATAGAAAAATTCTGAATTTTATGAAATACATGGGCTGCTATTGTGATATGTAAAAATCGGCTAGGTTTGGAATAAGGATTAAATTGCATGAATTTCATTTTTCGAGCCTAGGGACGAAATCAAAATTAATTAAAAGTATAGAGGCAAAATGGTAATTTTGCCTAAGATGTGAATTGGATTGAATTAAATATGAATTGTATTAAATTGGGTTAAATTTACTCGTATAGATCCTGAAAGACAAAATACAAAATTAGATCGAGGAAAAGAGAAAGTGTTGGATTAGTAGACAACAAATCAACGAACACTTGTCAAGTTAAGTTCATGTAACTAAATTGTGTATTTTTATATGTTTGAATTGGATATTGTATATGTAAATTGTATAAATATTGTATGTATGAAATTGATCACATATCTGATAATACTTGATAAATGATAAGTCTCGTTTGGATAGATGAGATTCGATGGAAACAAGATTCCCGAATTGGTTGTGGTCCTACATATGTTGCGAACATAGTATAGCTTGAAAGAGCGTCCCATTATTATCCCTCTCGAGCTTCTCGTTATATGGTTATTGCGAGCTTCCCGTTAATAGCTCTTTGGAGCATCCCGATCGGTCATGATCCTGCATGTGTTGTGGGCACACTGCAACTCTTAGGAGCATCCCGATATATGGCTCTTCGTGAGCTTCCCGATTAAAGGCTCTTTGTGAGCTTTCTGATTAATGGATCTCCGGAGCCTCCCGATAGTGGCTCGCTTGAACTTTCCAATATATGGCTATCTGGAGCTTCTTGATAAATGGCTTTTCGGAGCTACTTGTTACTGGCTCGCATAAGCTTCCTGATTATGGCTCTTATGAGCTTCCCGTTATATAGCCTGGATAAGCTTCCCGTTACAAAGCTTACATGAGCTTCTCGTTATTTGGCGAGAGAGAGAGCTTCCCGTTTATGTGCTCGTATGAGCATTCTCGAATATAAATTGACGGATTATAGTTTTGTACACTTTGTGTGTACTACCATTGTATCCATCGAGATTTTAAATGGTTTAACGGGCAAAATTCTAATATGAGATAATATGGATTCAAAATGGATTATTACTGAATATATCTGAAATACATGGAAATAGTTTGTACATGTTATATGAATCCATGATATGAAAAGTATATGTATATGGCAATTCTAATGTTATGAGCTCATATATGTCCCTTGATATTTCTATGAAATACATGACTAACATGTTGACAAGGATATGTGTTTAGGCTTTTGGCCAAATTGTTTGGAATATGTTTTGTGTGCTTACCTTTAATGTGATTAAATGCTAAGTTAAATTCCATGTTATATGGACTTACTAAACATTATATGCTTACTTTGTTTTATTTCCTCTATTTTATAGTACTTTAGAAGCATGTTGGGTTGGAAGCTTGGCCAAGATATCTCACACTATCCATCGGCTCATTTCGGTATAAATGGTAAATTAATTTTGGTTATAATAGCATGTATAAGTTTAAATAACCAATATTGGCATATAAATGTTTTGGTTGTAATTAGCCATTGGAATGGCTTGTGATGAATGTATTTGGATGTAAATATATGAGATAATGTCATGTTTGATATGAGTGTTTAGTATGGTTAATTGATAGTAAACTTCATAAATATGTCTATATGCATTTTTGGTCAAATAGGTAAGTTTGGATATATAGATTTATGAAGTGATATGTCGTGCATAAGATTTGATTATGGCTTGGTTTAAATGTCTTAGATTGGCTTGAGAATATGTTTAAGTGTTTATGTAGGTGGAAGGCAAATTTGGGTGAGAAATATGGCTTAGAAAGACCTTATTTTGTCCACACGGACAGAGATACGGGTGCGTGTCTCAGCCATGTGTCCCTTGCTTCTTAAAAATACAAAATGCTTAGAATTAATCACACGGCCTAGCACACGGGTGTGTGGCTTGGCCGTGTGACCCCTGCACCTACACACGGCCTAGCACATGGGTGTGAGACTTGGTCTTGTGACCCAAGTTAGAGAGTTACACGAGTACTAACACGGGCTGGGACACGGCTGTGTGCCCTATTTCGAATGCACATACGGCCTGAGACATGGGTGTGTCTACCCTGCACTTAGGAAAAATTTTGAAATTTCACGAAAAATTCTCTGAGTACCCGGTTTAGTCCCGACTTGTTTCTAATGTATGTTTTGAGCTTCGATGGCTCATATAAGAGACTTGATGATATCTGACATGAATGTTAAATAATAGGAAATGTTTGTATTTGATCTGTTTATTTCGGTAATGCTCTGTAACCCTGTTTCAATGACGGATAAGGGTTAGGGGTGTTACAAACATGTTTGGAATGGTTTGGAAATACTTGAAACAAGTACCAAATGTGCATTTTGGCAAAAACAAGGGCAATGTCGTGACGAGAGGTCTTTAACATCGCAATGTCATTTGATAGTGAGTGATGTCGCGACGTATCTATACATGTTTTCGTGACGTGACCCATTGAGATGATGTCACCTCGATGAGAAAGCTTTGAGGTTGCGATGTCGGCCTAAAACTTTTAAGACTTTACACATTAGTCCTGATTCAAACTCGAGTTAGCAAAAGAGGTTTTGTAAGCTCATGCGAGACCAAAAAATGATTGCGTGTCATGCCGTGAATACATTTAATGCTGAATTACATGTTTAAATGGTCAAAAAGTATATAACTGTTCGTAGTTGCTCCGGCAATGACCATAGCATTCAATGACTCGGACCCGGCAATCGGGTCGAGTAAGGGGTGTTGCAATATTATTGAAATCGAGGTTAATAATTCATGACTATCCATTTCCATTATTATCCTATGAAGACCAAAATTCCATTCTTGAGTTAGCCCATCAAAAACACCTTATGCAACAATGAAGGTTTAATCAGTTTAGTCAAGATGGATGCAACAATGACACATCCTCTGAGCACATGACTAACATCCTCTTCCTCTGCACCACAGATTAAACACCAACCATAGGAAATATTTTCTATGTTGTGGTCCACAGAACATCCTCAATGTCGGTCTTTGAAGGAGTCATGATGATTGCAGTTCGAGTACTCACCTCATTAGGCAAGTAAAGGTTAAACCAATCCCAATCCAAGCACTTGACAAAGTAACCATATCCTTAACTGACGTAAAGTCCCACACTTAAAAGGTTAGAACCTGTCATCATAAAATGCCCTACATCAGGCACCCAATTATCTCTCTAAAAATCGATATTGGTACCATAACCTCTTTGTGCATTTCCTTCTAAACATTACAAAGTCCTTTCCAAAGACGAGAACAATTGGAATTCCGTAGCTCATTAGGTAGAAGACCCTCCGATTTATAGTTGAATCTTAGAACTTTGTGCCATAGATAATCTTTCTTTGAGACTAAGTGCAAACCCTTTTATTTATTTATTTTTACTTTAAAATGATTTTTGTATTTTGAATATTTTCTTCCGAATATAAATATTTTCCTTAAATTTTAACAATTTCTTACTTTGTTGTAAATAGAGCTGAGCATGGGCCGGGCCACCCGGCCCAGCCCGAAGGCCCGCCCGAAAAATGGGCGGGTTTGGGTAAAAATGTAGGCCCAAAAAATGGGCTTGGGCAGAAAAATGAGGCCCGTTTAAAAAACGGGCCGGGCTTCGGGTAAAAATTTCTTGGCCCGGGCCCGGCCCGAAATATATTAAATAATTTATTTTTTAATATTTTTTAGTCTTTACCTTTACCTTTCATAGTTTCATAACCTAGCTTCATTTTCCATCTTTGCCAATCCTTTGCCGACTTTAGCTCCTGCGTTACCAACCCTCTCCACCTCCGATCCAGCCCTCGGACTTTGGCTCAACTCCGATCTAGCAGTAAGCTCAACTCCGATCCAGCCCTCCCGAACACCATTCGCCTCCACTCTCCACCTGAAGCTCAGCTCAGCTCAGCTATTTTCTCTACCCAAGGGCCACGACCACAACAAGACAGTAAGCTGTTACTTACAGCTTATTCTCCTTCTTCTTCTTCCTTTTTTTGCTTTAAAATGTTGGTTATTTCCTTTATTGCTTATGTTCTGTATCTTTCATTTTATTAGGTTTTTTAATTTTTCTGTTTGACTATCTTGGTGATGGATCATGGCTTGAACTTGGTTTGATGGTTTCTAATTAATAACCAACCAGAAGCCATGAAAAATATTTTTCTTTTTTCTTCTTTTGCTTTAGCTGTTGTGGGGTTTTGTTTTCTTTCTATTTCTTATATACAAAATATAATGTATGACACTTTGCTCATTATTCTGCCCTGGCCTACATCTTTACTTGAATAGTTCCAGTTATGCTTAACACCATAGCTCTCAATCAATCATTTTAGGCACTTGTGGGTTTAGAAAATAAAATATTGAAGATGGGTTTTTAAAGGAGATAGCAAATATCAGGTATTATTTACATGCTATTAATATTCTTCATGTTATACCAGAAAAATGCCTTGTTAGTTGAAGACAATAAATTGGTTATATTATCTAATTATCATGATTTTATTGATTTAATAATCATAACAGTTATGTTTTAATCATATAGTTTATATTAATTTTATTAATTTTAGGTATTATTTTGATTTAGTTTGTTTTATGATTTTTAAATATTATTTGATAAAATTCTAAAATATTCTTCATGTTACACGATTTTAGATTTTTAAATATAAATATTTTATCAGTAAAACGATTTTTTATTATTTACATGCTATTAATATTCTTCATGTTATACCAGAAAAATGCCTTGTTAGTTGAAGACAATAAATTGGTTATATTATCTAATTATCATGATTTTATTGATTTAATAATCTCAACAGTTATGTTTTAATCATATAGTTTATATTAATTTTATTAATTTTAGGTATTATTTTGATTAAGTTTAGTTTGTTTTATGATTTTTAAATATTATTTGATAAAATTCTAAAATATTTTTCATAAATATTTCCACAAAAAAAAAACAAAAGTTTTTCATTTAAACTCTGTTTGGTTATTAAATTGAGCTTGAGTTCAGATTTGATACTATCCCATTTTAGTTTAGCAGCATATGTCACATTTTGTCTTATCCATATAATTTATAAATGATTTATATATTATATATAATTGTTGAACAATTATATTAACTTTTGGTTTATTTGGATTTCAGGACTTGAGTTTTTATGTCTATGGCTAGTTCGAACACTTCTATACATGTGGAAGATGGGTTTAATGAGTATGTAAGTGGTACCAAACGTTAAAAGTCTACCACTTCAAAGGTGTGGGATGAAATGACAAAACTTGAATGCGAGGACAAAAATGAATTGAAGGCACAATGTAATCATTGTAAGAGTATCTTTTCTGCTAAATCTTCTAGTAGAACCTCTCATTTAAGACGTCATCTAAATCAATGTTTGAAAAAACTTAATAAGGACATCACTCAATACACCATAGCTAATCAACCATCATTAGGAGGTGGTCCATCTAGTCGAGCTGTTTCTACTTTTATTGTGTGTGGCAAGCATTCATTTATGACAGTTGAAGAACCGGGATTTAGATACATGATGAGAATTGCTAGTCCTAATTTTAAGAATATAAGTAGATTTACAGCTGCTAGGGACGTCGTAATGTATTATGCAAAAGAGAGAGATTATGTTAAAGAAGAGTTAGCTAAAGCACCCGGTTTAATTTGTCTAACTTCCGATAATTGGAATTTGAGCATACTAATGATGAATATATTTGCATTATCGCACATTGGATTGATAAAGATTGGAAGCTACAAAAGAGAATCATCAGGTTTAGATCTTTACTTCCTCCGTATGATGGTTTGAACATAGCGGATGAAGTTGTTTTATGTTTATCTCAATGGGGTATAGACAAGAAAATTTTTAGCATCACTTTGGATAATGCTTCTTATAATGATGTGTTGGTTTCTTCTCTTAAAAATCGTTTTAAATGCGAACCGAGCTATTTTATGTGATGGTGCTTTTTCCAAGTTAGATGTTGTGCACATATTTTGAATCTTATAGTTAAAAGCTGGTTTGGAACTTGTTGATGATGTTGTTGGTAAGATTCGAAATGGAATTAAGTACATAAAAAGTCGGGAATTCAGTAGGAAAAGATTTTATGATGTGGCCGACAAAAGTTTTCATTTGAATGTGACCAAAAGTTGCGTCAAGATGTGTGTGTGAGATGGAATTCTACTTATTTGATGCTTGAATCTTCTTTGTACTATAAAAGATGTGCTAGATTATTGGGGCCAACGCAGGATAAAGACTATAAAATGTTTGCACTTTCTGACGAGGAGTGGAGAAATGTTGATATTCTTTGCAAATTTTTGAAAGTCTTTTATGATGTGACTTGTGTTTTTTCTGGTTCTAATTATCCGACGGCCAATGTTTATTTCAGAGGGGTTTGGAAGGTTTACAAAGTCTTGCTTGATACAGTTGAAGGACCTTATTCTTTTTTAACTCCAATGGTTAAACAAATGCAAGAGAAATTTAATAAATATTGGGCTGAGTATTCGTTGATATTGTCGTGTGCTGCAATTTTAGATCCTCGTTACAAGTTGAATTATGTGCAGTATTGCTTTACTACAATCTATGGTATTCATGCTTCGGATTTTGTTAATACCATTCTTAGCAATCTTAGACTCTTGCTTGATGAGTATGCTAAGAAATCCAAATCAACGTCTTCCTCTTTGGCCGAGAATTCTAATGTCTCAGATAAAGATCCCGTTAACTCTAGTTTGAAAATCAATGTTAATAGTGTTGGTTTTGATGAGAGTGATGATTTTAAACGGTATTTAAATGAATCTACCACTAAGAGTGAAAAGTCACAGTTAGACATTTATTTAGAAGAACCGGAGCTTGAGTTGAATAGTCAAATAGATGTTTTGGACTATTGGAGCAAAAGTTCAGTTCGATATAATGAGCTTTCATTATTGGCTCGTGATCTTTTGGCGATTCCAATATCGACTGTAGCTTCCGAGTCCGCTTTTAGCATGGGTAAGAAAGTTATCACACCTTTGAGAAGTTCACTTAAGCCAAAAATGGTTCAAGCTGTTGTTTGCCTTGATGATTGGATGCGAGCTAAGGGATTTTCAACGGGTAATTATTATTCTCATTTTATTGTTAATTTTATATTATTTTTTTATCAATTTGATAATCTAATTATTTATTCTTATTTCATGTTAGAAATTGGTGAGAAGAATGACGATGACGATGAAGACGATGAAGACGATGAGGACGATGATGGCGATGTTTCTTCGGTTGCTTTTTAGGTTACCTTCCTTTCTAACTGTTGACAATTTAATTTAGCTTACAATTTATAGTTTCTTATAAAATTAAATATGTTAATTGGTTAATGTATAGATATTTTGGTTGGTTGATTATATTTTGCAGGTTTTTGGAACTGTTTTGGGGATGTTGGTTTTCTGCTGTTTAGTGCTGTTTTATGCTGTTTGGTACTGTTTTGTTGCTATTTGATGCTGTTTAGTGCTGTTTTGGTGCTGTTTTGATGCTGTTTTATTGTTCTTTTATGGTATTTTATTGTTCTGTTGTCGTTTTTAATATTATTTCGATATTGTAGAACTTTTGTTTTATTATCAATTTGGTTATTATTTTAGTTCAAACAAGTTGTTTCAATTTTAACATAACTGCTTCTTATTGTTTTGTTGTCGTTTTAATATTACTTCGATATGATCTTTGAGATCCTATAGTTTACTACTTGATTTTATTTGCTAGGAATAGAGATTAGTCAATGTTGAGCACATAATAGTCAACTTTTGAGATCCTATAGATTGATACATCTATTAGTTTGTGATTTGGTAGGTATGATTTCAATAACATTGACAATTGTTTAAAACAAATTTAAAATTTGAACCTGTCAAAATTGGGTCTAATATGAAAATTTGGAATTAAGATTGAACTTATTAAAAAAAATACGATTATAAGGTTGGATAAAAATTAGTATTTACAAAGTTGTTTATAGAAAATTATGACATGTCAATTTTATTAAAAGTATAACCCAAACCCTTAATTTTTTTTCTTTCTATATACAGCTTATAGTTGTATAAATATTTGGCAAAAAAATTTCAATGTTTTTGTATTTTGCTTTAGTATCATTTTTATTTGTTTCTTGTTTTAATATTTGTTTTTATTTTTTTAAATGTATTTAATTTATTGTATTTTATTTTTTAATAAAATAAGTTAAAAATTTAATATTATCCGGACGGGGCTCGGGTCGGGCTTGGGCCTACCAATTTTAAGTTGGGCCGGGCTTGGACAATTTCCCAGGCCCATATTTCGGGCTGGGCCGGGCTTGGGCCTTAAACGCGGGCCGAAAATTTTTTTGGCCCGGCCCGAACCCGGCCCGGCCCATGCTCAGCTCTAGTTGTAAATGGTTCAATTTTTTTTTTTAAATAATCAACCTTTTGCTTTATTGGATTATTATAATTCTTAAGAATGAGAGTTTTTTTTTTTTTTTTTTACTTTTAATATGTTAATGAAATTAACTATCAAAATTATTTTCTACTTTTTTGAATTATTAGGACTCTTTATCATTTTTAAATTTATATCAAATTAATTTATACTTTTTCATTTAAATTTTTTATGAAGAAAATTGATATTTTATATTTTATAATTTAATTTATTTAATATATGTTTTTTAAGAAAGATTATACTTCAAAAATTACTTAAGCAGATCATTTATTTTACTTTCTACATCTTAACCAAACCAAAAAAAAATATTTTTTTTATTTTACTTCTTTTATTAGTTTTAACTATCTAAACAAGGAAAATATATTCCTCACCTTTTTCTAACCTTCCAATATTCCATTCCTTTTCTTTTATTATTAATTATTCAAACATAAGGTAAGAGTTTATCCGAGTATAATAAAAGTATGAAGTTTGCCTAGATAAAACGGTAAACATCATAAGCTGCCTCCTCTTCCTCCTCCTCCTCCTTCTTCTTATCATTAGCCTTTAAAAAAAAAAAAAAAAATCTATGTTTGGGTGTTTTTTGGAAGTTTTTGAAACAAATCTCTTTGAAGTGAAAGGAACGGAAGGAGGTGAAGATTAGAAGGGAGAAAAGTAGGAAAAACCAAAAGATGCAGTTGGACCAGGATACCTAAGTTCCATGGACCTAGCTACCCTTTTATATATTATACATATAGCCACAAGCAATGAAAATGGTTTGGGAATATATGCATGAAATGGACAGCCTTGACTCTCTATACTACTAAATATGCAAAGGGATATTAATAATACTATTAAACTAAAGCTTTATTTATGTTGCTACCTTTCATGGAACTATTTTAGGAATGTGAACTTAAGAGAAGAAGATGGCATGGATGGTGTTTGAGAATGGTGACCTTTTTATGGAACATTACACCCCCTCTCTCCTAGTTTATTTCCTAAGAGAAGAAGATGGCATGGATGGTGTTTGGACACTTATCATTTCAACTTCCTTTCAAAATGTTGTCGCCATTGATCTAATATTCCCCCAGTCTGCAACTATGCATGAAGACTACTCAATGGATCTACATATTTATATATAATCACCCTTTTATGATTTGGTTCTTCAATGTATGATTAATATTAGAGAAAGAGAGAACTCATGTAAAAGAAAATTCTAAAAACACTCACATATTCTTCTTCCATGTGTTGGACGATCATGCATATATTCACACAACAATTACTACCATTTCACCCATGCACTATGTTATTTAAACCCAAGGTAAATGTTAGACCAAAATATGTTACATTTTTAAAAAAATATACTTTTAAATTATTATATCTCGTATTTGTTATATCATAACAAGAAGGTTTTTGATTGTCAAGCAACTAGTCCAATAATTAGTATGATGGAGACCACTTTACGTCTTCCAATTTGGTACAATATGGAATCACTCTACATTCATCAGCCAATAAGTAGTAGCCTTGGGGACTAAGTATAAAGTGTAGGCATTAGTTCCCCAATAGGATCACCTTTCAATCATGACTTAATTGCTTTAAACAGTTTTAATTACATCAATCATATCTTTTCATTGTTGAAATTATTTATTTAACTATGAAATAACACGTAAAATTTAATGTGACATAATTTAAAATAAAAAACTAAAAATAAAGTAAAATTGAAAAAAAAAAGTAAAGTATAAGATGGTTTTTGTAAAAGTTTAGAAAACCTCAAAACTAAGAATTTTACAATATTTATTTTTCTTTAAAGTTTTCATTTTAAATTATTTTACATAAAATTTTACATGTTATTCAATGGTTAAATTAACGGTTTCAATAATGGAAAGATATGATTGATATAACATCGATAATAAATAATGTAATTAAAACATTTTAAAGTTTGAGGATTAATTTAGAAGGAGGGTTAGTTTGAGGATATTTGACGTAATTAACTCTTCAATCATATATACTTTACTTTGTCTTTTACTAAGAAGGCATCCTGGAACACAAGCACTGATGCTCTCATAATTGACCTTTTTCTTGCAAGAACCCGAGATGACCCGAATCCATCCCTAAATCCAATCCGTCTCAGAGCGACCGAAACGGTATTTTTGTCGAAATATAAATGAGGATGGCGGCGCCATGCATTATCACAAACTCATGAGCCAACCTCACAGTTTTATGTTCAGCCCATGGAATCATATTCTTCGGCGACGAAAAATGTATCAGATGCAATGAAATTAATATCAATGCTTTCAACTGAAGTGGGATAATCTTATCACAACCTATACATACACATACACATACACTCATATATATAATATATTATAATTGAAAGTAAAAGAACAAATGGTGAAAAGGTTTGAAAACTTTTAAAGTACTGGTGTGTGTGTGTGTATAGGAGAAAAAATGGGGCGTAGATGATGATACGATGAATTCGTTGTTGCTGTCAGCCAATGAAAGCTAAAAGAATAACGCAAAGGGACGATACTCAAGCTACATATCAAAATAAAACATAAGCAATCTCTAAACTAGGCAATATTCTTGTAAAGTGGTTTCAGTGTTTGTGAATTTATGAATGCTCCAACGCATCCAACTAAATTAAGCTAAAAGGGAGAGAGAACCCATTTTTTGTGGCTTTGGGTTGCGAAGAATAATTAAACCCCCCCCAAAAAAAAACAAAAATTTTAAAAATAAAAAATAAAAATTCTTGACTTGAGAATATGACTCATTGGCTTTAGTTTGAGTTCAGATTCTTAGATTCCAATACTTTGGGAATTTTTTTTTCTAACTTTTTGTTTTTCCCCCACAAGGGAATAGCATTCCGTGGTCATTTCTCACTTTCCATTTCGGCCAATCATAATCGTGAATGTGTTCTCCTCATCACATTATGTTTATCGCGATTATAATATAACGAATAGCGATGAATATCGATAATTTTTTATTATAATTATTTTTTATCGTATCGTATTTATCATGATTGTAAATATAACGAATAGTATCAAAACGAATTGCATTCAACATGTAACAAGTGATAAATATGATATTCTTAGCATGTGGTGGGGTGTTTTGCTCTTTTCACAGCTTTCATCTCCAGTGTTTGATAAAAGTAAAATTAAATTACCGCAGAGAATTAATAAAAAGGAACAATGTCTGTACAAAGAAGAATAAATATCAATGTTCCCCTCTTCTTAAAGTGAAAGGATATCATCCTTGAGAGATGGTAACAGTTTGCATGTAACAGCATGCAAAAGTTAACTATTCCTTTTGCACCGCTCAAGCACCTAAATTTTAGTTCGCAACATATTTATCGTGATCGTAAATGTAACAAATGAAATAATCGAAAGTAATTGAAATCATATTATTTTGATAACATAAGGAAAAGTAGAGAATTTTTTTAATATGCTAATGTTGGAAATGATCATGAAATAAAGTACTAGCAAGTAGGTTAAGGTATATGTACTTTTGAAACATGAAATTCAAAGTACCTGTTTTTTGTCTAAGCAAAATTACTTTTGTCTGTCAACATAATTGGGCTGATAAAATGGGAAAATTTATATATATATATATATATGTATATGTATATGTATATACAGAACTCAAACAAGATTGTGGGAATTCTTTTTTGTTTTGTAATAATTATGGTGAAAACTGAAAACATGATTAATTTCAAAACTAGAAAGTATTATTCATGTTTTATTCATGGATTAATTGTCATATTCATAGTCAATTAATTAGTCATACCCACCAATGTTATTCTCTCGTATATGTATTGCATGAATACTTTAAAAAAATAAAAGAATCTGAACATTTCTCGAAAAGTGAGCTCATTTATATCTGAAGCAATGCCTTATATATTCCGGTCCACATGCCAGCAAACTATTTAGGGATTCTGCCTTTTTTTACTTTTGTGTAAAAGTATTGATATTAGATTCTCCCAAACTGTATACTATGTATGTATGTATATATATAGATTTTTCCAAAAACTAACGAGAAGACATTATACAAGGTATTGGAATTTTATTTATAATTGCTTTAAAACAAAAACTGTTAAGAGTTCTAATTTTGTTTCTACTATGAAATTTCTCAGACACTCGTTTTAATGGCGTATCTGCGTATATATATATATCAGAGATATATGTATCCCTCATATCATCAAGTTTTTATTTCTTGGTTCTTATGATTTTGACACAGATTTGGTCTTTGATAACTTAATATTACGAATTTATTCTGCAATAACTCTTTGATCATGAAGATATTATTCTTTTATATATATATATATATATTTATTTTAAATAGGTATAGCATAATTCCTGGTTATTGCCAAAGACTGGATCGATCCCCCCATACTAGCTTTAACAGAATACAGCATAAGCATCATGAACTTGCAGTTGACACATTTGGTTTTAGCTTTCCCAACTGCAACTCACTCTAAACGGATGTCAGATACGAGCACTTGAAGAGGAAAAAAATGACGAGTTGATGGCCTGCATGATTATATAGTCCGTATTTCCATTTTTTTTTTTTACGTGCTGGTTCATGCAGGAAGAGAGGAAAAAGGCAGAATTTGCATGGATTTATACATATATGTAAATATAAGGAGCCTTATCTAAGGGGTTAATTAAGATAAGAAAAGTGATGAAATAGAGAAAGAATACAGATTCATGAAAGAGAATCAGGGAAAGCACGGAACACACACAAAAGCACAAAGTCAAGGGGAAAGTTGTCATGTACAGGGCCATGGGCAAGTATGGAAGCAAGTACAATTTACCTGCTTTAATTAAGGTCTCAAGGTGCTTAGGATTCACCGTCAAGGGGCCGGCTGTCTTTTGCCTGTTCAAACACCGCAAAAGGTAATTTGGGTCCCTTTCATTCCTTCTAAACAATTAGAGACTGCGATTATCGAATACGGGTATGTATTGAATACGGATATTTAAGGAGTTTTAAAAGGGCTGAATAAGTACCAAACTTACTGAAGGAGACAAAAGGGAATGTATTCCATATTCCATTCCTTGCCCTCAAACAATCTCTTCCAAAGAAGAGCATCTTTTATTTTCTTCCCCCATTTTTATTTATTTAATAACTATTTTCATTTCTTGTATGTATCTAATTCCAAAGTTTCTAGATGAACCAGTCAAAAAGAATCTTCTCTCTAAATTCTCTTAATAAAAACCAGTTAAAACTTTGTTTGTGTCTCCATCTGCAACCTTTAATATCAGATAATATTGAAACTAAAAACCTTATTTATATTCTCATTAGTTGCATTGTGTGCATACATTGACAACCTGAAAGCAAAAAAAAAAAAAAAGTAAAAAGAAAAATCGACAACAAGGTGAAGAACAAAGGTATAAGAGTTGAAGAATCTTCTTGGAAATTGAGACCATGGAAGAGCTCTCAAGCACAACATAGTGGATTCCCCTAATCCAACTCCCCAACTCTAATATCTGGGAATATGATTCTTTGCCTTTGCCAGTAGGGACGAATACGTACATACATGCATACATTCATACATACATACATATACATATATTATATTTGGTGGATCAATTCCTAGTGCAAGTCCTGAGGTGTTTTGAGGAATTCAAATGGCTTGTACTGTCTTAGAATGGAAAGTAGACTTGATTTGGCCCACAGTTAACAAAGTAGAAGGGGCAATGTTGATTTTTCACTCACTGTGAATATTGGATTCGGTCAGGTTTTTCCATTACTTGTGTCCCAGATTCTGTGCTTCTCTTATCTTGCTTTATAAAAAGCCCTGCTTGGGTTTCATCTTTGGCTTGTAAGACTTGGTCATAAAACAAGTGATTAAGTAAGAGCAGTCTGTGGAAAACTTGAAGAACAGAAGATCGAAGCGACTGGATCAGGTAAAAGAACGAAGCCGATACGTGTACCGAGCATGGTTATTTAGTTGTATCTGGTTTAACAACAAGCCTTAACAACTTACATGTTTGAGTACTTTCTTTTGGAGACAGAAAAATGTACCAACATCAAGGGAAGAACATCCACCCTGAGAGGCATTTGTTCCTTCAAGGAGGGAATGGCCCTGGAGATTCTGGTCTTGTTCTTTCAACCGACGCCAAGCCAAGACTCAAGTGGACGCCCGATCTTCATGAGCGGTTCATCGAGGCTGTCAATCAGCTCGGAGGCGCCGACAGTGAGTACACAAAATCTGAACAAATCCCAGATTAAATCCATGCATAAACTGTCTTAGGCTACTACAAATGATTGCGCCTTTTTCTTTTCCCTTGTGTTGCAGAGGCTACTCCTAAAACAGTAATGAAACTAATGGGGATTCCTGGCCTTACCTTATACCATCTCAAGAGTCATCTGCAGGTAATTTATCGACATCATCCAGTGAAACCTCGGGTTTCACGGTGCAGACGAGTTAGTCTATATTTTACAAGGGCTAATTAGATCTCTCCTTTTGGCTGCAGAAATACAGACTCAGTAAGAATCTCCATGGACAAGCTAATAATGGCAGCAACAAGATAGGTAAGATGACTGTGTTCCCCTGCATCGTATAAAATGGATATAGTAAACTTCAAATGCTAATTTTGAGTTTAGAGCTTTTCATTTTTTATGATAATTAACAATTTAAACTCAATGGATATAGGTGCTGTTGCAATGGCAGGAGATAGAATGTCTGAAGCAACTGGAACTCACATGAATAACTTAAGTATTGTCCCTCAAACAAACAAGTAAGATGATTAATGATTAATAATCTTTTCACATATAGTTTTGCATTCAATCATCTTTTTTCTTCATGTATTGACTTTGATGTTGATGAACTACAGAGGATTACAAATCGGCGAAGCGTTGCAAATGCAAATCGAAGTGCAGAGAAGGCTGCATGAACAGCTTGAGGTACATAACATTCCTTTTGGTAATGCTTTTTATTGTAGTTTAGTTAAGCCATGGTCTGATAAGTTCGATATCGAACCAGGTGCAGCGACATTTACAGCTTCGTATTGAGGCTCAAGGGAAATACTTACAGGCAGTGTTGGAGAAAGCTCAAGAGACACTTGGAAGACAAAATTTGGGTAACATGGGACTTGAAGCAGCCAAAGTTCAGCTATCTGAATTAGTGTCCAAAGTGTCCAACCAATGCCTGAACTCCGCGTTTTCGGATTTGAAAGACTTGCAAGGTTTATGTCCCCAGCAAGGACAAACACAAGCAACTCCACCTACTGATTGTTCAATGGATAGTTGCTTGACATCATGTGATGGATCTCAGAAAGATCAAGAAATACACAACAATGGGATTTGTTTAAGAACTTACAACAGCACTTCATTCATGGAGCAAAGAGATCATGTACCGGAAGATCGGTTGCTACCACAAACCGAGCTGAAACCGTTCACCGACATGAAACTAGGCAATGATGCAGAAAGAAGAATGTTCTTTGCTGATAGAAGTACCAGTGATTTATCCATGAGTGTAGGATTACAAGGAGAGAAAGGGCATGGTAGCTTCTCTGAGGGGAAATTTAATGGCAGAAATGAAGATCAAGAAGGTTTCAAGCTGCAAACAGTTAATAGACTACCTTATTTTGCAACAAAGCTGGATTTAAATGTCCATGAAGAAAATGATGCTGCTTCAAGCTGCAAACAGTTTGATTTGAATGGCCTCAGCTGGAACTGAAAAGGGATCCATCAATCGATCTTCGTAGGTAGATAAACCGAAAGTGACAGAAGTTCCATCGGAACCGGAGGCTCGGAGAAGAAAATGCTGTACTTCGTGATTCATCTATGATCAACTTGAAAAAAACCAAAACCCAATTCAATCTTTAATTGAATAAAAGTTTGCAGCAACTACATAAAACATATAGATATTAGCAGCTAATCACTGTGTTTTTCATGTATTGGAACATGGTGGACTGATCTGATTAGAGCATTAGTGTTATTAAGTGCTCAAAGACTTTGCTTTTCGTTTGTACATCATAACTTTTTAATTTAATTTGCTAATATACATTATATAATTGATGATATCAATATGTTACTTTTTTTTAGAGACGATGAAATCAATATTTTTTAACTCCAAAACTTAAATTTATTTCTCTAATAGAAATGTTTCTTTTATCTTGACCAGTGATTAATGTTTTAATTCTCGTGTTGAATATAAAATAGTTTTAAAACTTGTGGCGAGTATCTACACTTAATGAGCCTACAAATTATATAATATTAATTATTGAGTTCGCTCCGATAAATGTCTTAAGAAAAAAATCATTCATTAAATTTAAATTAGTAAAATATGTCTTCTCAAGGTTAATTATGAAATTAAAATAAATAGAAAATTAAAAAAAAAAACTCGCTAATTTATTTCCTTTTAATTCATTGCTAAAAGTAACGAAAAGTTAGAAGTGTTTGGGCTTTTTGTAATGAAACGGTTCGGCCCATCTTTAATTTACTCTTTCCTTTTATGTATTGAAACGATGCCGTATGGGACTCCAATGTTCCCACTCCCGAATCCCGATATATATACCGTCGTCTTCTTATTAGTTGTTTTAGGATTTTATGTTTGGTGTTCTGTAAGTGAGAAACGCTCTTAAAACTCACTGGGTAACGGAAATTCTCACTCGACGCGTAAAATCGAAAAATCAATCATTGCTAGGGTTTTTTTCATTTTATCATTTTGAAATAAGTTCTCTGTAATTCGCCTTCGAAACATTCCGATTCCGGAATGGGAGCGAGTCGCAAGCTTCAAGGAGAAATCGATCGTGTTCTGAAGAAGGTCCAGGAAGGCGTTGATGTCTTCGATAGCATCTGGAACAAGGTTTCCGTTGAAGTTTCATGAATGCAAATATGCCTTTTCATTTTCATTTTTTTTTTTTTTTGTTTTACCTGTTCTGTTTGGTTTCCGAGGAAATGCTGGGAAGTAGACGCTTAAACGATAATTCTAGTTTTAGTTCCTGTGAAATTGAAGCGAACATTGCTGTGACTATAGTCTCATTCCATTTTGAAGTGTTCTTGAACTATTTTAAATTTGGCTTTTTGATTTTCTCGATTAATGATTAGATTGTTTTCCATTCCTTTTCTTAATTTAAAAAGGAAGAAAGAAGTGTCTAAGAATCGAATGATGTTTTTTTTCGTTCGACTCTTAGTTTGTCTATAGTGAAAAATCGCATATGTTGTGTTAGGTTTATGATACTGATAATGCGAATCAGAAGGAAAAGTTTGAGGCAGACTTGAAGAAGGAAATCAAGAAGCTGCAAAGGTATAGGGACCAGATCAAGACATGGATTCAGTCCAGTGAGATCAAGGATAAAAAAGTTCGTTACTTGTATCCCTTGTCTCTTTAAGTGATTGTTTTGATTCAGTATGTTTTCATCAAATAATTCTTTTACTTGTACTTGTACTTGTAATTGCATTTGTTAGTTGTTACTGTTTTCACACTGTGTTTATGTGGTGCTGTGAATCACCTTTACCTCTAGTGATGCTTAAGATTTTTATTATTACGATAATTGTTCTTATTGATTTGAAACTGATGATTGTTCTTTTTTGATTTTGACTTCTGTCAACATAGGTTAGTGCATCTTATGAGCAGGCCCTGGTGGATGCTCGGAAACAAATTGAGCGTGAAATGGAAAGATTTAAGATATGTGAAAAAGAGACTAAGACAAAAGCATTCTCTAAAGAAGGCTTGGGTCAACAGCCTAAAACTGTAAGCACCATGCAATGCATAGCTCTTGATTGTTTTATTATCTATTAATGAATTATAAGAATAAACCAGAGTTACCTTAATCACTTTACATGCTGTATTTTTCAAATTTGATCGATCGATCCCAATTGTTTGCGATCCAATTCAATGAATCGAGCATACAGAAGAGGGCTTCAACCAGAGAAGCCACCGAATAATAAATGTCTTCTTTCTTTATTTATTTTTTAAACGAAGTATTAAAAATTGTTGTGCTTCTATCAATTTATTTCCATTAAAGATTGTCGATAAAATGGTTTGTTTGTTGCGTTAAGCTATAATTATTGTTATATTTCTCAAAAATATAAAATGTTTTTATAATTTTTTATAAATAAATTTATGAAAATTAATTGTATTTATTTATAAAATATGTTTTTATATTATTTTAATTAAGGTGAAATATATATTATAAAAACTTTTAATGTACTGATAAATTGTATTTCTGTCCTAATAAACGAACCAAAAAATCATATTTTGTTCCTACTAAACGAACCAAAGAAGACTACCCCTATTGAATTATGTTCCAAACAATTAGCGATTTGTGCGCCCGCTTTCGTTCCTAGTACCAGACCGATCTGTGTTTTAGGTAACATAGGAATAACTAAGCCTTTTGTCTGTACATGGAGTCTGATGTACGGGTTTATATTGTGCCATTGCACTCATAACAAAATGATTACCTGTTAGTGTTCTAAAATAGAAAACTAGTGGTTCATTCTGGGATAGAGTGGAGTACAGACCTCTAATTGGTGTAATTTTATACTAGACCTTGTTGTTGTTTGATATTCAACCATCTTAGTCAATAATAGTTGTGGGCTTGTGTTGGTAGTAAAACATACAAGATTGAGCCCCTTTTTCTTTTCCCTACGTATTCCTTACATCTTGGCCAGCTTTTTATATAATTCTTTACATCTTGAAACCTTCCACCTCACTTGATGATATTAATATTGATTGGAAGCATGCAGTCTTGGTATTGTCCATTTTGTTTTACTCTCTGTGATGCATCAATTTCATTGTAGGATCCAAAGGAGAAGGCTAAATCAGAGACAAGGGATTGGCTGAACAATGTGGTATGAAATCTAACCCTTCTGCACCCTTTTCTTGCTTGTGTCTTAAATGCTGCAACTCATTGGTTATACCCATAATATTTTTTCTGTTGTATTTTTTCAAAAAAAAAAAAAAATCATTTTAACTTCCACTAGCCTGGAACTTCTCTATGTATATAATGTTGTTTTGGAGGCACTTATGCTTAGTGAATCAAAACTAGCATGTAATGTGAACTCTTTCCCTGAGCAGGTTGGAGAGTTGGAATCCCAGATTGATAGTTTTGAAGCTGAGATTGAAGGGCTTTCTGTGAAGAAAGGGAAGACAAAACCACCTAGACTGGTAGAACTGAATGAGAAAATACATTTTGAGACTACATATGTTGTTTTGATGTAACTTTGTTTCCTTTTGTTGTTTTTGCCCTTCAGACACACTTGGAGACATCAATTACCCGGCACAAAGCTCATATAATGAAGTTAGAATTGATTTTGAGATTATTGGATAATGATGAATTGAGTCCAGAGCAGGTCAATGATGTGAAAGACTTCTTGGATGATTATGTTGAACGTAATCAGGTTTTGTTCTATGATTTTTTTTTTCCTTTACTGCAATTTTGGGTGTTGAAAGGATCTTCCATTTAACTCTAAATCATTTGTTTTTATAAGAATAGCATCAGCAATATGATCTCCTTGGGTCATTTTCGTGGGTTTTGACTGTTAAATTTCCTGATTATTTGTGCAGGAGGACTTTGATGAATTTAGTGATGTTGATGAGCTCTACAACTCTTTAGCTTTGGACAAGGTGGATGCTCTTGAAGATTTGGTTGCTATTGGTCCTCTTTCCAAGGTAAAGTCTTGTATTCTTTTTTCCCATTTTGGTTCTGCTTGAAGATTCTAGTACCATGCCTTGTAGAACCCAATTCAAATCAGTTTTCTCTTGTGAAATTGTGATTTACTGAGACATGCTGTTACTTGCTTATTAATTTTTTTTAAAAGTTGTACTTGAACCATCTTTTAACTGACCAAAAAAAAAGGCCTTTTTTATCTTGTGTTATGGTGTTCATTGATTTCAATGTAACAAATGGGTTCTTAAGTGATATTTTAACAGAAAATTAATGAAATGGTTTCTTTCATGGAAAATAACTTGGAAAATGAAATTTTAATGTTTGGCAGGCTGCACCGATTCTTGGATTGAAGCCATCTTTGGCATCATCAACATCTCAAGTGCCGGTAGGTGTTCTGTTCTCTCTTTTGTTGGATATTTAATGATGTAGTCACCTGTATAAAAGTATGTTGGTTGACCTATATAATTTACTCCGTCATTAGTTGTTGGCTTGATGCTCACATTGATGTACAAGTAATGATAATGACTCAATGTAATCAGCAGGTTAGTTCGTCCCTGGAGCATGCAGAAGATACAGCTTCCCAGGATAGTAATTCTGATATAGCAAGGACTCCACCTTCGAAAAGTAGCGCAATTACTTCTGCTATAGCAACACCGAGTGGAAGCCATCCAATCCCTGCTCCACTGAATCTTTCACCTCATAGTTTGTCTGGTGCTTCAACGCCTCCAATTGTTCTTCCAGGTTCAAGTTCTGCTCGAAGTGTTTTGGAAAACACAGGCACCACCAATCCTTCATCTCCTGTAAATTTGCCAAATGCTTCAAAAGAAGAAGATATCACAATCTTCCCTGGCCGTAGGCCTTCTCCATCTCTTACTGATACTGGTGTACGAGGCATTGCTAGAGGAGGCCTCTCAGGTCAGCCGTCATCTAGTATTCCCCTTGTTTCTGGAAGTATGGCTTCTGGCAATGGAGCCCTTGGTGTGGTCCCTTCAGTCTCTGACATGGCAAAAAGAACTATTTTGGGGACTGATGAAAGATCTGGGAACAGTAGCATGGTGCAATCTTTGGTATCCCCTCTCAGTAACAGAATGATGTTGCCTCAGACAGCCAAGGCTAATGATGGAAGTGCATCTGTTGATTCTAGTAATCCTAGTGAATCTGCTGGAATACCTGGCAGAGTTTTTTCCCCTTCAATGGTTTCTGGTATGCAGTGGAGGCCTGGAAGCTCCTTTCAGAATCAAAATGACCCGGTATGCTAGTCTGTCAGGTGACTGTACTCGTGCTCTACATTCTTCATGTTCGATATAGTTGCTAATGCATTTGTATGTTCAGGGGCAGTTTCGTGGAAGAACTGAGATAGCACCTGATATGAGGGAAAAATATTTGCAGCGGCTCCAACAAGTGCAGCAACAAGGCCATAGCAACCTGCTTGGTGTGCCTCCTCTCGCTGGAGGAAATCTTAAGCAGTTCTCTGCACAACAAGCCCCACTCATGCAGCAGGTTCTGTTTCTTAAATGAATACCTTTTCCTGAACCAAGTTGTTCAACTTATTACAAAGTTCAATGCAAATCTAGGTTTCTGTTGCTTGTTCATATTACACATGAATATCTATGCACTGCAAACTTGTGGGAACCTGGTTAGCTTTCTGTCATGAAAGCAAATAGTAAATAATCTTTTTATGATCTTATTTTGGCAGTTCAATTCTCAAAGCTCTTCACTCTCTATCCAATCGGGTCTAGGACTTGGTGGCCAAGCACCTGGTTTTAATAGTGTAACAGCTGCCAGCTTACAGCAGCAACAAAATCCCATCCAACAGCAGTCTAGTCAGCAGGCATTGGCAACAAGTGTTCCAAAGGATGGGGGTAACATTCAGTTTGCTTGATTTTCTTTTTGGACCTTATTCTTTCTGAAGCATGAGCTCTTTAAGGGATTTGTGAGGGATCTCATATCATCTAATTTTATGAGTGCATGCAATGAAGGAGGCTCATTAAAACTAAATTGTTGTATATAGAGTAGCAGGCTGCCCAATCATGTACTCCTTGCTCCTGGTTTCTCTATTTCTTTCTTTTGAGCTTTTGCTATTGTAAGTTTGGTTTCACAGTAAATCCAGTTCTTTTCAGAAAACAAATTCCAAGGGAAGCTTTTTCAAGGAGAATAACTTTTGTTTTTCCTACAAGAAAATGTTTGATGGAGCAATGGATGGAATAATTTTTTCCAACATATTTGAATAGCATAAGTTATCATTAGAATACTTGTTATCAGAGTGGCCATATATCTCATGTAGGAAAGTAGCAGATTGCTTTACTGTTGTATGCTGAGTGTTTCATGTTCTTTTACCGTGTCTTGACCAGAGACTTAATTCAACCTGTGATAATACTTCTATCTCTGGATTAAGAGCTTAGTATATATGCAGATATTGGGAATGCAAAAGTTGAGGAACAACAACTGCGCAATTTAGCTGATGATTCAAGTTCTGAAGTTGTTCCAACTTCTGGGCTTGCCAAGAATCACATGAACGAGGATGAGATGAAAACTCAGTATGCAATTGATTCTCCGGTATGTTGAATACCTCTTAAGGTTGTATGCTTTAGGCATTATAGCTGGTGTGGTACTGTTTGTGTGAGCATGTTCTATCTTCTGTTAGAATCATCAGTAACTTTCACTTAATTTGGTAATCCAGATGGTCCAGTTAGTTGATTGAGTATTTCCTCTTATCATATGTCATTGTTTTGTAAAACTACATGTGCATGGGCTTGACTACGTAGAGTAAAAGTGATGTTTGGCTGAATTTATGTAGTAGTAATAGTTTCATTTTCTTTAGGTTTAAAAACTGTTTGTTTTCTAGATAGAGTGTGGGTTTAGGTGAATGTTGGTTGCATAAATTGTTAGTTATGAAGATGACGTGAGTGGTCTGTGAATGGTTTTTCACTGCAGGCTGCTGTATCAGGCTCCTTGACAGAACCTGCTCAAGTTATTAGGGATGTTGATCTTTCTCCTGGGCAACCCTTACAATCTAACCAGTCTTCTAGTGGTCTTGGCGTTATTGGCAGGAGAAGTGTTACTGATTTTGGTGCCATTGGTGACAACCTCAGTGGCTCAATGAATACTGGAGGAATGCATGATCAACTATACAATTTGCAGATGCTTGAGGCTGCATACTATAAAATTCCCCAACCTAAAGACTCAGAACGTGCTAGGAGCTACACTCCAGTATGGGATTTCCAATAATCATCTCTCTTTTTTTACTTTCCAAGAAACAACAAAAGTGTAGGTTCTTATATTTGTTATCTGTTTGTACTCTGCAGAAACACCCTGCTGCAACACCTGCTAGCTACCCTCAAGTTCAGGCACCGATTGTGAATAATCCTGCCTTCTGGGAACGCATAAGCTTAGATGGCTATGGCACTGGCACTGATACACTGTTCTTTGCATTTTATTATCAGCAGGTAAATAGGTTATTCTATCTCTTGCCCTGTGTGTGTGTGTTTTATTGCAATAGAACTTGGTGACAATTGAGCTCTCCGACTTGTAAAATTTTGTGCAGAATACTTACCAACAATATCTGGCCGCAAAGGAACTGAAGAAGCAGTCTTGGAGATACCACAGAAAATACAACACATGGTTTCAGCGGCATGAGGAACCAAAAATCGCCACTGATGAATTTGAACAGGGAACCTATGTATACTTTGATTTTCACATAGCAAATGATGACCACCAACATGGATGGTAAGTTGTTGGCATGGAAGTATAGTCTTCTCATTTATTTCAAAAAGCATCATATACCTGTGTTATGTTGCTTGGATTCTTCATTTTATAGAATTATCCATGTCCGACGCTCATTTCTGAATACGGATATGGAGATATGACATCCAAGGTTTCTCCAAGTATATGAAAAACTTAAAAGATCTTACTATACTACCTGATACACCCAAGTCCTAACGTAGTACCTGCCTGGCTGAATCACATTTTCAGTTAAACTATCTGTTTTTATGCTAATCTTGCGTGATGCTGTTTTTCAGGTGTCAGAGAATTAAGACGGAGTTCACGTTTGAGTATAACTATCTTGAAGATGAACTTATTTGCTGAAACGTAATGTAAGTTGTGTTTCTGTCACCCCCTGAAATTTCATTGCAACTTTTTGGAAAAGCCTCATGACGAAGATGAGATGAGATGTCAAGCTTTGATTAGACAATTCATTTTCCAATTATGCCTTTTTTGTTGGATATTAGTTCTGTTGCAATTCATTACAACGAAAGACATTGGGAATATTGGTAGCAGTCTTTATTAATCTATTGGCATCATTTGGGTTATATTGCATTTAAACAGGAAAAAAAAATGAAAGACATTTTATGGGGAACATTGGTATAAAATAGAATGTGTTTTAACTTTCTGTTTATATTTGATTCACTAGCTCAAGTGGGTACGGTATGTATGATGTTGATAAATTTTTGGACTTTAGCTTGAGGATACTTGCGGTTTAAAAAATATATATATAGATGTTCAGGCATTGGAATATGAATGTAGATTTGATTTTTGTTTCTATTTGTTCAGGTTCAGTTTTAATTGAATCAGAAAGTTGTATTATTTGAATAGCCTAAGATTTTAAAAAAGCTCCCTTTGTTCAAGGAAGCCTACATTGTAACTAAAGACATCCTTATTCTTTGATATCAATTCAAGGACTAAAGAATTCCTTAATTCTTAAATATTTTATTCAATAAAAGTAGATAAATATCTTGCAAGAAAGCTCTCTATATTCTTCAATGTATTTGACAAATGTTTGGTTTTATGCTGTGTAATGTAGGATGTTGAGATCCCATAGTAGGTTCATTCTTATTTTGTTCACCTTTGGTATTAGGATTTGTTTGGAAGTTAAAATTTAAAATAAAACTAAAAGATTTCAAATTGTTATAACGAGATTTCAACATGTAGACCTTTCTCTTTTTCAGGGTATTCCCTATCCTTTTCTTTTGAAAGTAATACTTTTTCCCAAAAATATTGCTTTTAATCAGCTTATCAACGCTACTCATAATTTATCCAAGTAATGAAACAAAGGTAAAGTGGTAGAAGGTTTGTTAGTGTTGCTATCATGCATGCTCATTTGGTCAATTGATTTTTGTTAACATTTAAATAAAGTTTTTCTGATGTATGTTTTATGTTTAAAAACAGAAACAAGAAAGACAAAGTTGAGTCTCACACGTTTAAGCTTTATTCTAATTAAATATTGATTCATTTTTCAAACTACGATAAGCCTCTTTCAATATTTAATATGAGGAAATAGTGTCTTTTTAAAAAGAGTAAAAACTTAAATATCATCCTCATAAATCATCAATTATGTGTATCAAACAATCATATAACTTGGTTTAGTTATGCCCATATTCTTTGAACTTTTGCAATTTTGTCTTGGTTTCTATTTTCAAGAATTTAGTACTTCCACTTGTTTGATGAAAAAAAATTAATAGCCCAATTAATAATATTGTTAATAAATTTTCGTTAAATTTGGATATGTGACATTTTAATAATTAAAGTTTTTATTTAAAAAATGAAAATCCAACTAATAATAAATTTAATACAAATCTGACAACAAGGTTATTAATCTATATATTATATAAAATTAGCTCCTAAGGGAGCATTCAAAATCAATTTCAAAACTTAGTAAGGGTATTTTAGGTTGTATAAAAAATCAATAGGGATAATTTAGACATTAAAATTTAATAAGAGTAATTTAGATATCTTTAAAAATACAAATTTATTTATCTATAAATTTTAAATTATTCCTGATTTAATGTAAATTTATATTCTATACTTATATTAAATTGAATAAAGGGACAAAATGAGTGTATTAAATTTATATTTATTAATACAACAGTAGGAGCAAAATATTTGTTCTCTTTATTTGTAATTTCATCTTAAAAAATCCCTTAAATCCATAGATTTTTTTTTTGTCTTTTTACTAGATTCACATTTATCGATCCTAGTATTTTTAAGCTTTGTTTTTGTTCATGTGTATGGCTTTAGTTTTTTTTTTTTTTAATTTTTCTTTACTTATTCATTTTCAATTTTTGAATTGTAGTAGAGACCAATTGAAGACAAATTTGACTTTTTTTAATGTGAGTTTTGTTAATGAAGTATTTTTTTTCCCATATTAAGAAAATGAAGAAGATCGAGACTGTTTCGTTTTCCAGACAAAGTAAGCATTGATAGAATTTTTGAAGACTACAAAGACGAAGAAACGACAGTTTTTTGACACAAGCATCAACATTCACGATTTAACGGTTGAATATTAAAATTATTGTTCTTCTCAAAATTTAATTTGATTTTTTATTGGTTAATTTTTCTTTTTTGATCAAATTAATGTTTCTATTATCGATGTAAATAAAATCAACTCCGAAGGAGAGTAAAAAAGATTATTCACTTTCATTTAAAAATGACAAAAGGTATTTTAGTGGAATTTTTGTGATAATACATATATTTACATAGTCACTATTTTTATCAAACCTTTAATCTATTTCTTGATTTGCTGGAGCTTATATCTAATTAAATTTATCTCAACTTTAAATATCAATTTTGAGAATTCTAACGTTTTTTAATCTATTTATTTACCTTCTGTTACAATTTTAAATATTTAAAATAAAGGGACTAAATTCTTAAACTTGAAAGCAGAGGACCAAATTTCAAAAATTCAAAAAAGTACAGAGACTGGAGACAAAATTAGACTTATATAACTTTTCTATTGAACCGATTAAATTAACTTATAACCATGATTATTCTTAAGAAATTATGGTGGGCTGGAGTCGTAATTTGTTGTTTAAGCCATCAATGTGAAAGCATTTGTTGTACATCTGAATCATAATTAGGTTAAATTAATGAATAATTTGGAAATGAAAACTAGAAAGGTTGTGGGCCAATAAAGTAATATAATCTAAGGAAATTTATTTCAACATGGAAAATGATGTGGATCCACACCTTCCAAAACTTATCAAAAACCTTCCCTTTTTTTTCTTTTACATATCTTGCCTCAGGTTGTTCGACTCTTAACTTAGTTGGTATGGACATTGTTGTCAATATAGGAGGACATGAGTTCGAGTGCGTTGAAATGCATTATTGTCCTATTTATAGGTTGAGGAGGGACTACGGATAGTTTTAACTATTGTGTTAAAAACAGCAAATATGATCAAAAACTATAATAAATTTATTAAAAAAACTTATGTTAACCTTTTTTTGTTCCTTTCTTTTTACTCTTGTTCCTTAATATCATATAAGTAAATTTGAGAATTATAATATTTGAAAGTTTGGATGAAATTGAAAAGCTCAACAAAGGTAGCCAGTAAAGAATAAGGGACCCCCACATCAAAATTGGGAATGAAAAGGTTGAGTGAGATGTAAAGAGGAGAGGATGACAATGATATGTGATGGATTTATGTATTTCCCTTTTTTAATTTAAAAAAAATTATTTTAGGTAATAAGTATAAGTATATTTGTGTTTGCAAATATAATTAATATACTTTCAAAATAAGTATTATAAAGCACAACTAATAGGTAATCAAAATATCTTCGAATATAATCCATATATGATGGGATTTAAATAAAAATAAATATGAAATGAATTCATATTTTATATAATACACACACTACATTGTTGTCCAAATAAAAATCTACCACTTATGTAACATCCCAAAAATGGGGTTATTTGGAATTTAACTATTTTTCCCATGTATGAACCATTTGGTGTATTATTTACGGAATAATAGAGCGTAATTTAAGGCTTTGAGTTGGCTCGGTTTAATAGAAATTTTTGGTTTTAACTTAAAAGGTAGGGAGCCTTAGCAGGAAGGGTGTTATAAGAATAAATTAGTGTAATTTGACACAAAAGGGCCTTGGAAAAGTGGCAAAAGGAGGCCACTTAAGGGCTAGTGTTGACGCCACCAAGGGAGCTAGGGAGCTTGTGTTCGAGTCATGAAATCCCCTTCTTTTCATTTATGTTGGACGGCACATAGGGAGGATTTTTCTCTTTAAAATATATTTTTTTAGAGATAATATGAGCATTTTTAATTTCTTAAATTCTATGGATTATGAAGAGATAAATGGAGATAATAAGGATGTTATTTTAAATGCATTATCATGGGATAATCAAGAATTTCAAAGGGATATTATTTGGATATTAGGGATATTATTAGATTATTTGAATATTAATTGATTAATGGAGATTAATTCAAATTAATTTTGAATTAATACAAATGTGTGGCCAAGAGAAGTTTTAGGTATTGAGTCGAATTTGAACTCCTTATTCAAAGGAGTGGACGACAAGCAATGGAGGAGGAGTGCCGAATTCTTTATAAACCCCTACCACCTTGATTCTTCTTTTAGACTTTTTCCAAGTAGCCGAATTCCCTTAGTATATTTTTGTCTTCACAATTTTGGCTAAACACTCCACCTGTTTCTTTCTTTCTTTCAAACTCCTCTCTTCTCTCATATTTTGGTGAAACTCCCCACCCTCCACTTCTCTTCATTTTTCTTTCTTTTCAATTGAACCTATTCCCTATTTGGTGGTAGAAAGTTCTCTTCCTCCCTAATAGCACCCTTTGGCCGAATATCACGAGAGGCATTAAAGGCATCTGGATTTCCTCTCGATTGTGAAGGTAAGTTTGGCCGAATACCTATGGATTTTCTCCTCTCTATATTCGTCGATTTCTACAAAGGAAGGTGCCGATTTGGCAATTATTATAAGACTACTAAAACAAGTAGTAACCGATTTCTTCTAGGTGCTCGTAAACGTAAGGCGCTTGACTCAAAGCCGATCTCTAGAATTCGATTTTTGGGTAAGTGATGGTAAGATCTGTTTTAGTTAGTTATTTGGTATTAGTTTAAGCCGAAGGCTATTAATCTGTATTGATTAACCAAGTACTTGGTACAGCAGACTGTATCGAGTGCCGTGGTTCGTAAGCAAAGCAAAGGTAAGGATTCGGGACCATAACTAACCCTCTAGATTTGTTTTGGTTGGCCGAATAGAGCCATAACACTAATCCTAAAAGTTGGTCGAATATAGGTGCAGATAGATCTAGGTGGCCGACTCTCTTTCGGGATATAGATTATTCGTGGTGACAGGTGTGTACATACACACCTTGTAACTTATTAAATTATGTGAAGTAATGTGATTGCTAACGTGATGTATGTAGCAATGGTTTGAATACCATAACGGTATACGGGGTAACCAGGTAAGTACCTGTGCATATGATTTGCTATTTGATGCTTTTGGGAAGCATGTTGTGATAATACATTTGATAAATCTGTATAATTATTGCCGATGTGGGTTGATTGAGTGGAGGCGGTGTATTCGTGTGCCGCGGGCACCAAGATGTTTTGGTAACACACCACCGCGACTACGGTCACCAGAGGTTTGGTACCTCCAGAGGTTTGGCACCTCAGTAGCGACTTATCCCTGTGGTTAATACCACCGTGGGTTGGCCCCACTTGAGATATGGGATCGTCTGCCAGTGATTTGGTATCACACGATGGGTTGGCCCCATCACCCGATTTGTGTCTACGGACACCAGTGCTTTGGTAGCACATCGTGACTATATGTCACCAGTGGTTTGGCACCACCAGTGGTTTGGTACCACAACGGGGTAGACAGTGGCGTATGGCTGGCTAGGTTGGGACACATGATAACTTGCATAATTAATTTGTTATATGTTGTGTATGAATATGTTTAAACCGGGAAGGGTTACACATCGAGTCTTGGTGACTCACCTTCTCTTTACATTTTTCAGGTAACGAGTAGATCGCGGATGTGGAGCCGGGCTGACTCGAGGTGGCCATGCAGTGAATTTAAACCGAATGGATTTTGGCTTTAGTTATTTTAATCTTTAGTTGATTTTATTTTGAATGTAATAAGGCCTCCTAACACTTTAGCTTTGTTTGTTTTTTTATATTCTTTGAATAATTTGCTGCTTAAACTATTTTTTTATCAATATTACATTGAATGAACACGTTTTCTCAAAGTAAACGAAAATGTTTTACCGTGGCGTAGTCGGGCACATTTAAAACTCTAAAATAACTTGACCCAATTGATTTCCAAATTTAATCTAAGTAAGGTTTTATTAAGTCCACTAAAAAGAAGGGTTTTCAAAATTTAAGTTGGTTTCAAAAAGGAACTTCAAAAATGTTTTCATCATGTGGACAGATTCGCCATAGCGTTTGGTGGGTTTGGGTCGTTACAAAATTGGTATCGAGCCAGTTCAAAGCTCTGGTGTGGGGCCCAAGCCCAAAAATGTTTTAGAAGGCCTTATAAAATGATTTTTGGATTTTGAACAGCATGGCCCGAGTCTCCGGCACCGATCCGCCCAGGTAAGTACTTCTGAACCTCTTGGTGAACTATATTCTGTAGAAGGGTAGGAAGTATGGAACGTAGATAGACTTATAGGACTTGAACCCAGGATTAGATTACTCAAACACATGAACCAAACATAAGACATTAAAGAACTAAACCAATCTATGACTTAGCGGTGAGCTAGGGTGTGGTAACCCTCAGACGCATGTCGAGGATTGGATCGGAAGAGCACGGTATTTAAGCAGTCCGTGTGACTCACCTCTCTCTTCGCAGTATCCCACCGGTGCATAGCCAGTTCTGGCTCACCCTAACTCGGAGGCTCGGTGGTGTGGCAACCTGCATGCGCATGTGCTCAGAAAGGTTCGGTGAGAGCTTGGTATTTAAGCGGTCCGCGTGACCCACCTCCTCTTCACTCGAATCTGCACAGTGCGTAGCTTTGGTTCACCCCGACCAAGAGGGCTCTGGTCATAAGCTAAACCTAATGACTAAAACCCGAAAAGGGAATTAGCCATGTTTTCGAAACAGAACGAAACAACAACAACTCAAATGTTTTCAAAACTCTTGCAACAACTCTTTCGAATCAGAAAATCCCATATTTATAACGTTTTCCTAGAAAAACTCAAATTTTCAGAAAATTACAAAAATGCCCTTAGGGGTAAAATTACTAAAACGCCCCTGACTCATAAAATATCAGTTCAATGGTTTTGCTCAAAAATTTCAACTACTTTACAAATATCCAATAACTTAGCTTTGAAAAATCAACACTGAAATATTTTGGTTTTAGAAAATTATGAAAACGCCCTCAATTTGTGAAAATTTCCGAAATGACCTTGATCTTTGGAAAACTTTACCAACATCACTATTTGAAAAGGGAAAACTTTCAAAAAGGGACCCTCAAAGTGTTACAACTGACGAAAATATCACTGATTTATCAAAATGACAGAATTGCCCCTGATTGACAAAATTACCAAAATACCCCTGGTTCCAAAACGATTACAATTTTACAAATTTTCCTAAATATCCTCCAGTTTTAGGAATTTCAAAATGACCTACTTTACTAAAATTTTAAAACTTCTTTTGTTACGAAAATACCCCTGTAGAGAAAATGACGAAAATACCCCTGGGTTAGAAATGGGCAGAAATGTCCGAAGAGTGAATAGGTATGGAAAGTATTAAGGAATGGATGCATGAACTCTTTTGTGTGAACTAGGATAGAAGACTGAAACCTTGTTTGCTCGAAAGAATCCCTAATTAAATTTGCATTCATAAAATTTCTTCATGAATAAGAAAAGTGAAACAAATGCTAACACATAAAATTTTCTTAATCGATTAAAAGCACGATAGATAGAATGAGTTCTAGAGGACGTGGACGCCGTCGTGGGCGCGGTAGGGGTAGGATGACGGTGTCTCGAACCCACAGTCAGTCAAGGTCAGTCAGAAAACGAGGTACCACCGCCACCACCACCTCCTACTTTTGGGTCGGCGGCGAGCGAGGACCGCACGGTGGTGAGGAGGCCGTGTCGCAAGTCTGTTTTGCGAGTTTTGGAGATGGTGGTGGGGGTGGTGGGAATTTGGGAGCTCGAAAGTCTGTTCCCGAGTGAATTTGGCCTAACGGGCCGAGGTATTCCGTGGTGTCTCGTGAGTGGCACCCAGTCGCCATGAGAATATTGGCTGGAATCTACGGAAAGGGTCATGAATGATCTCGACCGACCGAGGAGGAGAAAAGTTGAAAGGGGCGGTGTCGCTTCTAAAGGATGAAGCGCACGGTGGTGGTCGATTTGTCGGGATGGAGCCGCGGTGATGATCTCACGTGGGCTACTTTAAAACGGCCTTTCGAGAAGAAGTATGTGGGCACTAGTTACACCGATGCTCAAAGGAAAGCCTTCCCAGGTCTAGTGCAAGGAACTAAGTCGGTGGCCGAGTATGAGGCGGAGTTTTAAGGCGGTGAGTAGGTATGCGGAGGAATCGTAGCCACCGAACACGAGTATGTGTGTCCGCTTTGAGGACGGAGCTCGAAATGATCTGAGATTACTAATTGCCCATGCAGCAGTTCGTGAGTTCTCATCTCTTGTGGAAAAGGCCAAGGTGGTAGAAGGGGGTTAGGAGATTTGTAAGGCAAAACTATAGTAAGAATAACCGAAAAGAGGATTTGGGTCACCTGGATCGGGTAGCACTAATGCTCGAGAAGCGCTAATTTAAGCGAGTGGGCGAATCGGGGAAGGAAAGCCCACGGCTACTAATCAGAGGCCGACTCAGTGTAACCACTGTGGGAAAACCCATTGGGGAAGCTGTTGGACCGGTGGTAGAGGTTGTTTTGAATGTGGGTCTTTAGAGCATCGTGTCAAAGATTGCCCCCGGAAACTAGCTAAGAATCAGCCAGAAGGGCAGAACCGTACTCAAGCAGAAATATGGGACCACGGAGGGTCGCGGGAATGGTCGAGGAGGAAATGGTGCGAATAAGTCGTGGAACTCGAGGCGAGAGGATCGGGTAACACAGAGGCTAGGCAGCCTGGCTTAGTTTATGCAGCGAGGCGTCGCGAGGAAGGGGAGACGCACCGGACGTCATAACCGGTACGTTTCTAATATTTGGTTTACCTTATGTTGCATTAATTGATGTGGGTTCGACGCACTCGTACATTGCTAGTAGTGTGGTAGGAACTATGGACCTAGACTCGAGACTACTCTTGGGAAGATGGTATGCTAAGCCCCCAGGACACTCTGTAGTAGTAGACAAACTTTATAGAGATGTACCCCTAGAACTCCGCCGGTCGTATTTGTAGCCGATCCGATGGAACTACCTTCGGAGAGTTCGATTTGATCCTTGGAATGGACCTGGTTGGTTAAGTATCGCGAATTTGGATTGCGCGCTAAGCGCATGGTGCTCAAGCGGTGAGGTGATGAAGTGGTTATGATAGGTGATAGAAGGAATTACCTATCCAATGTGATGTCGGCCTTGAAGGCCGAAAGGATGGTCAAGAAAGGTTGCGAGGCATACTTGGTTCGAATATGTGCTTTGGAAGCTAAGAGTCGGTAGTTGGAAAGGTTCGAACGGTTGGAGAATTTCTTTGATGTATTCCCGGAAGAACTTCCGAGTCCGCCTCCAAATCGGGAAGTTGAATTCGGTATAGACTGCTACCTTAACGCGCACTTTGTCTATAGCACCATACCGAATGGCACCAAAGGAATTGGTGGAGTGAAGGCCCAAATTCGTGAGCTCTTGGATAGAGGGTTTATTCGACCAAGCATATCCCCGGGAGCAGCACTGTGTTATTTGTCAAGAAGAAGGCGGGTCCATGCGAATGTGCATCGACTACCGCCGATTAAACAAGTTAACGATCAAAAACAAGTATCCGTTGCCTCGGATCGATGACTTGTTTGACCAACCGAAGAAAGGTGCCGCGGTGTTTTCAAAGATAGACCTTAGGTGGGCTACCATCAACTAAAGGTGAAAGAAGTTGATGTCCACAAGACGGCATTCGAACTCGGTATGAGACATTACGAGTTTACGTAATGCCATTCGGGTTGACCAACGACCGCGCGGCATTTATGGACTTGATGAACAGAGTATTTCAAAGAACCTGCACCGATTCGTCGTAGTATTCATTGGCGACATCTTGGTGTACTCTAAGACGGAGGAGGAGCATGGCGAGCATTTGCGAATAGTGTTGCAAGTACTAAGGAGAAGCGATTATATGCCAAATTCGGTAAGTGTGAATTTTGGCTAAGGGAAGTAGCTTTCTTAGGTCACGTCACGTAGTGTCGGCGAAAGGATTAGAGTGGACCTCGCAAGATTGAAGCGGTGTTGGATTGGAAACCGCCTAGGTCGGTGAGCGAGAGAAGTTTCCTAGGTTCAGCGGGGTATTATCGAAGGTTTGTAGAAGGATTTTCTCCGATCGCAAGACCGTTGTGAAGCTACTAAGAAAAGGAGTCTCATTTGTATGGTCGAAGAAGAAAGAAGAAAGCTTCGATAAACTAAGGAAAATTTTGACGAAGCTTCGATTTTTGAAAAACGCAGGCGGAAAATTGTTCACCGTTTATTGTGATGCGTCCCATACTTGGTTTGGGATGTCTTTGATGATGCAGGAAGGAAGGTAGTAGCCTATGCATCACGTCGATTAAGACCTCATGAATTGAACTATCCAACGCACGACTTAGAGCTAGCAGCAGCGTCTTCGCTCAAAAAATATGGAGACACTACCTTTATGGGGAGAAGTCGATAGTTTATACAGATCACAAGAGTCCGAGGTATCTCTTGACTCGAAGGATCTTAACTTGAGACGGCGTCGGTGGATCGAACTTTTGAAGGATTACGATTGTTCAATCGAGTATCATCCGTGCAAGGCCAACGTGGTAGCCGACGCGTTGAGCCGGAAAGTAGTGATGAGACTTAAGAGCAATGTTTGCTCGGTTAAGTCTATATGATGATGGAAGTCTATTGGCGGAACTTGAGTTAAGCCAACATGGATCGAGGAGGTTAAGGAAAAAGCGATCGGTGGATGAAGGGTTGAACGCTAAGAGAGCACAAGTTCGGGATGGTGGTTTGGAAGGATATAACTTTGTCGAGTGATGGAGTATTATGCTTTCAAGAGGCGAGCGTGTATGCCAAAGGATGTGGAATTGAGGCGAGAAGATTCTCCATGATGCACATAGCGACACTTCTTACGCTATGCATCCGGAGGCGATAAGATGTCTGAGGATCTCAAAGAGCAATTACAGTGGCCGGGTTAAAGCGTGAAGTAACAGAGTTTGTTGGTAAGTGTCGACTTGTCAGCGGTTAAGGTGAACACCGATTTGCCGTCGTGGTTGCTTCGGCCGGTGAAGATTCCCAATGGAAGTGGGAGCGGATCACTATGGATTTTGTTAGTGGGCTACCCTCACTTGAAGAAGAAAGACGCGGTTTGGGTAATAGTAGACCGGTTAACTAAGTCGGCTCACTTCATACCGGTGAGGATGGATTTCTCTCTTGAAGCTAGCTAAGTCAGACGCCCGGAGATAGTAAGATTGCATGGGGTTCCAACATCAATCATCTCGGATAGGGATCCCGATTCACGTCAAGGTTTTGGAAAGCCTTGCATCAAGCTATGGGCACACGGTTGGATTTTAGTACCGCTTTCCATCCACAAATCGACGGACAATCGGAAAGGGTGATACAGATCTTGGAGGATATGTTAAGAGGTTGTGTCTTGGATTTCGTGGTAGTTGGGAGGAATTTCACCGTTAGCGAGAATTCTCCTACAACAACAAACCTATCGAGCAAGTATCCAGATGGCACCATACGAAGCATTGTATGGGTGGAAATGTCGTACTCGACGCGTGTTGGGCGGAATTAGGCGAACGATGATTTTGGGTCCGTAATTGGTGACGAGACAGAGGATAAAGTTAAAGTGATTCGGTCTAAATGCGAAGGAAGCATCGGACAGCGTAAATCCTATGCCGATTTAAAACGCAAAGAAATGGAGTATGCGGTAGGAGACAAGGTTTTCCCGAAGGTGTCGCTTGGAAAAAGGTGTTAAGATTTGGACGGAAAGGAAGCTAAGCCCAAGGTTCATCGGGCCATATACGGTGATTAAGCGTGTTGGACGATGGCGTATCGGCTTGAGTTACTGGCGAACCGAACCAGATCCATGATGTTTTTCACGTATCAACGCCGAGATCAGATCGGCCGGACTCCATCATCGCACGTGGTGCCGATGGCGAAATCAAGGTGAATTCAGATTTATCGTTTGAGGAGGAACGATTCGGATCTTAGACCGAGGCGTGAAGGTTCTACGTAGGAAGTCGGTGCCCTTGGTGAAGGTGTTGTGGCGGAACCATGGGTTGAGGAAGCTACGTGGGAACCCGAGGATGTAATGAGGCAAACAATACCCCACCTTTTCTAGTTAAGTAATTTGGGGACGAAATTTATTTTAAGGGGGTAGAAGCGTAACATCCCAAAAATGGGGTTATTTGGAATTTAACTATTTTTCCCATGTATGAACCATTGCGGTATTATTTACGGAATAATAGAGCGTAATTTAAGGCTTTGAGTTGGCTCGGTTTAATAGAAAATTTCGGTTTTTAACTTAAAAGGTAGGAGCCTTAGCGAGAAGGGTGTTATAAGAATAAATTAGTGTAATTTGACACAAAAGGGCCTTGGAAAAGTGGCAAAAGGAGGCCACTTAAGGGCTAGTGTTGACGCCACCAAGGGAGCTAGGGAGCTTGTGTTGAGTCGCAGAAATCCCCTTCTTTTTTCATTTATGTTGACGGCATATAGGAGGATTTTCTCTCTTTAAAATATATTTTTTTAGAGATAATATGAGCATTTTTAATTTCTTAAATTCTATGGATTATGAAGAGATAAATGGAGATAATAAGGATGTTATTTTAAATGAATTATCATGGGATAATCAAGAATTTCAAAGGGATATTATTTGGATATTAGGGATATTATTAGATTATTTGAATATTAATTGATTAATGGAGATTAATTCAAATTAATTTTGAATTAATACAAATGTGTGGCCAAGAGAAGTTTTAGGTATTGAGCGAATTTGAACTCCTTATTCAAAGGAGTGGACGGCAAGCAATGGGAGGGGAGTGCTAGAATTCTTTATAAACCCCCTACCACCTTGATTCTTCTTTTAGACTTTTTCCAAGTAGCCGAATTCCCTTAGTATATTTTTGTCTTCACAATTTGGCTAAACACTCCACCTGCTTTCTTTCTTTCTTTCAAACTCCTCTCTTCTCTCATATTTTGGTGAAACTCCCCACCCTCCACTTCTCTTCATTTTTCTTTCTTTTCAATTGAACCTATTCCCTATTTTGGTGGCAGAAAGTTCTCTTCCTCCCTAATAGCACCCTTTGGCCGAATATCACAGAGGCATTAAAGGCATCGAGATTTCCTCTCGATTGTGAAGGTAAGTTTGGCGAATACCTATGGATTTTCTCCTCTCTATATTCATCGATTTCTACAAAGGAAGGTGCCGATTTGGCAATTATTATAAGACTACTAAAACAAGTAGTAACCGATTTCTTCTAGGTGCTCGTAAACGTAAGGCGATTGACTCAAAGCCGATCTCTAGAATTCGATTTTTGGGTAAGTGATGGTAAGATCTGTTTTAGTTAGTTATTTGGTATTAGTTTAAGCCGAAGGCTATTAATGTATTGATTAACCAAGTACTTGGTACATGAGACTGTGTGTCGAGAGTGCCGTGGTTTCGTAGCAAAGCAAAGGTAAGGATTCGGGACCATAACTAACCCTCTAGATTTGTTTTGGTTGGCCGAATAAGCCATAACACTAATCCTAAAAGTTGGTCGAATATAGGTGCAGATAGATCTAGGTGGCGACTAACTTCTCTTTCGGGATATAGATTATTCGTGGTGGTGACAGTGTGTACATACACACCTTGTAACTTATTAAATTATGTGAAGTAATGTGATTGTTAACGTGATGTATGTAGCAATGGTTTGAATACCATAACGGTATATCGGTAAACCGTAAGTACACATGCATATGATTTGCTATTTGATGCTTTTGGGAAGCATGTTGTGATAATACATTTGATAAATCTGTATAATTATTGCCGATGTGGGTTGATTGAGTGGAGGGGGCAGTGTATTCGTGCCGACGGGCACCAGTGTTTTGGTAACACACCGTGACTACGGTCACCAGAGGTTTGGTACCTCCAGAGGTTTGGCACCTCAGTGGCGACTTATCCCCCGTGGTTAATACCACCGTGGGTTGGCCCCACTTGAGATATGGGATCGTCTGCCAGTGATTTGGTATCACACGATGGGTTGGCCCCATCACCCGATTTGTGTCTACGGACACCAGTGCTTTGGTAGCACATCGTGACTATATGTCACCAGTGGTTTGGCACCACCAGTGGTTTGGTACCACAACGGGGTAGACAGTGGCGTATGGCTGGCTAGGTTGGGACACATGATAACTTGCATAATTAATTTGTTATATGTTGTGTATGAATATGTTTAAACCGGGGGAAGGGTTACATACTGAGTCTTGGTGACTCACCTTCTCCTTTACATTTTTCAGGTAACGAGTAGATCGCGGATGTGGAGCCGGGCTGACTCGAGGTGGCCATGCAGTGAATTTAAACCGAATGGATTTTGGCTTTAGTTATTTTAATCTTTAGTTGATTTTATTTTGAATGTAATAAGGCCTCCTAACACTTTAGCTTTGTTGTTTTTTTTTTATATTGCTGAATAATTTGCTTAAACTATTTTTTTTTTATCAATATTACATTGAATGAACACGTTTTCTCAAAGTAAACGAAAATGTTTTACCGTGCCGTCGGGCACATTTAAAACTCTAAAATAACTTGACCCAATTGATTTCCAAATTTAATCTAAGTAAGGTTTTATTAAGTCCACTAAAAAGAAGGGTTTTCAAAATTTAAGTTGGTTTCAAAAAGGAACTTCAAAAATGTTTTCACTGTAACGGACCAGATTCGGCCATAGCGTTTGGGCCGGGTTTGGGTCGTTACAACTTAGGCTCGAACTCAAGTGAATTTTATGGAAGAGCAATTCTTGGCCACCAAACTAAACCTAGGAATTTAAAACTGTACATGATTCACATACTATATAGAATTATCTAACTAAAAATCTACCACTTGCTACCCTAAAGCTCGAATCCGAATAGATTATATGAATAAATAATTCTTATATAAATCCACACATGATTTTCACAATATGAAATTATAGTTAAAACTAAAACCTAATTGGGTTTTGGCCTCTGGCTAGGATTGAAAAGGAGAAGCAGCCCCAAGCTTCTTTTTCTTTCATAAAGGAAAATAAATGGGGGCAGACAAGTCTCCCATCCCCTATGAATTTTCTCAAAAGAAAAAACATATTTTTTTATTAATAATTAACATAATTGTATGTTATTTATATATATATTTTTTAATGTTTATAATATTTTATATTTCGAAATTTTTATGTATTAACATATTTTTTGTTATACAACTCAAAAACTATTCATAATTTTTCATTTTTGAATATAGATTTTGATCATATTTGTTATTTTTGATACAATAACTAGATATATCTATAGTTCTTCCCAAACTTATAAATAGAAGGATAATGCGTTTCAGCATACTCGAACTCATGTCCTTTTACATTGACAATAATACCCATACTAATCGAGTTAATACTCAATCGACTAATTTGATTAATTTTTATAGCATATAATGGTGTTTAATATTACCATATGTAATTTATATGTATATGGTTTTGGTGGGTAGAATGGGAAGTAGGTGTTAAAATGGGAAGTAGGTGTTAAAATGGGTGCAAGAATTGCTAAAGCCATTATCCAAATTTGAATAAATGCAACTGCCAATGAGTTGTGCCAACTACCACCAAACATCTACCCTTTCCACCCTTTACTCTTCATTTCATTCAATCCCATCCCATCCCATCTAAAACTATTATTCTTTTATATTTATATATATTTAATAAAATTGAGTTAGTGTTAGCTCGATTGACATGGACATTATTATCAATATAGAAAAAAATATAAGTTTAAGCGTGCCGAAGCGCATTATCCTCCTATTTTTGAGTTGGGGAGGAGTTATAAGTAGTTATAGGCATTGTGTCAAAAAGAGCAAAAATGATCAAAACCTATAATGCTATTGTTAAAAAAACACTCGATAAAAAAGTTTCAAGTAATTGGATTTGAACCCTATTATTTTCATCAATAAAATATCAACTTCACTATTAAACCAAAACTTTATTTCAACATGATATTTACATTTTAATTGTATTATGCATACTTTATCACCCATCAATTGTATATATATTGATAATATTGTTGATTGAGTTGATATAACAACCATAATAGAAAAAATTGTAATGCATTTTGTATTTTTAATATGGTGTATCGACATGTTTAAATTTTATTTTACTCACAATTTAATCTATTGTATTTCATTTTAATATTGTACATATTTCATGTGTTATTATTAGTTAGTTTCAAACCTTACGTTTCATTATTTATTGTATGTTATTTTTAAACTAACCTCTATGTTTTAAATACATAACTTCCACACACATAGAGTTTCTAGTTTTTGTTATGTTTATGTTATTTTTTATGATGTGACATTTTATTGTTTAAAAATTAATGATTGCATTATCATACATTGATTAAATATCTGGATTATATGTAAGTATTCTATCAAGTTGATGTCACCAATTTAGTTATAAAATTACAAAAATATTTATTTTTAAATTATAATTAATATTATTATGATCACACTTCTATCTTTTTCTATTTTTATATCACCTTAAAACAACACAATTACAAATTACAAATTCAAAAATTAAACATGTGTTCAATAATATTAAATTACAAGTTCATTACTACTCCGCTTATATTCATTATTAAATAAATCTTAATATAAAATATTTTTAACATACAATATTTTCTTTTACCCACATTGTAAACTGGGGCAAAGCTAAAAAAAATTTGAGAGGTCGAAATTAAATTGTATACTTTTACGATAATAAAAATATAATTTCACTATTTTAATAGTTTATATCTTTATAATTTTTAAAAGATTAAATTAATTTTGTATCATTTTTAGAAAGGCCAAATTACAATTTTATTATTACTAATTTAAAATAAAGGACCTAAATGAAAAAAATTATTTTAAGGAGATTAGGGTCCTGCCAGCCCCTAACTTCGCCACTGATTGTCTAATTATATTTAAAACTTTTGTAATATTAATTAAATATTATTATAATATTAAATGTTTTATATGATTAATAAGTTATGGATGTGATATTTATGTGAATAAAAATTGTATGACAAATGAAGCCATTTATATTAGTTTAGTTTGCATTAATTATCACATTTCTTGCTTAATTTTATTGAGGCATTGGCACTAAATGTGGTTAATAAAAAAATAACAATAACCCTAAACTTGTAGGATTGGAACTTTATTTTTATATTATTTTTACTTATTTTTTAATTTTTGAAAATAAACTCAAAATTTTGCACGTAACTTAGATGGATCCGATTTGGGTTAGGTTTGGACAATGATTTTAAAGTTTTGGATCAGTCAATTAAATTTGAATTCATTTTAAATATTAAAAATATTTTAAATTTTAATTAATTATAATACATTAAAATGTTAATATTTAAAAATATTAAATATTTTTAAGAAGTAAAACAAACCAACAAACCAGATCGAGTTAACCTAAAAACGGGCATTGACCTATGGTATTACTCAACTCATGAACAATTCTACTCAAATTTCTTTTATTGATTATAAAATATAAAGATATATGTTATTAAAATGATGAAGTAGTATTTTTACCATTGTAAAAATATATAATTTAATTCTGCCTCAATTTTTTTTTTGTTTGACAAGGTTATCGATCTGAGCCTCCTTTTGCTTTCATGTTGGTCAAATAGAGGAGGGATCATTAAAATGGACTTCTCTTTTAGCTTGAGAATAGTATTTTAGCCTTTTTGAGACGAACTCAAGCTTACGTTTTCTTGTAACTCTTTTTGTGTTTATAAAAATTCTTATTTAATTGTGTTAGGCTCATGATGCGAGTGAAATTATATAAAAATTAAAGTTTAATTGAAATGACAAAATTAAAGTTTTGAGAATTAATATCCTAAGTACAAGTCCAGATATTGTGAATTTATTTTTGATTTTTTTATAGATTTTATATAAAGATATGAAAAAAATCATAATACTATTTAATACCTTGTAAATAGATTATTATTATAACATTAAATAAATAAAATAAATAAATGTTATTTAATATTTCTAGAGTTTAAAATTTTTCATCTTTAAAATACATATAAATTATGAATTAAATAATTTTAATATTCATTTTATCTTTTAAAAAACCAAAAAAAATCACAAATTAAGAAAAAACTTCCCCATTATCTTTTCGCAATCTCGAAAAGAGACAACCTCTCTCCATCTTACTATGCGTGATGCAACTCTGTCGGTGACCGACCTTCTCATAAATCAAATTTTAAAAATTAAAACTTTATCTGCAAACCAAAATTTTAATCCCTATAAAAAGAAAAACTTTTCTAATATTTTATTATTTTTTACAAATTAGCATCTTTGGTTAAAATATCTTTAACTTCTTCTACTTTTCATACATTTGAAATTTAGTCCTTTTTCTTTTTTCATAAATTTTGTCCTTCTATTTCTGGTTAAAAATTATTTTATTAAACTTTTTGATATGATATTTGAAATAAAATAATACTCACTAACCATGTAATAAAAAATAATATTATAATAAACCCGAATTTAACAGATGAATCAAAGTTAAATGGATTAAATTTTAAATTTACAAAACAGTATAAGGACTTGAAATGCATTTTAACCGTAACTTTTTTTGAAACTCAAAAACATGTATAACCGGCTGGTTTGGGTACTATACATAGGAGGGTGTGCATAGTAAACGTGGGTTGTCAGTGGTCCACGTCATCAGCCTAAACTTTAAGCAATTTATGCTAAACGTCACCGTTTTGTCATGAATTGATATTTCCCCTTTTTTCTTTCTTTCCTCTTTTTTTAAAAAATATTTTTTCTTCTTCAAAATTTTCATCTTTTCTTGAAGAGCATATTTAATAAAAAATTAATCTAACTCTAAAAATAAAACCAATCAAAACTTTTCACTTTAAGAATGTTTTTATAAGAAATTATCATCAAATTAATAAAAATAATTATCTATTTAAGAAATTCAATATCTCTTAAATAAAATCTCGAATTTAAATCTTTTGAAGTTAAATTTTATTTTTTTAAAAATAATAATATAATCAAATAACATATTAATTACAAATTATGTAGTTTCTTTAGTATTATAAAGTATTCAATCAACATGATAAAATTTTAAATTTATTACTACTTGGGTTAATCTTTGATTTTGGAGTTTTACTTTCAGGGTTTCTTTAGACGGACGTTTATCTTCATTTTAATACGTTTAGTATTATTATTTTTACACTAATAACAAATAAACGGACCACGGATAGTGAAATAAATCCAACAAGAAAAACAGGAAAAAAATAAAATTAATAAAAAAAAGGTAAGAAAAGAGAGTTTTTGAATCTTTCACTATATATATATATATACTAAGACAAGAAAGAAAAAAACAAAAACAAAAGAACTATTAAAATCTACATAAGAAAAGCAACTTTAAGCTCTAAATTTGTTTGAAATTTCTTATAAATTAATAAAATTGGACGAACAAAAAATAATAAATGAATAATTTTTATACAGATATTATTTAATTTATTTATTATTATATTCCCTTTCTCTCTAGAGATTATTAACCCTGAGCCATTGAAACATTTTCAAAGCACAAGGTTCTTACTTATTAGCCGTTACAATTCCTACCAAAATCCAAAAAAATAAATTTAAAAAATCAAAAAATCATTTTTTCCAACATTCCCAATTTTCCATCACAAAAAAGAAAAAACAACAACACTTAAATCCATAGATTTCTCATCTTGTGATTTGTTTTCATCAACTTGGTTACTATTGTTGATTAATAATTTTCCCTTTCCATGTTTTAATCTTGTTTGATTTGTCAACTTGAAAAAAAATTTCTCTTTCAAAGTATTGTTTTTGGTCTGCAAAAAGATTGGTTCCTTTTTTCTAAAACATCACTCCAGTTCTTCCCTTCCCCTGTTTCTTCTCTGTTCTTCAAGCTCGGTTTCTGTTTCGATATTTCCATCAAAACCCATCTCCTATTTTCTATAAAGTTTCAATCTTTTTGTTTCTATAAAGTTTTTGTTGTGAAAAAGAAAGAAAAAAAAATTGACGGTTTCTAGCAGAGATATATACAAAAAAGAGAAGAAGAGGAAGAAAACAGAATAAACTTTCTCATATTTTATATTCTTTTTTGCTTCTTTTTTCAGTTTTCTCTTAGCTTTCAGTTTCATTTATTAGATTCACTTTTTGCTTCTCGCTCTCTCTCATTCTCTCTCCTATGGTCACAAGAATTTCTTTGAATTTCTTTTGATCCAGCAGATAAACAGCCTTTTTCTTTTCTTTTTAACATTATTACATAACCCCATAGCCAAGACCTTGCTTCTTCTTTCTAAGCAAGCACCTTTAAGCCTTAACCTTCATCCCCTTTTATTTGTTCCTTTCAAGATTTTTCATTAAAAAGGCTAAAGAGAAAGCATGGGAAAATCTTGTTTTTTAGGAATATTGGTAACAATATCCCTGTGTCTTCAGTTGTTTGGTGGTGGTGTTCATGGTCTTGGTGTGAATTGGGGTACCATGGCATCACATAAACTTCCCCCCAAAACAGTGGTTCAGATGTTAAAAGACAATGGAATAAAGAAAGTTAAGCTTTTTGATGCAGATTCAACTACCATGGATGCTCTTGCAGGAAGTGATATTGAAGTCATGGTTGCTATTCCTAATGATCAACTTCTTGCTATGAACAGCTATAAACGTGCTAAAGATTGGGTTAGGAGGAATGTCACAAGATATAATTTCGATGGAGGTGTTAACATTAAGTAAGTCCAATTTTTGACTTCTTTTATATTAATCATATATCTGTTGGTTGGTCTTTATTTACTGATTTATCTTTTTTAATGCTGTTGGGTTTGCTGAGGCAATTTCTAGGATTTATTTAAGCTGCTGATAAAATATTGTTGTGTTCTTTATTGAGGATTTTGATAAATTGGATGCTTGTTTTGGAAATTGTTAGAGTTTGGCATTATGGAATTTTGGTTCCTAATCCAAAGTCTTTGCATTTGATTTCTTTATATTTGAAAGAATCAATATATTATGCTTGAATTTGATAGTTGGGGCTATAGAATTCTTTTACTGATGATTTCTTTGCCACAAGAGCCGAGTCGAGTCGGGCTGGACCCTAACAAGCTCTCCGCCAGCTGTTGTTTCTATTCACAATGCTCGAACTCGAGACCTTTTCGTTATTTTTGTCCTTTTATTATTGAAATTCACAGCTTGTTTAGGTTGGAACCAAGATTGGGAAACTTAATTAGTTTTTGTTTGGTAGCAAGTAAGGATTAGTTTATCAGTTGACCTAATCATTGATCTTAAATTGGATTACAATTAGAACATCTTTATTTGGTATGCATTCGATGTTCTTGTTTGACTTACCTTCCCTTAGCCGGGAATGACTTTTTCTAGCACATTTATTTTCTTCTTTTAAATCAAATGCTGTCCACTTGAAAAATAAGCAAAAAGGGCAGATGATGTGAACTCTTGTTGGAAAAGTTTTCCAGGAATCTTATCACATAAATTTCCCTTTGGTACATGTTCCAGACTGAGATGACTTTAGATTCCTTCAACATTTGCTGTTCCTTTTCACCTTTATTCTTAGCATCAAAGGACCATTTTAGAATCTGATACAATGTGCATTATTTCTCAATACATGCGTGGTTTAAGCTCTTATGAAGGTTTCCTTGAAGCTTGTCTTTGGATGAAATAGTAACTAAACGAATGGATTGTTACGTTCATATTGTTCATTTGATTAACGTTTCGAAGATTCTAAGCGTGACTTCACACGAAGATGATTGAACGATGCTAATGATTTTATGTTTTGTTAATGGTGAAGGAAAGAATATGCTTATCTTGCTATTAAATCTGTGGGATTTCTTAATGTCATCGAACAGGTATGTAGCTGTTGGCAACGAGCCGTTTCTCACAACTTACAACGGCTCGTTCATAAACATCACGTTCCCTGCGCTTGAAAATATTCAAAATGCACTTAACGAAGCTGGGGTTGGGGACTCGATAAAGGCAACCGTGCCTTCGAATGCAGATGTCTACAACTCACCAGAAAGCAACCCTGTTCCATCAGCTGGTCGGTTTCGGCCTGATATCAGTGGACTTATGACACAGATTGTTGAATTTCTGGCCAAGAACGGTGCACCTTTCACCATAAACATCTACCCATTCCTCAGTCTCTATGGAAATGATGACTTCCCCTTTAACTATGCTTTCTTTGATGGAGGAAACCCGATTGTTGATAACGGGATTCAGTACACTAACGTTTTCGATGCCAACTTTGACACATTGGTTTCATCTTTGAGAGCTATAGGGCATGGGGACATGACCATTATTGTTGGGGAGGTCGGTTGGCCCACAGACGGAGACAAGAATGCCAATATAGCTAATGCTCAGAGATTTTACAACGGGCTCATGCCTAGACTTGCAGGCAACGTCGGCACACCTTTGCGGCCAGGATATTTAGAAGTGTACTTATTTGGCCTTCTAGATGAAGATGTAAAGAGTGTTGCTCCGGGAAACTTTGAGCGGCATTGGGGAATCTATAGGTATGACGGGCAGCCAAAATTCCCACTCGATCTTTCAGGCCAGAATCAGAACCGGTTCCTCATCCCTGCTCAGAATGTCGAATATCTTCCTCAGAAATGGTGTATATTCAATCCAAATGCTAATGACCTGAGCAATCTTGCGGACAACATAAACTATGCCTGCACCTTCTCCGATTGCACAGCACTTGGCTACGGATCTTCATGTAACATCCTGGATGCGAATGGGAACGCATCCTACGCATTTAACATGTACTACCAGGTGCAAAACCAGAATGCCATGGCCTGTGATTTTCAAGGTCTAGCCAGGGTCATAGAACAGAATCCTTCACAAGGGACTTGCAATTTTATCATTCAAATTGCATCTTCTTCTTTTGCTATTGGTCCCTCACTGATAGGAATGACATTTTTTGCTGTAATAGCATCTGTATTACTATAAACTTGATTCTGTAGATAACTGGGATGTTACTCTCTCTCTCTTTCTTTTTTTTTCCAATTCATTTTTGCTAGTCACTTTGTATGTTATAGATTCTTGGGTTATTTTTTGAATCCATTGACTTCAAATAATAAATCCCATGGATTTATTGGATTTTTACTAGAACTAAATCCCTTGATTTACTAATCCTCAATGGTTGATTTGTCAGTGCAAAATGTATATAGATATTAAATTTCGTGAGAAATTAAAAGAAAAAACAAACTTATCTATTCACTGCATGTTCACATGCCATTATTAATTATGTTTAGAATCAAGCTAGATTCGATTCAAATTGGTACATGAATTCTTCACTATTAAGAAAAAAATAAAATAGTGATTCAAACTAGTCTTAGTCCTTGTTGTGTATGTATATATAAAGAATTTTTCTCACATGGTTTACATTTATATTGAAAATCCAAGTTTAATAAGGGATGAATAAGCTTATGAAAAGATGATACACAATACGAATTCCTAAGGAATGTGTTCGACTCTATTTGCAAGAGTTACTGTTTTGAAATTCTTTTGCTTGGATTTAAATCTTAATCTATGCCTATCCATATGAAAGGTTGAGGCATCGAGTTTTGAGTATAAGTTCAAGCTTTATCATGTGTAATTACGCATATTTAAGCCTTCAGTTTTACTATGCACAATTGTACATGTGTGGATTTTAATCATCTTAACTTACAACTTCCTTTTTCTTCTTCACCATTATTTTCATTTTATTGTATTCAACAACAAAGTTAAAAAATTACTTTTGGGGTGGCCAGGCAAGGGCAAAATTAAAAAAGAAAAAAAAAAATAAGGAGGTGAAATTAAATTGTAACAATTTTACTATTTTAATAGCTTATGTTTTTATAATATTTAAAGTATAAAAATCAATTTTTTACCATTTTTTGGGGTTTAAAATGTAATTTTATCATTATTAATTTAAAATTTTATAAATTATAAAAGGATCTAAATGAATTTTTTTTTTCTTTTTAGGGGGATTGAGGTCCCTACCAGCTCCCTAACTTCACCACTGAGTCGGAGTTGAATTACAAATTTTTAGAGGGCTAAAATACAACTTTGTCATTATACTAATTTAGAATTTCTTAAATTCTAAAGAATTTAAATGAAATTTTGACTATTTTAGGAGGAAAACACACACTAATAGTAGTAATTATTTAACACTTATAGCTTTTACTCATTAAGGTAGCATGAATATATATAGGGCTGAAAATGAATATAGCTTCATCAACTGTTCAGTGTTTATCAAATTTAATAAATGAGTATGAGTAAAATTTTAAGGCTCGTTTATTAATTAAATACGAAAAAAGCTTATTTGATTCATTTATATTTATGAATAAATTTGTTTATATTCGTTTAAATCTAAAACTCGTATATTATTCGGTTATTATATATTAATAAAATTATTATTTATTTGCTTATTTTATTTTATTTATAATATAATTATTAAATAATTCTTACATAAAATTAATTAATTGCCATTATTTAGAAGATTCTAATAAAAAAGAAAATTATTAAAATTATTAAAAAAAACAAAAGTAAAATATAATTATCATAGCTAACAATTTTCATTTAAAAAATAAATTTACAACCAACGAGGCTATAGCTTAATGGCAATGTTAAGGTCTTGAGAAGTCTCAAGGTTGAGTCTCACCCTATGTAAATCATATGTAGGTTCTCAGTCTATATTTATTTTGGTTCATGTTCTACCGTATATCGACCTTTTATATCCATAACCTAGGTTTAAATACATTCTAGTTATCAATCTAATCATATTTTATAACAATTAATTCTATTTATAACTGTATGTATGTATAATTTCTAAATAAAGTACATATGTTAATTGAAAAATGCGCTATATTTGACATATAATTATATTAGAATATAATATAATTTGATAATATTTAAATTATTTTATAACTAATTACATTTTGATTACTTTTAAATAAAATAATAATTAATTAAAAAGGGTAAAATTCCCCTTTTATTAAAAATTATTTAACAAATAAAGTTTAAGTGGAAGTGGAAGTGGGTATTTTTCAAATTGAATTTTTTTTTCTTCATATAAATTGGGCCTTGAATAATTATTCTTTCTTGGAAACAAAAATTGACTTAACCCAACTGCACTCATATAAAAGTTGATTTTTTTTATTTTTTTAATTTTTGAGAAAGGTGGACAAATAAACATTAACAAAAAATCCGAAAGAGAGGTTCACTCACAATCATGAACCCTAAAAAACCCCTACCAACACAACAAACCCATTTGTGCTTTCTCTCATTTGGATGTGAAATCTAATAATAATAATAATAATAGCAAGAAGAATTTGGATACCCACAACTTTGTTTTACTAAAATTCCTTTTCCCTATGCTTTTGGCATTTTGCATGTTCTTTCACCTTTAAATCTTTCAACCCAAACCATCCTCAACCATGCATGTTTTCACCCACTCTTCATGGGAATCTAATATCATTCCTCTTTTTGACTATTTTTTACTTTATTTCATTTAATGGGCTTTTTATTTTTTATTTTTTATTTTTTATTTTAATTTGAATAAATTATATTTATATTCACTCAATTATTTGATTATTTCTATTGTGCTCATTATTGATGTTAATATTATTACTGGTTTTTAATATTGCAATATTTTATTAATTCCTATCATATAAAAATATATTTATGATAATAAACATTTAAAAATATATATTAAGTTTTCTGTGTATGAAAAATAATATAAATAAATTCGACCCGTAAATTCACAAATAATGAATATAATAACTTTTTTTTTAGTCGTCAAAAATAAAAATTCAAATAATTGATGAATGAATTATTTAGGTACATGCATGAAGCTCCTCTCCATCAACAACCATGTCTTTGGGCCTTCTTTAAATTATTTCCTTTTTCAAATTTATTTACAAAATTCTCTCCCTTTTTTTTTATTTTCTTTTTATTGATATTGACAATTAACCCTCATCTACTTTTTTTTATTTATAATTAACTCCCTTCCCTCATTTTCACGTATCAATGCATTATCATAAATGTCGGCAATCAATATATTGATGAAACGTTTTTGTGAGAAAAAATTTTCTTTTATGTATATGTATCTGAAATTATTTTATGGACCTTTTTTATTATATTATTTATGATTTCTTTCTAATTATTTAATGATATTTTAGTAATTTTTTCATATCATTAACACATAATTTTGGTAATTTTTTTCACTCTAAACCTTGAACCTCGATCTTAAACCCCAAACTCTAAACTTTAGACCTTAAACCGAAACCTAAACTCAAATTTAGATTTGGGGATTGGGGGTTAAGTTTAATGTTTGAGGTTTGGGATTTGAGTTTGGGGTTTAGTGTTTAAAATTTAGAGTTCAAGGTTTAAGATTAAAAGATCAGGGTTCAGAGCTCAAGGTTTGGGTGCATGATAAAAAAAAATTAATTAAAATTATGTGTAAATGACATGGAAAAAAATTACTAAAATATCATTAAATAATTTAAAGGGACTATAAATGATGTGATGAGAAAAGTTCATAAAATAATTTCTCGTATATATACATACTTACATGTACAATATATATTATAACGATTCAATCCAAAATCTAGAAGATTTAAATTGAGAAAAAAAAATATAAATTGGAAAGAACTTGAAATAGGACATAAAAATAATAAATCATGTTGGTGATGAAAAGGATATGTATAATAATTTCTTCTTCTTTTTTTGTGTATTAATGAGAAGGACAAAAGTGAAATATAAAAAATAATAGGATTGGTGTAGTTTTCAAATATGGGCACTATAGTGAAAGGGACCCATTCAAAGATGTTTGAGTGGTATAACACATAACAAACAATCAACTAAATTCAAATGACTTGTCACTTCCATTATTCAATTTAACTTCTTAGGCTTATAATTTCAAATAGAATATTTTTTTTAATTATTCTTAAGGAATTTTAAATATTTAAGAAAAAGGGGAAAAATAAGATTTGTCTCTTTACATCTGTAATCCAATGTTTAATTTGGTCATCTAACATGCTATTCTTGCACGATTTATAAGAAAGAAAATGGAATATCTCATTATTTTTTTCCAAAATATTAATTTATAAATTAAGGTCAAATCTTTGCCAAGTATGTTACGTTAGGTTTCAATAATGGAAAAATCTTATAATACTATTATAATCTTATGTTAGAATAATTTTTAAATATTTATAGTGCGTTAATAATTATAAGTGATAGATAGTAAATTATTTCAAAGTTATAATTGAAGGATTAAAAAGTTATGTGTCAATAGGAGAATAGATTATATGAAACTGTGATTACACCTCATTCTTATCCCTTTTCAATAATAGAATGATAAATCAGATTTTTACTTCTGATTTTCAACTTTTTCTTCCTGAAAAAAAAATAATGATGACGTGAAATCACAGTTTCATACAATCCTTTCTCTCGATAAGAGATATGATTATTTAAATAGATAGTTATTGGATAGTTATGTATGTATGAAGGGATGTAAGGATTTCTATAAATAGGAATCTTATTTCATTTGGAAGGGGCGACAAAACACAACAAAAGCTAGGTTAAATTTTACTATTGGTCCATGTATTATGCGTAAGTTGTGGATTTAGTTTATGTACTTTTCAAATTGATCAATTTTAGCCTCTATACGTTTTAAAATTTGAAATTTCAATCATGATCTAAATAGTAGTAGTTTAATCTATGGTTAAAATTTGTTATTATTAATCTTGTACTGTGTGTAAAGTTGTAGATTTAACTCATGTTCTCCAATTGAATCAATTTTAGTCCCTATATTTTTCGAATTTCGAAGTTTCAGTACTGAAGCAAACGACAGTAGTTATATCCATTAATTGACTTTTTATTTTTGTGAATAATACGTGGAAATAGCAAGTTGGCATAACATTACACATGGAGTAATATGTTTGCTACATCAAATTTTGAAAATAACGAAACGAAACTTAATGAATTTAATAATTAACATTTGGTAAAGATGGCAATTTTAAAATTCAAAAAGTACAATTACTAAAAATGACCAAATGAAATTATAGGGACTAAACCCATAACTTACATATAATAGAGGGATTAATCTAATGATCGTTAAAAACACTAATTGTGTTCCCTCTTCCAATCCGCCATCTAGTACCTTCAAGAAGCACCAAATGAAAGAGGGAGATGCACCCTCCGTCGAATCAAGGAAATCCTCAATTGGGAAATATTTAGTAATTTTGAAAATCCTGCATGAAATAGGCTCAGACAAAGTAAAGAACTTCAAGCAACACCAAATTGAAATAATACAGATTACGGATGCCCAATCCACCAAACTTCTTCAGAACGCAAATCCTATCCCAAAACACTCGGTGAACTCTCTCCAACCACCCTCAGAGCCCCACCAACAAGAGTTCATCATTTTTTGCGGATCACCACAAGAAGTATAGGGAAGTAAAAACACTCATGCTATACGCTGAATAGCCTAAAACCACTGTTTTAATCACCACTTCCTTCCTCGCCCTTGAAAAGAACCTATTCTTTCAACTGAGGATACGCTTTGTCAAACGTTCCTATATAACGTAAGAATCTACTTTCACTTTTTTTTTCAATAAATTAAAGATGATAGACCCAAGTAGCTCCCATGGTTAAGGGGTGTAATGACACCAAGTATTTTGTAGAAATAATATGCCTTACCTGTTGTTTAGTATTGGAAGTAAACATGATGACAGATTTAGAAAAATTTATAGCTTACCCACAAGCTTACAAATCTATAATATATTAAATGAAAATTCTCTTAAGGGTTCATTTATTGGCACATCATAAGTTTTCTTTTTCAAAATATTTTATTTCAAATTTTAAAATTTTTTAATTTACATTTTTGGTCCGCTTAAAAAATATATTTTATATTTTATTTTGAACAATATTTTTTTAAAATAGTTTCATTATAAGTTTTGATTATATCTGCTTTTTTTGATACAGTGTTTAGAATTATCCATAGTCCCTCCCCAATCCATAAATAGGAGTATAATGCGCTTCAACGCACTCGAACCTATATTCTCCTATATTAATAACAATACCCATACTAATTGAGCTAAAACTCAATTGGCATTTTGACCAATATTTTTAAAAGAATCGATCTTCACAATAACAAGTATATTTTATTGAAATGATATATTTGAAAATATTTGACTATATTTTAACTCGCAAATCGATTTAACATCTGAGCTCAATCTTAAACAATTATTATATTTAATTTCTATAATTAATATTATTATAATTTAAAATAAATAATTATTTATTTAATTTAAAACTTGTTATAACCCTGCTAATTCAGGGCAAAAAATCAATCATTTCCTAAATTCTTACCTTTCATGTCTTTTAATATGCATAGATTTTTTTTTAAAAAAATTGATCATAAAAATCTTATAACAATTAATATTTTTATTATACACAGTTTAGTGCTCAACAGAATAGTTTCGTAGCAACTCAAATAAATAATAACAATGTATGAAAATTACTAAATTTATACTAGAAAAATCCTATTTATTATTTCGGGTTTTATCCTGTTCTTGTAATTCATAATTCACCAAAATAAAATTATGCTAGATAAGAATTTGAAATATGTACAGTCGGAAGTGAGGAATTAATTTAAGCTTCATGGCATTGAAATCCATATGTAAGAAATCTAGTTTGCTCTTTGTTCAATGTTTAGACAAATGTTTAGATAGAAGGTGTTCAAATAGATGTTTAGATATACGTTGGAACAGGATATTGGTAGTAAGCAGATAAAGGAAAGAGAAAAATAAACACGAGATTTGTTAACCTAGTTCAAATTCACTAATCCTACTTTACAGAGCCTCCCTCAATCTATAACCTATTGACTAAAGCCCAATATACCCTTACACAAAGAAATAATTACAATCTCAATAGATAATCTCGACTTGTTACAAATTACTCACCCCAAAACCTCACAATACAACGAGTAAAACTCTCCCATAAAGCCTATGAAAAGAGTGCAAAATACAAGTAAAAAACAACAACAAAGATTCAAGGTAAATGCGATACAAGCACTATTTATAGGCCAAATGAGGCAGACTTCCATATCACTTTTTGTAAAGATAAATACTTTAATTTGATGCATTAAAATTTCCAAAAATTATCCCAAAATATAATCACTTTTTATAAAGATAAATACTTCAATTTGATGCATAATAATCGGATAAAAATTTTCAAAAATTATCTCAAAATACACCCTTACTATCCAAGTAAATTCAATAGATAAATCACCAAATAAATAGCTTAAAGGATAAAGATAAGCCTTTTGTGATAAGACATGTTGATCTCCAACTTCCTTAAATAGCCATACTCGATCATCAATGTTTGAGATGAAAAGTAATATGTTCTGGAGTCCATTTGCTAATGGTAAAAACGTATATGTAGGCCTAAGTCAAAACGGCCAACATCTCTTAGTATTTAGGTTGTGTCGAAGGTCTTGCCTAAGCAAATGTTTAAACAACTATTTAAACAGGCTATGTTCAAATAGGTGTTTGAACAAGATATAACCTATATAACCTATATAGAAAAGTGGTCAAATTTCAAGTTTAGTCCCTATGCTTTACTTAAATTTAAGATTATATAATAATGGTCAAATTTCAATTTTGGTCTCTGTACTACACTTAAATTTAAAATTTAATCTTTATACTTCAACTTTTTGACATAATTTGTACCTCAATTTTTACAATGTCATTAATTAGCTCAAATACTTTATTTTGATTAAAATGTTGATGTAACTCTTAAGAGTTGTTAGAACTATTAAAATTATTTGTTAAATTTAATTCCATTGCAATGCCATTTTTTTGTTATATGGCTACTAAGCGAGTATTTTTTAATTTTAAAATGTCACATCCACGAATTTAGCAAAAGAATTGAATGGTGCTAACAATTGGATCTACATTTTAAAATTCAAAAAATACAAGGATTGAATTCTTTAAAAAAAAGTACGAAGACTAAATTTCAAATATAGAAAAAGTAGAAATGTTTGAAGTGTATTTGAATACAGGGGCGAAGCAAAAATAATTTTTTAAGAGGGGTGAATTAAATTTTAATTTTTTATAGTCTATATTTTTATAATTTTAAAGGATTAAATCGAATTTTTATAATTTTAGGGGGAGTCAAAATACAAATTTACCTTTACTAATTTTAAATTTTAAATTTTTTTAAAGAGCCTAAATAGTAATTTTCTATTTTAGGAGGCCGAGACCTCTACCAACCCCCTAGACTCACCTCTGTTTAAATATTCAATTATTTACTATATAATTTAGCATAAAACATAATTAATAATTAATTCAAATGCGAAGCCTGATAAGATCCGCTAAGAATATGTAAGACTACATTTGAGCTTTGGCAATGTAATTTCATGGAATTTTATGTGTAATAATACTTTTTAATGACATTTTTATTTTTTAATAATTAGTCAAAATTAGCATAGATTATTTTATTATAAAATCATAGTTTCAAATATTCAACAACCATAGTGGAGAAAATGGGGGCAAATATTTTTGAATGAATAATATATATATATATACAAAAAGCAAAGTGTATTTAATAAATTCAAAAGTAAAAGAGTAAACATGATCTACCCCATTTTGAAAAGATTTTTAACACGTGTTTAATATGTTTTTGTTTTATTAGCATATGAAATTTTAGGGGTTTTATATTAATAATACGAAAAAAGTTAATTATAATAATTAGCTTTTTAGAGGTTATTTATGAAAATGAATTGTTCTGAATAGTAAAAAACAGTATCATTACATTGCCAGGCGACATCATCTTTAAAAATACATTTATCGTTACTAAATAATTTTAGCTGAAGAAAAATATTTTTTAACTAGTGTCACCATCCTATATGGCGAAATTGAAAATTTTAATTTCCCTCCTAATTTTTTCTTTTTGCTGTTCGTATATTCTCATATAAAAATATCGGTGTCGTCGTATACGGTGGCAACATTACTTTCTACCATTTTGCCCAAACCCTAAATGGAAGAGGGAAAATTCATTTCCCAAAAAATGGAGGGAAATTATAGAAAAAGAGGGCATATATTTGCACAGCACAAAATTAAAAACATTTTTATAAAAAAGGAAAAAAAAAAAAGACAAGGAATCTGGTTTCAAAAGAAAACTGTTTCCCATTCTCATGAGAATCCATTGGTAGTAATAAATAAATTAAAAAGGTTAAAAGGGATAATTATGAAATAAAATAAAAAGTTGAGCAGTATGCTGGAATCCATAATCTAAGCTCACCTTATTATTTAAATTGTGTTATTCACAAATAGGTTCTATTTTGCCAAGATTTTTTAATTTAAATTTTGTAATAAATATTAGCATTTTAAATTTTTAATAGATATTATGATAAATTTAAATCTTAATATTATATTTTTTATTAATTTGATATTTATTTTTTAAAGTTAGATTTAATTATTAATCTCGAGTTAAATCACTTTTTTTAATAGAAATATTTACTAAAACTTTAATTTTTTAACAATGCCAACGTGTACTTAAAAATTCAAAATTCAAAAGATTATAGATAGTTCATAAAAATTTCAAATAAAAAAGTATAAGCTGCATGTAGATTGCCATTCGGGTTATGATATTTAAAAAATTAATATTTTACTAAGCATTTCTATTAAAAAATAATTCGATTTTTTTAAAAAAATTTATGTTTAAATTGTATATATTTTTTAAAATTTTGAGAACCAAATTTAACTAAAAAAATAAGGATCAAATTGATAAAAAATATAACTATATAAACATTTTGAACAGGATTAAAATTTTAAAATTTGTAATTGGATTTATTTAAAATTTCAAAATTGTCCTTGAAATTCAAAATTAGCTAAGAAGTGGGGTTTATATATATATATATATATATATATATAAAACATTAAAGAAAATCCAAAAGTCCCTTTTGATATTAAACGCATTTGGTCATGTTATTTTGATGAGCTAACCAACGTCACATAGTTTCCATGTTCTAAAGGTACTACATTTGTTTCATTAAACCTTACAACTTTGATTTACATTTTTTTGAGGTTTTATATATTTTTTATAAACCAAATTTCACATTATGCATATGACTGAAGAAGCAGCATAGAGGGAATTTTTGTTTTCCTGTAAAATAATAATTTAAAAATTCTAAAAAATAAAATAGAGTTCATATATATAATATACTGATAGGCAGTAAACAAATAAGGGAATTACTACAATACTACTAGTGAAGAATTTCTTCAAATTTGATCCTATCTAGACTTTGATTTACATTGGGGGGAATAAAAGAGAAAAAGGGGAAGTGAGTCATCATATCATAACATCTCACTGCTCACTGCTCACTAGGAATTGAAGATAACAAAGACATCCTCATCTCCATCACTTTCTTGTGAGAATTGGAGTGCAAATAGCTCACAAAAGTAGGGCTTTTTGCTGGCCTATACTCTGGCAGCAACCTCCCTGACTTGTACCTCACCCCACATGCATTGCATAGTGTCTTTGGACCCAATGGTCCTGCTCTCCACTGTGGTGTCCTTTGTGCTAAGCAATGGCTGCACCTCCTTGGCTGCTGCTGGTTCACCCCATTGTTGTTCCCATCTCCTATACTCTCTTTACTCACCACCGCCGCCGCCGCCTTCTCTTCCTCCATTCCCTCTTTCTTTGTTGATTCCTCAACCTCACTATACCCCACCATGCCACTGCTGCTGTCATCTTCCTTTTTGGGCATAATGAGTTCACTGTCAGCTAACCAACATGATTGTTGAAGCAAGAGAGGGTCAGAGTTTGGCAATTGGAGGCTTTGATACCAACTGCAAAATGGGTTGTTTTTGGTTTTGGATAATGTTGTGGAAACCCTCTTTCTTTTGCTCCTAGCCTTGCCTGGAACCACAAATTTCTGCAAGGAAGGTGGGGTGATTTGATGTGGTTTCTTTGCAGAATTTGTAGGCTTTGTTATTGTTGTTGCAGTTGTGGTAACATTTGGAGCTGCTGTGGCAGCAACTGGGATGCAGTTCCCAGTGCTTGAGAAACAGTCTTCTACAAATATAGACAACCACTCCAAACTCACATCCACTTCCTGCAATTTGTACAAAAAAATACCAAGTTAGAGACTTCAAAACTCAAGCAAAAAGACCCCAACTTTGAAACAAGAGGCATGCACAAAGAGAAAGGAACAGAGACTGACAGTATTTTGAGTAGGGAAAAGGTCATCAATAGAGGCACCCAGTTTAGAGCATGGTGATGAAAGGACTTGCTCTGGTTGATGATATTCACCCGAGACTGACACATTCCTGAGAAAATCCATAGCCAAAAAAACAAAACAAAATTTTTCTACTGCGTTGTTAAGCTTCAAGAAAAGAAAGTGAAAGGTAGGAACTTGAAGTGAAAACTGAAAACTGAAAAATACCCTTCTAAGTACAGAGAAAATAAAACAAAGAGAAGAAGATGATGAAGATGAAGAAGAAATGTTGGTTTAGAGCATAAGGGTTATAGGAGTTGAAGTACGGGGTTTTGCTCTGCTGTATTCAATATTTGTGCCCCCTCTTTATGGCCTAGTTTTCTGTCGGCAGATAAAGCTAAAGAAAACAATCAAATTCGAAACTTATTGAATCACTAGGGAAAAGGGAGAAAAAAAATAAAGAAAAAGAAAATTGCCCATATCTCTTTCTCACTGCTTAAACATATATACATATATATATTATATAATAATATACAAGAATAAGACCAGTTTTTCTTTTATCTATCATATTATTCTTGGGGTTATTAAATTAACTAAGATGGGGGGACAAATTTTGAATTTTGTTCTCTTTATGGTTTTGAATTTGGGTTAGATGAGGCAATGGAGGGAGCCATGGAGGGAGGGGTTTGAGTGCAACTGTGGAGAAGGTTCAGTGGGGTCAGAAATCCAAGGCCTGCTTGGAGTCTGAAGCCTGCTCTGGTTTTTGAAAAAAGACCCTAAAAGGCCAAAACTTTAAAAAGAGAGAAAAACAATGAAAGAGGGGGCTAATGGGGATGGGACCAGGAAAGCCGAAGTACCATGTATTAACAGTGTCAAGCTTGCTACAGTATATATAACCTGCTAGGCTGATAGATTCTTAAGTAAAAGGTTAAACTTCCTTTTAAACCAGGCTTTTATCAGGTGATGTTGATCTTTGCAGAAGGCTGAGGGAGCCAATAGTATTTTTTAATGTCAACTTTGATTGATCTCTAGCCTTTTATGTTACACTATGATTGTTCATTTCATCAAATGATCACATTTTTGTTAGGGTATTTGTGTATCAACATTTAGATAAGATATGGAATTAAAAACTCGATTCCAAATAACATAGATGATAACAAGGTATATAGTATCATGTCTTTAAAATCTAGCTGTTCCCTTCTAATGAATGGCCTCACATCCCAACAATAAGGCTGTCATTGTAAACCAGATTTCATGACTCTGCCCATAATAAATCTAATCAATAGGAAATACAAACCACCAGTTAAAATGGTTGAAAATGACACTTCACTCTTTCGGGTTGGTTCATAACTCAATTGTGAACCCTTGGCATTAGGTTAAGTACGTATCAAGCAAAGCAAAGCAAAGTTTCTAGGAATTAAAACATGGGATCCACAGAAACTTTATGCTTGGTGGTTCCTATTTGATAAATATAAACAGATGAATATTATTGCAAAGGAATAGTTTCTGATATTGGTCTGGTTCTTATTGGCAGAGTGCACTGCTAACTCTTTGAGACGTTGGTTCTACATAATCTTCTTCACTACCAGCATAATTACTTTGTGATGTATATACGCGTACATGAATAAATGTATGTAAATGATGGATGTAAAATTATACATAGATGGACCCCACATCATTGCATCAGCCATTATCTAACTTAATGTATGTCCCCATCAAATGGTGGATCAATTACACAGTCAATGAATAGTAATTCGGTTCAACCAAACATGCTGGCCACCTTTTGATGACCAAGCCATGTGAAAAAACTAAGGGAATTTTGAACATCCCACATTAACCCATCTCCTTATGTGTCTTACCTTATTCTGGCCACATATAGATGTATCCATTTCTCTATTTCTGAATTCAGGATTTACTCCGATTCGTTCACTCAGTTACCTTTAAAAAGTAGTATTGAATAAATTTAGAGATCGAATATGAGTTATGCACTCCATAATTTTGAGTGGACTTGTGAGGGAGGGCTTCATTTTCTGTCTGGCAAAGGGACAGAGTCATCCCAACTGTTAACCTCAATGGATAGAAATAGGACAATGCAAACAATAATTGTAGGGGAAAAGTAAAGGGGTGAGAAAGTTTTGAATTGATAATAATAATGAGGCAAGGAGAGGGAAATTTTATATATATGTGCCTAAAGGATATGATTCTGTCCTGCCATATGCTCAAAAGTCCACAAGCATGACAACACCACCACCCCCTCATCCCTTTCTCCATTATAATGAAGGCTGAATATATACTCCTTGGGATGGATTCCATGTGAGCTTGCCTAATCTTCAACAATCACTAATTTTGGGTTTCTACATCATATTCTCTTTTTTAAAGAAAATAGAAGATAAAAGAGGTTACAGATGTAAAAATTTGAATATCGAATTAATTGAATGTTGCATAAACTATCTAATATAAGCTCCTAACTATTCTGAATGTAATAACTATAGCTGAAAAACAGTTGGTCAAAAAGAGAATTAGGGTTTGTTGTATACTCCATATTTTGTTCATTGAGAAAAAAAAGGGGAAAAGGTTGAGTTTGGTGTTACATTAATCACTGCAAACTCATGAAATGGACAGGTAGAAAAAGCCATAAACTTAGTGACTAAATATATGGGCAATATTTGAAGTGAAGAAAGTGGAAAAATTAAACTTTGATTAAAGGTTATAGATCAGAAATAATAAAGATAAGGCCATAGCAATATGAAAGGGATTGGAATTCCTTAAATACATATAACATGATTGTATGATTGATTAAATTAAAAAAAAAAAAAAGATTCTTATTTTCTTGTTAGAACAAATGACGATGCTGGGTTCAAACTTTGAATCTTCCATGTGAAATCATTTAAATATTTTAAGCCAAGGGAAGTGACAACAGATGTGGTTGAGCTTAAGCTGTATGCAAAATAAGGTCACAAGCATATAGGTGCCATCATTTTTTGGCGTAAGAAATACAATTATCTTTCCCTAGCTTCTTTCCAAGGGAACCAAAAATGGAAAGTATGGACAATGCCACTGCATGCAAATTATTATGCGCTTATATTACTTGGACTTGGGTATGAGTGTCAAATAAAAATATGTGCGAGACAAAAGTACTTCAAACAAAATGAAGGGTTGGGAACATCATAGGTTTACAGCTAGGTGTTTGCAAAACTCATCAATGACTAATTCTACAAGTCAAAGATCAAGAAGCACATTCACACATGAAAAAGAAACAAAAGTAAAAATAGTACAGAGCTTTCTCAGAATGATTGTCGGTAACATGATTCAATGCTATAGTTAACTGGTTTTAAGGGATCAAGCGTTTGGCCTTAAAACATTGCCAAAGAAAATTCTAAATGAATGCATTCATTTTGTGAATTAGAAGTCGAAATATGATACAAGTTTTGAATGCAATTTAGAAGTGAGGACTTATCTGAAATGTAGAAAAAAATAAGAATATACAAGAGGCTGCATAGATGGAGCCTAAGGCTCTATGGAAGAGGAGAGATACTGACGCCATTCTTCTGGTGTACCATTTCTCTTCCTCAACATCATTATTGCGGCACTTGTTAGAGGTATCGCAAGTATGTCATAATCCTTAGGGGCCTGAAAAATCAAAGGAGGGGAAGTATCTTAGTAAAGTGTTGCCATGCTAATAGTTTTTCAATAGTTAATACAGAAAAAAGCTTTAAGATTTCCAGTTTTCTTGATCAGCTGTATGTCATCCCTTTGTTCATTCACACCTAGAAAAGAGAGAAAAGGTGCTGCAAGCTGTGCATTATGGCCTTCTTTTAATTATTATTATTTGTCAAATGCTATCTATAGCTGAAAAAACCATTTTTCAGTAAATGATTATAAGAAAATGAAGCTTTCATGGTTTAACTTTCAGGAGTGTAGGTGAAATACCTTGGGGACCTTAATCAGTTTCATATTTGCTTCCTCTAGTGTTTTTCGACCTTTCTTTGAATTGCACTCGGCACAAGCAGCGACCTATGCCAAGCACATGAAAGAAAAAACTATAAACACCTGTAAATCCATGGTGATTAGTATAAACTGTTGTTTGATCAGGTTTCCCATGGTTCCAAATAGTAAAACACACATAATATCACCACTGTCAAATTAGACAGAAATGTTTGAAAGTAAAGACAATCTAACATAGCTCTTCATCAAGGTTTTCATAAAGCCACCTCTGAACAATATTTCAAAATCAGATATACTGCAAATTCATATTGGAAGCATATAAGAGCATAGACTATATATTTATCACTTTTTGACAAGCTCAAGTAACCATACGACTCATCTTTCAATTTCAATCATTTTCAGTATTTAACTTTAAAAAAAAAAAAAAAAGCTTCAAGAAAGATAAATATAGATCTTCTAAGACCCCTAGCTATCTTCCAGAGATTCCCCAAGAAGCCTTGTCCTCACTCCTGCTTATATGTTCAATAAATAATTAGTAGGAAAGATGAAAACTTTGAAGCATGAATCAGCATTACTTATTGCCACATACAGGATAATTTTGCATGGCATTAACATGTTCCTGAGAAAAAAAACATTTCTATAATTTGTTCTTTTATAATTACTTCTGCATAGTCCTCGATCATATGACAGAAGAAGACATTAACAGCAAGGTATTTAACTCCTATTCACTAATTACAAGCTCAAACAAGAAGCATTGGAGTTAATCCACAAATATTGAGTCGTCTATTTGTTTAATTAGCCGTCTTACCAGATTTTCCCATTTCCATTCACCACCTCTTGCAACTGGGAGAACATGGTCTATGGTCAAGTTATCACGAGCAGAACAATACCTGTTGATAAAGAAAACATCCATTGAAAGAATATTTGAAGGCAACAGAAAATTTCTGTTCAACTGTATCGGTGAGAGATTATTCTTAGATATGAGGGAACAAGAAGACTAAAGAATCAATTAGAGATTATAATAAAAATAGCACATCATGAATGGAAAAAATGAGAACCAAAAAGTAGGAAACTAAGACTCGGATGACTGTCAATTACAAGTATGTTCATTTCTATCTATGTTTTTTCCATGTATTTGGAGGATGCAAAGATGACAAATGAAATGTAACACGTGAAAAAGGGATGCTATATCTATTTGTAACTAAGATCAAGTCCAACATAGAGAGGTACATTCCCATATTTAAACTAAAAAATTGGTAAAAAGCCATTTTCTGAAGTTCTATGAAACAAATGAATCTTGTTAGTCCAACATTTTCTACCGCAAACTCGTATACTTTAGCAACATAATTAGCACAGTTTAACATATATACATAGAGTTAAGGTATGAGTAATGTTATTCAGCGGTTAATATCTATAAAATCTTTTGGTCTGTTTCTCATGCTCAGAGATTTACAGGGTAAACTATGTCAGATAAAACAGGATACTATATCTATTTGTTGATATAAAAGGCTCACTGGCTTAGAGTATTATTTATGAGCACTTACGAATTATTGTTAGTATGAAAGTAAACAACTTACTGACAAGTGAACTTGTCTCTAAATAGAATATTTTTGCGGCTTAGATTGATGTTGATTCTTTGTCTCTTAACAACTTGCAGAAGATGGGGAATCTGGGAGGGTAAAGAATAATGTCAATTCAAGTAGAGTACGTCACATGACGATGAGGAACATTAAAAATAGAAAGTAAAATGGCTTAAAGAGGTAAGTAATGAAAAAGTAACAGGGAAATTGACAAAAAGATGTTAGAGGTTAATAATTTATAATGAATGGTCCTTGGTTTCATACCCTTAAGACAGCTGGTATGTTGAAGGATCCACTTGGGGAGTTCACAGTCTGATCATAATACTCTAGAACATCAGCCTGGATAAATACAAGATAAAAGGAACTTAAATGTTGAAAAGAAGAATTCTCTAATATGCTACTCAGGTGTGTCATATACGGTTATGAGTTGACATGAGTATGTTCAACTTAGTCTAAGTTTTTCCATGTATTTGGAGGGTCCTTGGAGGATCATATTCATATATCTAAGTCCAAATATGTGTATGACACAAGTACTTAAGGAAAAATGAAGAGCTAGAGCAACATAAATTCTCCATGCATGTTTCATTCATGAATGTGAGTATAAGTCTTGCATCTGACCTGAGCAAACACTTATATGAAGAGTCAAAGAAGTAGATGAAGAGGTAATGCTTCATATGTGTTCAAGAAAATTATTTAAAAAAAAGGGTAAAAATTACTTCATGTATTACATATGAATTGTCTATTGTAAAATTTGAGATTCTTGTTCTTTTTGGTAACCTACCACCATATGCTATCATAAAACAAAATGGTAATCAACATTGCCTAGCATTCCTCATTCTGGCTCATAATTTTTAAGAAAAATATAAACAAGTGTAAAAGCAGAAAAACTAAAAGCCTCACATGGCTTCCACCTAAACATCTAAAATGAAAAGGTGAGCCACACTATCCAACCTTCTCCATGAACTCCAAACATATAGCACGCTTCCAGCAAACAACATTGATTGGCCTGTCGGGATGACAACGATCAGACCCATATCCAAAAAAAATTGAAAGGAAACCAGTTCAAATCATTACAAAGGTAGAGAACTCATGTTGCAAATTGAACACAAGGAAAAATGCAGTCTCTTCAACAAATTAGTCTAAAGTCAGATCTCAAAGAACGAAAGCTAACAAGAAGAAATGCTTTACAATGTGCCAAAACAAATACCCAAATGAAACAACAAAAGAAAGCATAAAAATCAAACAAGAAAAGATGGGTAATTGAAAAAGTGCTTTTTCTTCTTACCTGTAAGAGATATCCAAAACAAGACCTCTAAAACAAGACAACTCATCAGTCCCAAACTCACTATCATAATCCTCTTCATCATAAAGCCCTTCATCACTCACATTCAAGCTTGCCGTGGCATTAAATTTGCTGCCTTTCTTCAAAGAAGAAGAAAAGTGGCTTCTTCTAGTAGTAGAACCAAGGAATCTGAGCATGCCCTTATGAGTTTGAAGTGATTTTAGCCCACCAGAACCACCAAAAACATTGCTGACAAGCTTGTAATGAAAAGGGTCCTTTGGTTCCACCCCATCACCATGAAAGAGCAGCTTCAAACGTCCTTGTGGGGTGAATTGAGCCATTAACTAAAACAAAGATTTTGCTTTGAGGTTTCAAAGAAGTGGGATTACAGTAGTTAATGTTGTCTTCTAAGGGGTTGTTTTAGTTTCAGCGTTGCACTTAGCAACCAAGGAAAGAGACAAAGAACAATGTTTATATCTAATCTAAGAAAGAGGAAAGGCTTGAGTTCCACGGCAAAAACCGTTGCCACAAATATTTTGGCATGTGCTCCCGCTGCCCATGAGATCATATCTTATTCATAGTCGCGTAAATGACCAATTTACCCACCTTCCTTCGTATAACTCTTTTTTATTTGGATACTTCACGTAATATTTTCTCCCGTTTAATCTCATCTGACATAAAACGGAATGATCAGAATTTTGGTTCTGAAACCACTTATAGCATGCAATCATATCATCATTCACTATAAGTGGAAGCAGAAAGGCCCATTCTCAAAGAAACTGACGATTTCTTTCCTTATCCTTTGGGTGCTTGACTATTAAACTTTTGATTTTTTTCAAGATGGACCCTTCGTTCATTTCATCTGATCTCAATTGGGAGGACTGACTCGCTGGTAACCTCTCGATACTTCAATGTCGGGATCAGAGTGAACCTAGAAATTTTGGTTAGTGGATTGAAATTAAATTATAATTTTTGTAATATTAAAAATGTAATTTTGTCATTTGAATAATTTATATTTTTATAATTTTTAAAGAATTAAATTAAATTTTTATTATTTTTAAAGGAGTTAAAGTACAATTTTATCTTTATTAATTTAAAACTTTAAAAAACTTAAATGAAAAATTTTCTATTTTAATTAAGCCAGTCTTGCCACCCCTAAATACGCCCCTGTAACTAATCAGACCCATAATGAAAAGTTTCAAATTTCAAAATTTATTTGAAATATTTAATAACTTGATTAATAATGAGTTCATTTTTTATTTATTACTTTATGCGCCTCTCAATTATTTGCTAGCGCAATTGCTAAACTTGTTCAATTTCCTCTTCATGTATGGTTACCTGATGCCATGGAAGGACCTACTCCTAAGGTTTGCACAACCAAATAGAGTTCTTGATAGAGTTAATACTACGATTGTATAGTTCTTTATCCCTTCTCCAACCGTGAATAGAAAAGAGTTATCCGAGACTCGATAATTGAAGTTAATTGACATATCTCAAGAGCCTTCAATGTTGAGGTAAAATTATAGGCCTTGAGAGATGGGACTCTCTAAGTGACCTGAACATTACTCAACTCGGAATAAAAATAAATGCTACAAATGTGCAAATACCTTAACGCAACTTGGAAGAAGCAATTTTCAGCATGATTTATCTATAGTTATATTACAGTTAATGGTAACTAGTTCCTTTATTTGACCTAAGAAAATAGGTACGTGGATCATGGCTCAAAAAACATCACTCGATAACATGACAAAACTCAAAATGACAGACTGATCAGAACTAACAAAAACGCATCAACATGAACCCCCTACCCCCCCCCCCCACCCCCCTTTAAAAATAAAATCGAGCCCTAACAAAAGCAACAAGGCAGTCCAACCGTAGATAGCAGCAGCAAAACCTCTTGGCAAGCAGAAAACAGTTGTACATATATTTCATAACCATTAAATATCATGTCAAAAACAGGCTAAATATACTTCCATTTAGATGACAGTAAGTCCACGCAGAAATGAGAGGTATATTCCAAATGAAAGGAAATGAAATATTTTAACTTAAGAATCCCAAACGTTCAACATGTCAATCATGCTTCAGGATAAATGGCATGCACAGAAATTGTGGAAGATGATCTCATTTACAGTTTCCCTGCATTTTACAGCATCAATTTACAAATCCATATAAGCCATGACATCAACAGTTAGAGCAATAAAAAAGCACTATTAAGGGCCACAACTTTAATTAAGTTATTATTTCTTTTAATATAAAGCAAAATGTCTCCAACATATAATCTTCAAGTTGTTCCTTCCATTTTTTTTTTCCAGTTAGTTCTTCCTTCCGAATTTATTAATTACAGCATATGCCAAGCGTTTAAGCACCACACTGACTTTAAGGGAAAGGAAACCCCATATGACAACCACAGCCAAAAAGCCAGGTACTGATCTGATGTATCCGACTCCCCTCCTTTACTTTGCCAATCTCTATTCATTGTATATTCATACTTGAAATCCAACTCCTGAACATGGCAGAGGAAAACCTAATATCCACAAACGAGTTGAGGAAGGTTGTGTTTTGCCACCAAATTATATCTGAAAAGGCAGTTCCCATTCCAAGGTATTATTTGCCACCAAATTAAAAGATCAGACACAGGCGAGATCCACAACATTCTTCTGGGATGAACAGAAAAATTAATATGAATCAATCACTTTAGTGAGAGGAGAGGGTGTAGTTTCTTACCATTGCTGGTTTTTCCTGAACTCTGTAAGTACAGGATATATGTTCTCAAAGGCTGTGTATGTCTCGTCTCTCACCTGAAACTCTCAAAGAAAGAAAATTAGTAATTCTTTGATAAACAGCATGCATGAAGGTTGAACAGAAGCCCAAGATATCACACCTTAGCTCCAGTGATCACAATCTTCCCTGACACAAAAATAAGAAGCACAATCTTTGGTTGTTTCATACGATAGATCAGACCTGGAAAGAGTTCTGGTTCATACTGTATTAAAAGAACATGAAGATAAGTCCCAATCATTGATCATGACAAACAAGTCTTGACAAGCACTGTTTTAAATATCTAGAACTCGAACCAAGGAAAAAAAGGATCAAAGCATGACAAGCCTAAACTTATCTTTATGATCCCAAGGGTTGTTTACTACACAAATGAAACCTCTGCGTCAACTTTATAGCATATAATGTTTCAAAATAACTTGACCAAAAATGTTGGCCACCATCCCTGAACTTAACAGATATAAGGGTAAGTGAACTCCAAGGGGCTCACAGAAAAGACTAACTTTATAAATGAACATACACAGAGAGAAAGGCACAGGAAGTCTTGCACTCATATCTCCCAAATGTCCACCTACAAAACATGCATATCAATGTTCTTATACACAAGGAAACAACCCAATGGACGATGCTGCCACTTACACTTGAAAAGGCACCATGGGAGTATGCAAGACCTTCAAGTCTGATGGGAAATTTGACATCACATGACCCAACAATGTTCTGAATTTTGAAGTCCTGCCAATCACAACAGAACCATGTAAAAAACCAACTGAGCAGCAGGGAAAAACATTATTGAAGGATGAGATTTTAGTCAATACGTGAGACTTTATGAGCATTGTTTGCATGGGAGGAATTTAAAAGAAATCAATCATTACAATACCTTAAACTTAGCAGGAAAACCAAGCTTTTGGATAATCCTGGCATACTGAAAGTAGAAAAAATTCTCCGTTAATGCCAATTTCATGATTTTATCTATCTAATGATAAGAATAACTATGACATAGCTAGCTGACCACTAACATAGTTCAAAAACAAAACTAGAACGTATCTCAAAGGAAAATACCTTCCTTGCAGCCAGTTTAGACTGCTGTTCACTTTTAGCACCAGTGCAGACCTGACAAATCAAGGAAAGTTGTTTAGTAAATCAACAATTGAACAATGTTAATACACTAGCACTAGTTCTTTACAAAAATGATTTTGCCACTATAAACTTGCACGCAGTCAAATAACTGCATATGATTGTGATTTCCAATAAGAATTGAATTACCATCTTTCCAGAGGCGAAAATCAAAGCTGTAGTTTTTGGCTCCCTGATTCTCATAATGACAGCAGCAAAACGCTGTAGGTTATTTTTATAGAAAAGGTTAGCAATCAGAAAACAGCAGCAGAATCAGAAGCTGCACAAACTAAAGTATATAATAACAAGTATTTAACCATCACTAGCATACCTTTGGATTGTATTCTGCATTTCGAGCTTGCAGTGCTATTTGCTTAAGATCCAACTTGCAATCTAAGTTTACAGTTGAGACAATGTTCCTAGAAACACAATAAGAGTAATATTGGGATGTTAACTACAGTAAAACCCAAAAGTTCATAGAAACATGAAGAAACTTCAGCCATGCCTCACTTCTAAAAGAAAATTTTTCCAAAGACCACCAGTTCCAATTTCCCATTGGTATCAGTTAGTGAGACATTTGAGTTTAAAATAAGTCAAGCGCCTCAACTTATTTGGCTAGTTGATCCCTCTTAAGAACAAGACTTAAACAGTGATATGTAGCATACCTCAAATGGTACATTATTCGCTAGCAGGCTAGTGGATCAAAATTATTCAATAATACTTTATATAATATATTTATTATTCGTCCTATCAAAATTACCCACCATCTATATCTAAGGAACTCAAGTACCATACTGAGCACATAAAATGGAACACAAAAAAGTATTAATCCAAAGTTAACTTATTAAAACTCTCCACTATTTTGATACAAAAACAGACTCACGTGCCCTTAGAATTTCCTACAAGCGTACTCAAGCCACATACTAACAGAACTCATTTCTCTAAAATTCTTTTCAACCTACGCAACCAAACACCACAAGCTCACATAGCATATCCCTAAATTCCCTCTTCCCCTTCCCACAAGTTAATCAAAACCCACGTGACAAACTTCTCACCATCAGCAAACGTAAAGCACTAATATATGCATGGCAGATCCCTATGGGCCATTCTATAAGATAGGGATATGTGGCAATTCCCTATCCAAAAAGACACCAAACTGGAATTGGAGAAAATTGCCGCAGTTTAGGCAAAAAGCTCAGCATGTCATCAATCAGGTGACTGGGGATCAGGTGTGGCCTTTTCCAGGGGACAAGCATGAGGTCGCAACTGCATGGCTAGAAATACTGCCAAAAGCAGAGCAATATCAAGTGGTCTCATCTCCAGGCCTGTTGCAGTCTCCTGGGTGCCAGTAATAAACACACTCCTAACGAGGGGCATACTAGCTCAACGGGACTGCCAAGGAAGGAGCAGTTTTTTTATTCTGACTTCACAGAGAAAAACAAGAACCATGTTTTTCTGTGGTGCAGCTACTCAAATACTGTATGGTAGCAGATACTATTGTCCCAAAGCAGAGCTAACAACTATGGAGAAAATCAAGAAAACAATATCTATGAGGTTATGGGACCAAGAAACGCGGCTGTTGACTCGGTAAATATAGATTCGTGTAAAATCCCACCAGGTTGGTATAACTGTGGTGCTAATTGCATCTTAACCTGTAGAGAATTGCTGCATTCTTTTAATAATAAAGCACATCTTATTCATGTGTATATATATACTCCAAAAACCAATTTTTTCAGTGATGTAATTGACTACCAGTCCAATTACCGAAAGATCATACCCATCCACAAAAATCTGCTCAGCAAATTAACATACATACCATTCAACCCAAAATTCTACAACCCATATGCCAAAATCACCTTTTCTTTTTCCTCCTAAACGTCCATCTCCAATAACACCTAAAACTAAAAGATCTCCCCATCGAAAAATCTTACGACCATAAACCAGTCAGAATCTAGGACAAGAGAGGCAAAATAGGGACTTACTGAAGAGTGGGAACAATACCAGATGGATGCTTGGAAAGATCCACTGGCTGGCTCCCTTCCAAGCCACCCTGTTCCGCCATTCTCTTCTTTGCTCACCAAAAATTCAAAAGAAAAATCCCCAATATTTTCCAAATTATCGTATGGGTTTTCTTCTAAACACACAAATCAACCCGTTGACCAAAAATTAGGTTTTCAAAACGCTAAATCTACAATTTAATCAAATTCAATCCGTTAACCAAAATTTATGTTTTTAAAAGGTATAGTCTACAATTTTCGGAGGAAATGGAAGAATAATACACAGAACAAAAGAAAGATCGAGTTTAATCAAATCTAAGCAAATTCAACACGTTTTCCAACAGAAAAAATTTGGGGATTTAAAAGGATATATTTATAACTAGTAAAATCGGAGGGAAAATGTTTGAAAACGAGAGCTTCTCTATATATATAAGAGAAGGTGAAGATTTTGGTTTAAGATAAAAGAGAGAAAAGAGATTGGATTAGAGAGGGTAGAGAGCGTCTCGTTTTGATGATGAGAAATTTGGGCGTCTGGCTTTTAAGACACAGAGAGATGCCGTGTTTCAATCGGGTTGGCCTTTTGTACTCTACTTCTTCCTATTTATAGACATTGACTTCATTGGCCGGTTAAAAAACGCTATTTACCGGCTTTTGCCGGTTGTCGGAGAAAAATATATGACCTCAGCTAATGTAATTGCTACTCGGATTTGAGTAACCTCTATGTAAAAATATGTTACGGGACCAATCTCATTAAACTAAGTTTATGTTTTGTTGGTTTAATTTTAATAAAATAATCATTAAATTATTTAATTCATTAAGTTATTAATTTTTTTAGTTTTTAAAGTTTGAGCATGATCGATAGGTAAATCAATACCCATCAATAAGTAAAAGAATATAGTTTAAGTACAAGTCGATCTGACAGCCAATATAAAAGATCAGATAAGAAAGGTATTTAGATTTTGGTTCCTAGATTTGTAATGTACAAAGTTGATTCACGAAAAAAAATCAAACTATAAAAGAGAAGGGGAAGGAGAAGGAGAACTCTCAATTGGTGCAGATGGTGCAAACAAAGAAGGCCATATATCAATTATTTTAACAATCTAGTGAATTAAATGAAAACTTTCAAATACTTCAGTAACTATTTTATAAATTTTTGAAGTTGAGTGATAAAAATGTAAATTTACTAATAATTTAGTAGCCTTAGGTGTAATTCACCCAATATGTTATCATTGAAAATAGGGTGGCCGATTCTTTCTAGAGAAATTTTTGAAGTGTCGTCTTTTCAAAAGCAATGACCTCTAAACAGGTCGATATTATCTCCAAGTTGAATTAAGAATTTGTCTCTCAACTCTGGTAAAAGTCTGAGTGCCTAAAGAGACTACTCGAGATGCAAATTCACAAACCAACAATAGTTCATTATAAAAGACTATGCGTGATGCAGAGTTACTTATTAAAGAAATGATAGTCATTTGTCACTAGTATAGTTTGAATCCAAGCCTTTAAATGACATAAGTGAGTATAACTACTCATGGTTCTTCCTAATAAGATACTCTCACTCTATAAATTCATATTTGAGTAAGATGTTTTTAAAATTTAAACTCTTATTAAAATCAAGAAATAAAACTCCGATTAAATCTAGAGACAATATCAACCCATTAAAATATCTGTCTTTTTTAATATACAACACTTCAAAGCAAATTAATCCTTTTAGGGGTAATCTTTGCTATATTCCATTTTAGGTTAAACTATTAAAATAGTCACTTTTATTTACCTCAAGTTACATTTTAGTCACTTACATTTAAAATGTTACGTTTTAGTCACTTACGTTAACATATTGTAACATTTTAGTCACTGAGCAATTAATTTTCGTTAACGGTGTAACGATAAACTGACATGGCACGTTAAATCATCATTTCAAATAAAAAATTTAGGTTAAATTATACAAATAGTCCCCATATTTTTTCATTTTGAGCAATTTAATTTTTTTCTTTTATGTTCTTTTAACTTTTTTTTTCATTCTCTTCTTCTCCTCCCTCTGTTTTCTTTCCTTCTCTATCTTTTAATAGCAATTAATACTTAGTGACTAAAATATTACAATACAAAACATTTCGAATATAAGTTGCCAAAATATAACCTTAGACAAATAAAAGTGACTATTTTAATAATTTACCCTTGATTTTAAAGTGAATAAAATCTACTTGTAGACAATAGTAAGATTAAACACAAAAAACAACCCTAAAATTATTAATTTATTGTGTTTTGAAATGATGTAAAAGAATAGCATTTTTGTGTCATTTAAATAATAATAATTTATATTTTGTTTTATATTTTTTTATCATTTTAAAACGAGATAAATCAACAATTTAATATTTAAATCTTTACATTAAAATATAAATAAATTGCAAACTAGTTATAATAGTGTGATTATTTCAGTTTTCTCGACCTATTAACAGAAGGAACCATTAAGCAAGTAAACCAACAATATCCCAAAGGATTACACAATGTGCCACACAAAATCATCATATTCAGTATTGAACTGCATACTCTTGTTCTTTGAAAATTTGTGGCATTTATATTTATCAAACATAGCCGCCATTAACGCGAATGGTTTGTCCATTAACCCACTCACTAGCATCAGAGGCCAAGAACCCGACAACGGGTGCAACATCTTCGCTCTGACCAAGTCGATTATGTGGAGATTCATCAATACATCTCTGCACCACTTCTTCACTTTTCCCAGCAAAGAACATCTCTGTCGCAATCGGCCCTGGTGCCACACAATTTGCAGTGATACCAGTTCCTTTGAGTTCCTTTGCTAGTATTTTTACCATTGCCTCTACAGCTGCCTTCGATGCTGCGTATGCCCCAAACCCTGGCCTCAGTGCAGCAGCTATTGATGATGACAGCAGTATAATCCGACCTCCACCGCCACGCTTCAGCCTGTTTGCTGCTTCCTTGGCACACAAGAATGCCCCTCTTGTGTTTACACTGAAACAACACGTTTAGAACTAAATCAGGGAACTCAAGAAAACAATTCCAGTTTCGTTTTGGCCTCAAATACGAGCACGAATAAGAATCTCAGCATATGCAACTGCTTCAAATATATGTAGAATCTATCTAATTCAATCTTACATGTTGCATATATTCCAATTTCCAAATGCAACCATATGACTTTTTCTCATAACACAGAAAATCCATGGAGAATTAAAGAAAATACTGGGTACTTTTACAGTTTTTCATGAAAAATTTTACATAAACCATCTCAAAAATCCATGGAGAATTAAAGAAAATACTGGGTACTTTTACAGTTTTTCATGAAAAATTTTACATAAACCATCTCTAACCAGTTGACTCTTTTCGGTAACTTTCATGGCTGGTTCATTTACAAGTTACAACCATGGATTTGAATAGCAATCATAACACAATGTTAACAACATTATTTTACAATTTTGACTCTCTTTACCGTCAATATTTACCACAATTGATCATGACGGCGTCTAGAGAAAGGATTGTTTGCAACAGTGATATTATCTCTTTCCAATAATTTTATGCCACCTCAACAATTTCAGGATTTTCATTTGAATTTGATTTTTTTTCACGATGCAAATGCTGAAATTCATGAAAATTGCATCCATAACTGAATTGCAAGTAACCCAAAAGGTGACTCAAAGGCTACTAAAAGCTACAATTTGCACCAAAGCAATATCACTTGTTCTTCATACCAAGAGCTTAATACCCAAATTAACAGTGTAGAATATCTCTCGTAATTGCTAATGAACAACCCAAATTAGATATATTATAAACCCTAAAATTAAAACCAACCAGTTCATCTAAGCATTAAACAAGTCGAAGGATAAAAGATTTGTAACAATCCTACCCCTGCCACTTATTCAATTAAAAAAAAAAGAAATTAAAATCCTCTAATTTTATAATCTGAATTATTATTTCAGCCTTGCCAATCAAAAAAGATACTGTTTTCAACCCATAAAACTATTTGGTATAATAAAATAATCTGTCACAATTCTTCATACATAATCAATAAAGATATTGTAATTTTTTTTCAGTCAATTCCATCCATGATATTTAGTACAAGTGAAAGCAGTACCTGAAAATACGGTCAAAGTCCTCCAAGGCAGTATCAGCAATTTTAGGATACTTAGGATCCAGAACTCCAGCAGAGTTAACCAGGATGTGAATCGGTGATCCAAACGCCTGCTCGGCCGAATCAAACAGAAGCTTGACCTGGGCAGGGTCCGAAACATCGGCTTTGACAGCCACAGCTCGCGGGGAGTCACCAGGATACAGAGAATTGATCTGGGTAGCTACGAGACCGGCTTGGTCTGCACTGGAAGTGTAGTTAATAACGAGTTTAGCACCGAATCCGGCCAGGTGAGTGGCTATAACTCGGCCAATACCACGAGATGACCCAGTTACTATAGCAACTCGGTCTTTGAGTGGGAGAGAGTTGGTACTGGTTGCAGAAGCCATGGACATGGAATCTAGACAGAAATTAATTATTTCTTATATTTTTATTCATGATTTATCGACACTATATATATAGCTAACAGTGCAGGGATAATCCCATAATTTTTTTCAAATGATGTTTTAATACGCACTTAAACATGGGCTCTTTTTCATAATTTTTTCAATCAATCCATAATTATTTTTGTTAAAATCATTAAATCAAAGTCATTTAATTTGTTATAATGGTTGTCGACATTCTAGAATTCTGAGTCAGAGAATTTCGCTTGAAATTCTCTTCTTTATATCCTGTTTTAAAGTTTCTTTAGAATCAATTATTGTCTTGGATAAATTATCTAATATTCAGTTTTTGTTTATCTCAATTTATATTTTAATAATTTTTTAAAATATTACGTTTTAATTATTTATGTTATTTTTTTTATAAAATAATTACTCTTTACCATTAAGAACAAATAAAATAAAATAAAATAGAATAAAAAATTATATTAGAGTTTGAGTTTTCGGATTTTTTAAATACCTTTAATCCTATAAACTCCCTAATATCTTCTTCTCACCATCAACATGTAAAAAAACTCAGTAAATAACACCGTTAGAGGGAGGTGCCGTATCCACAGATAGATATTAAAGTCGAGGTACAACATTGGCAATTTCGTTAAGTATAGGAGGATTTTTTGTCTTTATCCTAGATAGCAATCTCTTTAGATTTAAGTTTTTTTTTTTTTTTTAGAATCAAATTTAAGTAAGATCGAGCATCCAATTAAACTGAGTGAAAAAATTTGGAGGTAGTCGAGTTGACAAATTTTATTATATGATTCTAATTTGATTTGAATTTTTTTAAATTGAGTGAAATTATCTGAGTTAAATTAAATAAATTAAAATGACAATTTAGAATATTGTTTCAATATGAATAATTTCAAGTTAGAGCATATAAATTTAATACTATATATATAATAAACTTGAACCGATAATTTATTGTCCTCAAATTTATTATTTTAGATTTTTTTTAAAATTTATTTATTTTTATATATTTTTTAGAATTTTTTAGATTTTTATTGAATATTTATAATTATTAAATATATTTTCATGAAATTTTGAATTTTTTTATAAAAATATTTGAAAATTATTTTAATTATTTTCGTAATTTTTATTGAAAGAGATCATTTGTTATTTTTGAAATTAATAAGGACTCAAGGAGATATTTGCACCAATTTATTATTCAAATTGTTTGAGTTAATTGTAAAATTTATCTAAACTCGAACTCAAAAAATTAAATTACTTATTTGAATTTACATGATAAATCGAATAACTCGATTTGATAAATTCAAAATTTTTTAAGTTGAATTGAATTTTACTCCCTTAAATTTATCATCAGATATCTTTTTAAGTACATTTTTACAATGAGATATATAAATAACAATTTAACCATATCCTCAAGAAGAAAAAGTAAAAAGAAAAGAAGAAGTGGCAACAATAAATAGACTTGTCTATGGATTTGATTACTCAATCAGTCCGATAAATCCAATAAGACTGAAACTAACGTCGAACAATGTGGTTTTTACTTCGATCCAGTCCAAATAAGCTTGGATAAGGGATTTGAAAATCTCATAAGCTGAAATTCGACCCGACCTATAAACCCCCTCTTGACTGTACGATGGCTTACACAACAACTCCTCCATTGACTCTAATAACCTGCCCATTGGTCCACTCACCAGCATCACTGGCTAAAAACCCTACAATTCCTGCTATATCCTTTGGCTCACCCAATCGACCTAGAGGGCAACCATCCACAAATCTCTGTATAGTTTCTTCAGTTTTACCAGCAAAGAACAGTTCTGTGGCTACTGGCCCTGGTGCAACACAATTTGCTGTTATCTTTGTGCCTTTGAGTTCCTTAGCCAAAATCTTTGTCATCGACTCAATAGCTGCTTTTGAAGCAACATAAGTTGCATATCCAGGTAAGAGGGATCCCACCAAAGATGTCGAGATCGTTATGATTCTTCCTCCGCCGTCGCGTGTCAACCGACGTGCTGCCTCGCGACAACAAAGGAACGATCCTTTGGTGTTGATGTTGAATGTCATATCCCAATCCTCTACTGCTGTGTTTGCTAAGGTTGGGTATTTTTGATCCATTATCCCAGCACAGTTGACTAGGATGTGTATTTTGGAGTCAAATTCTTGCTCGGTTTTATCGAAGAGTAGCTTGACTTGCTCGGGGTCTGAAACATCGGCTTTGATGGCAACTGCTCGGGGATGATGATCAGTGGTACACGACGCATTTAACTCCGATGCCAAAAGATCAGCTTGTGTTGAATTCGAAGCATAATTGATCGCCACTCTTGCACCTAGAGAATGAAGGTGGTTGACAATGGCATGGCCGATTCCACGAGAGCCACCGGTTACTATTGCTACCCGGTCCTTAAGTGGAAGCAAAGATGGTGACACTTCCATGCTTGTTTCAGCTGCAAGAATGGTGAAACTTGAAGAGATGTGTTGGGATATTGAAAATGGATGGATGGCTACAATATTTATATCTGCATACGGCAAAGTCAAGCCTCTGACTAGAAAAAAGGTAGGTTCTAATTTTTATGGCAAAATGCATTCGCCCATTGCCAGAGTTGAAACAGAAAAGGACCTAAACCATTAAATAATTCAGCTTGAAAATTGGGGCAGTTGCCACCTTTGAACAAGCTCGAGAAAAATCAATGAACATTATATTATGTTATTTCTGCAAAGGAATATTATAAATATAGTGTTGAAGAAATCACCCACTTTCATGGCTTAGCTGGGAACTTTAAATGCACTATAAAACAAAAGCAAAAGAAAAGGCAGTTTGGTGACTGAGTACACGTATTCCATGACGTATATTTTACTGGGGAAGCACAACATTTTTTTTATTAATAAATAAATAGATATATACCATAATGTTCAAACAAGCAGATGTAAGAGGTTTTCAAAAGGTATGGACTGGCATAGTGATTAAGATACACATGTTGTTTAATAACTGTTACTCTATCCAGTGTTGTTTGAACCAGATCAAACCGATTGGATCACGAACCGGCCGGGGACCGTTTTGGAAAGCAGCTTTGAATTGGGTAGAACTGGAACCGGTTGAACTGGGGTTTTTAATTTTTTTTTTGAATTTCTAATAAATTTTAATCGGAATGGCAAACTGGTGATCTGATCAGTTCAATCACCAATCCGGTTTAGAAAACATTGACTCTATCTTTTCATTTTTATAAATATCAGACGAATATTCAGATATTGGTATTCATATCTGCCATTTACACTTTGCATGCGAGTAATATAGTTTGAAACTACAATGTCAGTAATCTCAAGAAAATGTAAGAACATGAGCCATGAGATTTAAGAGGAAATTAAGTCACCTTATCATATTACATCAGAGAGGATGGCTATCGGTATTGCAGAAAGAAAGATAAACTGACCTGCAGGATAAACTTTTTCCAACTTCAATCCACAAGCGGAAACAGGGTAGTGAGGATATATCAGATGTGCTGTTGATGCTTCATGGTGCAAAGCAAAAAGAAAAAAAGAAGATAAAAACGAAAACGAGGTGAAAGGCAGTTGCAGTCACTAGAAACTAAAATGTGCTTCACAGGCCTTTTAGGAGGAGGCTCAGAATAAACACATCTGCAAAAGAAAACAGCACTATCAGATGATGATCAGATAACCGGACTCTCATGAAGATAATTGATAAAAGCAGAATTTTGTATCAAAATAAAGAAATAAATAAAGGTAGAATCATACCAAAATCTATTGTCTCCTAATTGAAGAATGAAATCATCCTATAGGATAAAATCAAGGTGCATTTTTAAAGCCTCATTAGTACATTCATTTTTTTACCAGTAATCTTTGCATGAACAAGAGCCACCTTCAAAATGATATGCATCTCGGACTATAATCGGCCGATTAGATACCTTGGACACGAACTTAATCCAATTATCGCAATCATTACACACACGAAGATTCTTAATCACACGAACAGGAATTGCACTGGGCAAACTAAAGAGCCCAAATGCAGTAGTCAGCTTCTGACTCTCCGAGTTCCACATCACTGAAAAGGCTACAACGGTCTTGCACGTAACCAATTTTAGCAGCTTGTTGATTCAGCTCTTCTAAGAGATCATATGTCTTCTCAGCCAGTGGATGGAGCTGATCACCAACAAAAAACGCATGATTTGAACTCTTAACCTTGATCCAGCTTTGAGAAGGCTCCTTTTTCACACCTCTTTTCTTTCATCATTCACCTTGTAGGATCCCTAGAATCCCATTTACTAGACGCTGCATATAAATTAGTGAGGACATAACTTGCTGAGTCTTGAGGTTCCAGTTTAAGAAGATGATAAGCAGCACATTCTCCAATGTCTACATTCTTATGAACTGCATGAGCACGTAAGAGTGTCCTCCAAATGATGGCATTTGGTTCAATAGGCATATCCTCTATAAATTTTCCAGCTTGGCTGAGATGATCAACAACACAATTATAATGCTCAGGTTTAGGCACTAAGCCGTAGCCAAGGCCCTCGTCCACCAAACCCACATGACCACAAGCTGATAAAACTCCCACAAAAGTGACATGATTTGGTCTGACACCAACCTGTTTCATCTTCTCAAAGAGATTTATTGCCTCGATGCCGCATCCATGTTGAGAATAGCCTATGATAATGACATTCAACGAAATCTATTTTTTTCTCAGGTATGTTCCAAAATTCCTTTTCTGCGTCATTGATGCTACCACACTTTGCATACAATGTGATCAAAACAATAGCCACCTCAATTTCTAATTCATACCCTGTTTTCATTATCATGGCATGGATCTACTTTCCTTGTTTTATATTAGCAAATATTAGCAGCAGCACTAACTGAGGGATAAAGTAATAAATCAGCTTCCACTTCTGCTGTATTCATTTGAGAAAAAACCTTCAACACTTCGTTGCAGAACCCACTCTGTGCGAGTCCGGATATCAACACATTCCATGATATATTATCTTTTTCATCAATTTTTCTGAATGCTGCATATGCATCTTACCTCTGACCACATCTAGCATAAAGAAGAACAAGCACATTGCCAACTGATATCAGAAAGAAAAGATTGGGCATGAATTTGTCGTCGTTAACTGAGTGCTTGAATACCAGCACATGCACTGATTGCACTCGAAAGTCCTATGTTATCAGATTGGATCCATCGATTCAGCATGTCTCCAAAAAGTTAAAGCACCTCATCAAACATATCATACCGTGTGTACCCTGCAATCATAGCTGTCCAAGAAACTAGATTGTCCACATAGCTTGTGAACATAGCTATCTCATTTACACCTTACCGATGCACCATTTAACCAATTTATTATCAGAAATTTTTTTGGATACATTTTTATGAACAGATTTACAAATTCCAGTTTAACCATATCATCAAATTCAAAGAGAAAAAACTAAAGAAAGATACATCGCGGCATGATGCTGTTAAGTGTTCAAACAACTCCTCCATCGACTCTAATGACCCACCCTTTGGTCCACTCTCCAGCATCTCCAGCTAAAAAGCCTACGATTCCTGCTATATCCTCAGCTGACCAACCAAAGGGGACAACATCCACAAATCTCTGGATAGTTTCTTCAGTTTTACCAGCAAAGAACAACTCTGTGGCTACTGGCCCTGGTGCAACACAATTTGCAGTTATCTTCGTGCCTTTAAATTCCTTGGCCAAAATCTTTGTCATTGCCCCAACAGCTGGCTTGGAAGCAACATAAGATGGTATCCAGGTAAGAGGGATCCCACCAGAGATGTCAAGATCATTATGATTCTTCCTCAGCCATAGCATGTCAAATGATTTGCTGCCTTGTGACTACAAAGGAATGATCCTGTACTGTTTATGTTGAATGTCATATCCCAAGCCTCCACAGCTGTATTTCCAAGGTTGGGTACTTTTGATCCCTTATCCCTGCAGAGTTGACAAAGAGGTATATTTTGGAGCCAGATTCTTGCTCAGTTCTATCAAAGAGTAGCTTGACTTGTTCAGGATCTGAAACATCAACTTTGATAGCAACTGCTCAGGGATGATCAGTGACATACGATGGCATTTAACTCAGATGTCAAAAGATCAGCTTGTTTAGAATTTGAAGCATAACTGATTGCAACTCTTGCACTGAGAGAATGAAAGTGGTTCCAAAAGAGCCACCGGTTACTATTGCTACTCAGTCCTTAAGAGCAAGTGAAGATGATGACACTTCCATGCTTGTTTCTGCCACAAGAATGATGGAATAGTGAGTTTGGGAAGGATGGAACTTAGAGACATATGTTGGGGACTTGAAAATGGATGGATGCCAACAATATTTAGATCTGTATGTAGCAAAGTCAAGCCTTCGAAGTGAGAAAAGCAGATTCTAATTTTATGGCAAAATGCATTGTCCCATTACTGTGATAATTTCCAAACTGCCCCTATTGCCAGTGTTGAAACAAAAATGGAGACAAACATTAAACAATTCAGTCTTTGTCCCACACAAAAGAAGTATTAAAACCAAAGTCTAGTTGCCACCATTGAACGTTAAAGAAGAGATTCAATTTGAGTACACGTAACAAATTTTACATTATGTTACTTCAGCAATAAGGAAAAAAAATTTATTATTATAGTATTAAAGAAATCGCAGACTTTCATGTCTTAGATGGGAACGCTAAATTCACCATAAAACAAAGCAAACAAAAAAAGGCACTTTGGCGAGTGAGCACATGTACTCCATGACACATATATGACAAGGGAAGCACAACATTATTTATTAGAAAAATAAATAGATATACCATAATGTTCAAACAATTAGATGAAAGAGGTTGCAAAAGATATGGACTAGCAAAATAATCAAGATAGACATGCTGTTTCCCTCCCTATTTCATTTTTAAGTTTAATAACTGTAACTCCATCTTTTTATTTTTCTTGAAATACTCATATTCGACACATATCTGGATATTGGTATTTGGATATGGCTCTCTGAGAAGTCTCAAAGTACATGGGTAAACTTAAAAAACAATTTTAACATCTCAATGTTAAGTGTCTGATACATATCTGTATCCGCCACTTTGCATGTGTGTTATATAACATAAAGCTACAATGTTGGTAATCCCAAGAAAATGTAAAACATGAACCATCAACCATGATTTTAAGAGGAAATTAAGTTACCTTATTCTCTAACATGAGAGCAGATAGCTTCTGGTATTGCAGACAGACAGCAAAAAGTGAGATAAACTGATCTACAGGACAAATTTGTTGCACATTGAACTTTTTCTAATTTCAACCCACAAGCAGAAAAGGGAAGCAAGGATCAATCGAATAAGCACATCAAATGTGCTGTTGATGCTTCATGGTGCAAAGCAAAATGAAGTGAATGGCAAACATTAGAAACTGAAATATTATTCACAAGCCTTTCAGAAGGAGGCTCATAATAAGCACCAATTTACTGGTTATCTCTGCAAAAGAAAACAGCACTATCAAATGATGATCAGATAACGGGAGTCTTATGAAGATAATCAATAAAGGCAGAATCCTACCATAATCAATTGTTCGCTAAATGAAGTATGAAATCACCCACTGGGATAAAATCAAGGTGCATTTTCAAAGTTGCTTTAGTACATCATCTACTATTTACCAATTACCAGTAATCTTTGCATGAACAAGAGCCACCTTCAAAATGATGAAACCGGTATGCATCACGGACTATAATTGGCCGATTAGATATCTTAGACACAAACTTGATCCAATTATGGCAATCTTTACACACACGAAGATTCTTAATCACACGAACTGGAATTGCACTGGGCAAACTAAGGAGCCCAAATGCAATAGCCAGCTTCTCACTGTGAATATAAACAGTTGGGTCCTTTTCTCCTTGTTCCACATCACTGAAAAGGCTATAACGGTCTTGTACATAACCAATTTTAGCTGCTTGTTGATTCAGATCTTCTAAGTGCTCATATATCTTCTCAGCCAGTGGATGGAGCCGGTCACCAACAAAAAATGCATGAATTGAACTCTTAACCTCAATCCAGCTTTGAGCAGGCTCCTTTTTCACACCCCTTTCTTTCATCATTTGCCTTGTACAATCCCTGGAATCCCATTTCCTAGACACTGCATATAAATTAGAGAGAAGGACATAACTTGCTGAGTCTTGAGGTTCCAGTTTAAGAAGGTGATAAGCAGCAAATTCTCCGATGTCTACATTCTTATGAACTGCACAAGCACTTAAGAGGGTCCTCCAAATGATGGCATCTGGTTCAATAGGCATATCCTCTATAAATTTTCTTGCACGACACAAAAGACCAGCTCGGCTGAGAAGATCGACAACACAATTATAATGTTCAGGTTTAGGCACTAAGCCATGTTCTTTGCTCATGGAGTCAAAGTAGCCAAGGCCCTCGTCCACCAAACCCACATGACTACAAGCTGATAAAACTCCCACAAAAGTTATATGATTTGGTCTCACACCAACCTGTTTCATCTTCTCAAAGAGATTTATTGCCTTGATACCAGATCCATGTTGAGAATAGCCTGTGATAATGGCATTCCAAGAAATCTCATTTTTCTCAGGCATTTCTGAGAATTCCTTTTCTGCATCATCAATGCTACCACACTTTGCATACAATGTGATCAAAGCATTAGACACCTCAGTTTCTAAGTCATACCCCTTTTTTATTATCCTGGCATGGATCTGCCTTCCTTGTTTTAAATTAGCAGTATTAGCGGCAGCACTAACTGAGGAGATAAAAGTATATAAATTAGTTTCCACTCCTGCTGTATTCATTTGAGAAAAAACCTGCAATGCTTCCTCGCAGAACCCACTCTGTGCGAGTCCGGATATCAATGCATTCCATGATATATTATCTTTTTTATCAATTTTTTTGAATGCTGAATATGCATCGTGCCTCTGCCCACATCTAGCATAAAGACTAACAAGCGCATTGCCAATTGAAACATCATCTGAGAAACCGGAGAGAAAAGATTGGGCATGAATTTGCCGTCCTTGACTGAGTGCTTGAATACCAGCACATGCACTGATTGCACTCGAAAGTCCTATGTTATCAGATTGAATCCCTTGGTTCTGCATGTCTCCAAAAAGTTTAAGAGCCTCATCAAACATATCATGCTGTGTGTACCCCGCAATCATAGCTGTCCAGGAAACTACATCCTCCTCAGGAAGTCTTCTGAGAATTTCCAAGGCAGTTTCTAACTTTCCAAGCTTAGCATACATGTCAATTAATACACTACAGACATAAACATCATACTGGAAACCAGTTTTAATCACTTGAGAATGAATCTGCTCTCCTAAGTCGAACGCTCCAACGGAGGTGCAAGTTCTTAAAATACTTGGATAGGTAAATTGGTTAGGCACCAATCCCTCAATCTGCATCTGTCTAAATATATGAAAAGACTCACTAAGGTTATCTAACTGCCCATATGCAACCAGCATCACATTCCACAAAACTACATTTACAGTCTCCGTTGTACTAAAGAACTCATATGCAGTATCTATATCAGAGCATTTAACATAAAGATCAAGCAGAGACCCTTCAACAATTAAGTCCGTAGAAAACCCAGCTTTTATGGCATATGAATGAAGTTGCTTACCTGTAAATAAAGCTCCAAGAGATGCACAGGCACCCAAAAGACTGGCAACTGTAACACAGTCTGGTTTCAAGCAATCATGCTGCATTTTCTCAAACAATTCTAGAGCTCTATCACTATATCCACACTGGGCTAACCCAGAGATCAGGGAGTTATAAGTAACACCATCCCGTAGCAATGTATTGCTGAAAATTAGTTCGGCAGATACCAAATTCCCAGAGCGTGAATATAAAGTAACTAAAGCATTGCAGACATAAGTCTCAGAAGAAAAACCCAGTTTGAAAACAAGGCTATGGAGCTGCTCTCCCAACTTAAAGAACTCTATTTTCGTGCAAGCACTTAAAACACTAGAAAAGACATACGGTGTAGGTAAAATTCCTGCTATATGCATCTCAGAAAACAACAAAATAGCTTGCTCCTCATATCCATTTTGAGACAAGCCAGAGATCATAGCCAACCAAGAAACGGTATCCTTCACATATAGTTTATCAAATAACTTCTTCGCTGAATTTATAAATCCATTTTTCATGTACAAATCAATCAATGGGTTACAAACAAAGGAGCTAAAACTAAAACCATCACGAATAATCCTAGCATGAATTTGTTCAACATACTGAAACCAAACATTGCTACCTGTACATGCCTTTAAAATGCTGGCAAAGGTACTCTCATTAGGATTCACATTTTCAGCTACCATCCTTGAATAAAACCCCAGTACTTTATCATTCATTTTCTTTGAAGCAAATCCAGAAATCACTTTATTCCAAGAAAAAACATTTCTTTTTGGCATATCATCGAAAACCTTGATTGCGCCATCTAAATCACCTAAAGCAATATAAATATCCATGAGCTTTTCAGATAAAAAGTGTTCATTACTGAAACCCATCTTCAAAATCTTCCCATGAAGCTTCTTTCCTTCCTCTATAGACCCAGAATTCAAACAACCTTCTAAAAGCCAAAGAAAAGTTTGATGATTGGCTTTAATCCCTCTATTTTCCATCCAATGCAAGAAAGCAACTTCCTTTGAATTCCCTTCATTTTCTTCAATAGAAAGCTCATCAAATGAATGAGAAACCGCATTAGTATGAAAACAATCTAATCTCAATCTACTCCAGTTCCTATTAAAATACTGCAAATTTTCCAAAAAAAAAAAAGGAACAGAAAATGAGAGATTGCAATAAAACAAAAAAAGGAAATAACAGAAGTAAATGTATAGGTAATCCAAAAGTAAAAGCTACCAAAAAAAAAAAACCTTTTGCAAGTTCTTCTGGGTGTGTTTGAGAGAGATTTGGTGGGGTTTGAGTTTAAGGAAAGGAAAGTGATTAAAGAAGAAGTAAGTGGAGGAACCATGAAGAGAAATCTGGTTAAGAAACATGGGATTGTTGTTTGGTTTTTGAGTGTTGGATTGAGCATCAAATTTTAACAAGTTAAGGAATTGGGTATATGTTTTAAGGATTGCTGCTAATGGTTTTATTCCTCTATCGACTGGCGCCAAAGAAAATGGAAAACATTGGATAAAAGATAGTATTTTTTCCAGGTGTTTTTTTATAGGAAAAATAGATTTTTTTTTTTCACCTATTAAAAAACTATTGTTAAATAAAATATTTAATTAAAAATGTGCTAAGGTTTTTTTTTTTTTTTTTTACTTTAGTTAATGGTTGTGAGTTGTGACAAAATAAAATTATTAAAAAAACTGTAGCAATTTGTGAACTTCTATTAGAAAATTATTAAAATATTTGAAGTATAATATGTAGAATTTTATTAAATAAAAATTTTATTAAAAATATTTGGGTCCGACCGGAGCTCAATGAATGGGTTTAAATTTTTAGTTGAATCTAGTCCGAACCCAGCTCGACCCGGCCCATGAACACCTATAGTCGTACTTTACTTGGTTCGGAGAGGTTTTTCCTTTTAAGTGAGTTAATGGTTGGTATATAAAGTGATAATAAAATAAAACTTTAATACTTTGGCTGGGGAAATAACATTTAAGTACTTGGAGGAGGTTGCATAATTTGAATACCTATTTAACATATAAGTCTTTTTTTCCGCAAAAGATGCAATTTTTTTTTCATTTATAAATATTTATATGTTTAATATATTAGTTGGCCCCTAAAATTTGATTATTTTTCAAATTGGTACCTAACTTCATTTTACCATAGTGATACTTAAGGTTGGGAAGTTAATTTTTTAAGCGTAAATTACATTAGTGGTCATTTAGTTTTGCTTTTTTTCCTTTTTTCGAGCACCAACTATTCAATTTTATCTTTTTTTTTTATTGCCAACTAGCTACCGTAAACATGGGAACTCCCAAAAATCCAAGATAGTTGGGTGACCAAAAAAAGACAATCGAATAATTGAGTGACTATTTTATAACTTTTCATAGTTAGATAACCAAAAATTAAATTTACTAATAGTTGAATATCCATTTTATATTTTTTTCATAATTAAGTGACCAAAAACAAATATATATGTATAGTTGTGTGACTAATGTAATTTGCCCATCTTTTAAAAGTTCAATGTTATGAACCAATTTCAAAGTGGCATCATTTTACCTCCATGAAAGTCATAATATATAAACTATTTTGAAATGTTAATTAATTAAATTAAACAAAATTCATGTTGACTAAGTGTTAGCTTGATTGACATCGGTATTATTGTCAAAGTAGGGTTTAAGTACAAGGAAACACATTAATCCTCCTATCTAAGGGTGAAATTTTTTTACGATTAAAATAGCCTGTGTTGACATGAAGTTTCAACCTATTATTTTAAATCTTACCACACCTAAAAAAGGAGGGGGAAATACTATTATTAAAGTAGCCTTTGATAACTTGAAATTTCAACCTATTATTTAGGATCTTATCACTCCTCAGAAATGAGGTGAATTCATAAATTTTTTAGTTGGGTTGGAATTAAATTATAATTTTTTTTACAAGTTAAAATATAATTTTATGATTTATTAGTTTATGATTTTATCATTTTTAAATAGATTTTTTTCATTTTTGAGGGGGCCAAAGTATAATTTTACTATATATTAACTTAAAATTTCATTATTTAAGGAATGACTAAATTGAATAAGTTTTATTTTTAGGGGACCAAGGCCCCCTTTAAATTTGCCTATGCTCACCAAAATGCCATTGTCAAAAGTGTACTCTTAACTTTCAATGATTATTGTTCTGATATTCTCCATACAATATTGAAAAAGAAAAACGACTCAGTTTTTTAGGTGGGCTTGAGTTGGACATAAACAAAGCCTTTACTTAAATAAGTTTCTCTTGTATCCAATCTATTCTTTTAAAGCCTTGTTCATCAATCTTTGATAAGTTGTTCCTATGTTTTTCAAATCAAAGGACATAACCTTGTAATAGAATGTCCTCTATGATAAATAAGGTTATTTTATTAATATTTGGTGTTCACTCGAAATTGGTAATAGTCGGAGAAGGTGTCCAAGAAACCTATGTACTCATGTTGTAACAGCTCGATTTTGACCCTAATTGGGATAGTGGTTTCGGGACCACAAATCTGAGTCTGAAAAATATTTTAAAATTATTTTGCATGTTTACTATGTGTGAATTTGCTTGTATGAAATTTTCATGTTTTAATTTCGTTGTTTGAGTGTCCGATTAAATAAAAAGACTTAATTGTGTAAAATGAAAATTTGATGGTTAATTATAAAAGGGCCAAGATGAATGTGTCTTTATAAGAGGAAGTGCTTATGTTGCTATTAAGCCATTAACTTTATGTTTGGACGGCATTAGACATATAATATATGGTTTTATTATAAAAACCATTATGGTTAAATAAGTAAATTAAACATTAAGTTAATATATGTTATAATAAAGCCATTTTAGCGTTCATATTGTTCTTGCCGAATACAAAAGAAAAGAAAAGGAAAATAAAAGGGTTTTAAGGTTCGGCTATTCTCCAACTTGATTCAAGGTGAGTTTTAGCTCAGTTTTTGATAATTTTTACGTTTTTGAGATCGTTGCTTCGAGTACTATCAAGTTCATGTCCTAATTTTTGATTTTGATGAATATTTTGTGTTATACCATTGTTGATAGCTTGTGATTTTTGTTATTTGATGATGAAAAATGAAAGATATATTTTAGATTAACATATTTTGTATTGGAGTTTTTGATGATTTTGAGTAATTTAGGACTAAATTGCAATAATAATTTGAGGGATTAATATGTGAAATAAATGAAATATATGGGCTTTTATGAACACTATGAAAATTTGGCCAAACATGGGTACCTTGAAATTTTGAATATTTTGTGTTTTGTGAAATAGGGATTAAATTGTAAAAATTATAAATGTCAGAGGTAAAATAGTAATTTGCCCATTTATGTGTTTTTGGACTAAATTGAATGAAAATATGTTTGAATGAGTTTAATTTGAATATGTTTAGATCAAGAACCAAAGAAATCGGACTTGGGGGGGAAAACGAAAATAGTTGAATAGCCGACTTTCATCGTTCGTCGATATCCGAGGTAAGTCTTTAAGCAATTAAACATTGTAAATTTTGTACATAACTTAGTAATATGCTGATTTGGAATTTGTGGAATAAGTGTTGAGTTAGCCGAATGTGAATAAATATAGAAATATTATGTTTGAGTTTAGTTCGATTGAGTTATAATATTTGGAAGTCTGTATGAAGATTATGAAATATATAAAAAGTTCGATATATGATATGTGTGTGAGACAGCTTTATAATATTGATATTTGGGCTTTGAGCCTAGCAACCTTGTGCTGGTGAATGATATCTGGCTTTATGTCTAGCAAGCTTTGTGCCGGTGTATAATATTCGGGCTAAATGCCTAGCAGGCTTTGTGCCGGTGAAAGATATCAGGCTATATGCCTAGCAAGCTTTATGCCGGTGATTATGTATAAGTTTATACCTTAAAGACTTATGCTAATGTGGTAATGGAATATGTTAAATGAGCTCGTGATCAGGTATGTGTTAACTTATTATTTACTTGAGATAAGGTAAATTAGTAACTTGATATTTGTTATTAATTATATTTGGTACAAATGAAAATTTATGTGAATTTTAGTAAGTGTATTTGGCTTTGTAAATGAATAATATAAGTGTTGTGGAATTGATTTTAGGATATGGATATATATGTGTTCTTGTATATTTGACCATTTAAGTGGAATACGTATATGATATATTATTATGGTTCTTGAATTTATATAAATGCATATGTGTATGTTAACTTTATAAAGATATTTTAGCTTTGAAAAAAAAAAATTAGGTTATATTGTATAGATGGCATTCGGTCAAGGTAGATTTTACTTGGAATAATGAATTAATTACATCATTTGGATGTTTATTTGCTTATGACTTACTAAGCTAAGTTAGCTTACTCTGGTAAAACTGTTTACTCTGTTTTATAGATTTTGGACTCAAGTTACAGGCTCGGGGATCGTCAGCAAAGTTCACTACACTATCGACTGTCTTTGGTATTTAAATATTCAAACTCGAATTATGGCATGTATAGGCTGGAAATACTAATTAAATGTCGAATTTTGAGTTGAATGTATATAAGCCATGCGAAAATGACTAAACTTTTATATTTGAATATGGTTATGCTAGGTATGGATATGATTATCTTGGTTTCACCATTATATGCTATGAATGTATAAAATGTTTGTGATAGATAATATATGTTTGGAAATGGTTTGTTTGTCTTGTCTAATTTGGTTTTACATGTGTTTAGTTAAAAGGTTTAATAAGCTTGACTGTTAATAAATTATAAATGGAAACTTTGAATGTATATGTGGTATTAGGTGTTTATATTCGGTTATGGAAGAATAAAGGTGTAATATATATATTAATTTAATTGGTTTGGTTGATAAGTGCTAAGTATTTCAAGTATTTCATGAATATTTGACCAATCGTTTCATTATATATTCAATGTCAAAAGTGAATGTTATTTTATGATTGGTTGTATATCATGTTTGTGTATACTAATTGCATATTCGGTTATGGTATGATGTTTTAAATGTTCATATGTGATTATTTTCTAAAATATATAATATGATTATATGATAACATGAATATTAAAAGTATAATTTTAAATGTTAAGTCATAAGTGACATTAGTGATTATATGAAAGTTTGAATTGAACTGTTGATCTGTAATGCCTCATAATCCTATTCTGGCGTCGGATATGGATTAGGGGTGTTACACATGTCTTGTTGATGACTCCACTAACCTGTTTATTGAAGGAAAAGGGAAGTTGTTATTGGGGTAAGCTTTGTCTTGACATGTCTAGTGAATAATATCTTCAGTTCAATAAAACTCTATAGATCATGTTAGAAGAAAAAAGTACCAGCTTTTAGCATGGCTCCTCAAGGTCATTGGGAACACTCTACGTATATTATCTTTAATGGTTTGGACAAATTGGACAAATTGGGAACACTCTATAAATATCCATCAGTTTCATTAATATCTTAGTGTATTGTCCTCAACGGTTTTTGTATCCGAAGCCGGGACTGGGCTTGAGGCATTACCTAACTAATCTCACTTAATATCTCAAACGGGCTATAAAATTTCATTTAACACCAACACTTGCTCAATCTCGGCCCACGAGGCCCTATGTGTAACATCCTAAATTTTTGGGCCTACGCGTTTAATGAGTGAACATGTGTAATGAGCTAATTTAAGTGTTAGGGGTCCAAAATTTAAGTTTAATGAAGCCCAAATCTTTTAATTTAAGTGAGTTAAATTTCGGCATTAAGATTTGATGAAGTGGACGGCTACAAGGCTTAAAAATAAGAGGATATATATGGATTTTATAATTGATAATATAGAAGATAAAAAGGAGAAAAGATAGGACCTATCAAGGAAGGTGATGGCCGAAAATCCACCACTTAGAGGAGTAAAAAATTCGGCTACTTCATGGATAAGGGGTGCCGAATTTTCCCTTTTTATTAGCTTGACTTTTAATTATCAGAAAGGGCGTTTTCGGTTTTTAGCAGTATGCCGAAATTTCTATAAATAGGGGGGATATCTCATTGATTATGGCATTTAAACCCTAATTTCCTCTTCATTCTTTGTGCCGAATTCCTTAGCCTCTCCCTCTCTAATTTTTTTTCTTCAATTTCTTCAAAAGCCAAAACCTCTTTTCCAATTTCTAAAAAGCCAAAATCTCCATAGTTTTTCTCTCTTCATCCCATTTGTGAGTTAGATCTATTCTTCCAGCATTTAAAACTCTTTCTTTGGCATTGCCGAATCTCCTCTCTAGTGCTAGCCGAATCCCCTGTGTTAAGATAAGTGTCGACTTCTGCTAGTTTCTCATATTCTATTCCGATTTTTGAAAGGCAAAAGCCGAAAAGCTAATAGTTTAATGGTTCTATGTTGGGCGGCATTCCGGGATTTGAAGGAAACTTGGTCGACTAGATCTAAAAGCCGAAAATCGTTAGTCTCCAATTTCTGGATTTTAAGGTAAGAAGATTTTCCCTAGATTTTTACTAGATTCGTTCATTGTATACAAGATCTTAACTTTATGATGAGGATTAACGATTAAATATTGTGATAGTAGTTCTGATAAGAACTTGTGATGGAATTAAATATGGATCAGGCAAAGGAGAGAATCCCTAAGTTTAAGAAACAAGCAGTATCTGCCGTTCGAGATTGGCCACTTGGTTGTGGACCAGCTTCTGAACAACACCTTAGGCAGATAGCAGTTGTGTCGACTAAGGATAGTGTCGACATAGAAAGCATCGTTTTATCGATAATCAGATGTGTAGATCTCTAACACACTAATAATCTGTATGAATATATGTATGTTTATGTTATGGGCTAAAAAGCCGGAAAGTGGCTGTGTAGACAGTCGAATGAAACCCTAAAAGGGTTAGGCAAGGATACCAGGTACGTAATCATAAAAATCTCTATGTGCATCGAAATATATGAAAGTCTGTATGATGTTTTCTTTATGTGTGTATGCATGGAGTGGGATTATGATAATGAAGGGGAAGAGCATGATTGGTCACATGGTGATCGGTGGTAGAAAACCCACGTAATGAAATGATTGGTCATATGGTGATCGGTGGCAGAAAACCCACGTAATAAAATGCTAGATCACACGGTGATCGGTGGTAGAAAACCCACGAAATGAAATGTTAGGTCACTTGGTGATCGGTGGTAGAAAACCCACGTTAAAATTCCTAATTGATAAGGAATAGGCAGTATGACTGTCGATATGGTGTGTAACGGTTGGTGGGTTGATTGTAGAAATCCCCAAGGTGTGATGGTTGGTACAGGTTGGTGTGTAGAGGATGGATTTCTAGGTTGGGATGGGCCATGATGCATATATAGTTACCCTTGTATACGGGCCAAGGCCCATAATGTGTTTATGGGCTTAAGCCTTTTATGTGTTTCCGGGATTTGCACACTGAGTCTTGGTGACTCACCCTATTATTATTTTTAAACATTTCAGATGAACAGTAGATCGTGGACATAGGAGCCGAGACGGACTCGAGGGGCCATCGGGTTCTTTTTTTATTTTTATAGACTTTTCTGGTTTTTTCATTAAGTTTTATTTTATTTTGGAAAATATTGATGTAATAAGGTCCCATAGTTATATTCATCTAAGTGGTTTTAATATTTGCACCTTATGAAATTTTGTCAAGGGTTTAATTATTCAAGATAATAAAAATATGGGGGTTTTTTTTTTAATATGACATTTATTTATTCAAATATTGTCTCATTAACTTACGATTTCCAAACCAACCATTAGAAAAAGTTTTTAATGTACAACCCGTAGCATACCAGATCTAGTCGAAACGTATGGGCCGGGTTTAGGGTGTTACACTATGCATACCTCCGAGAGGTTTCGGAATCAATTCGAGAACTTTTATGAGCTTGGAAAACTTTTCCTCAAAACAAGGGCCACACGCCCGTGTGGGTTTAGGGACACGCCCGTGTGCCCCTAAGACATGCCCGTGTCTTCTACCCGTGGTCGATCCTAACCAAAATCACACGGCTGGACACACGCTCGTGTCCCTCACACGGGCACGCCCGTGTCTCAGCCCGTGTGCCAAAACCTAAGCATTCTGGCTATGACATCATCATCTCACTAAGGTCACATGCCCAAGGCACACGCCCGTGTCCTTAGCTCGTATGTTGAATTAAATTTCACAATTAATGTGCAGACTTTACACGGCCTGGGCACACGCCCATGTCCTAGGCCGTGTCTCCGACACAGCTGAGACACAAGGTCTTGTCTCTGCCCGTGAGCATACTGACTTGCAAACCTAGCATGTAATGGGACACACGGTCGATCCACACGCCCATAGGCTGACCATGTGTCACACATAGCCTAGACACACGCCCGTGTGTCTACCCGTGTGGACAATTAGATGGCTATCTACCAAGCCCTTTGCCACCCTACATTGCACACATACATATTCCAATTCAAAACATCACAACTCATAACCCAAAGGCACATCTAAGAACTCATCAAAACATCCATACACAAGGGGATACACTTCATGAAAATCATCTTCATTAAGCAAAAGAATTTGCCAACTATTAGCCTAACTTATAAGGCCATTTACAAAATGACTTTAGTAACATACATAGCCAACACTTTGGCTAACAATTACAACTTAACAAAATACTCGAGTCCTATACATGCCAAACTCAAAATAAGTCTAAATTGTTATATCAAAGTGATGTCGATGGTGTGATTTCCGAACTCCTACTTCCATGCTTCTCGAGTTATTTTGGCAATACTACAAGGAAAAAGGGCAATGAAAGGGGTAAGCATAAAGCTTAGTAAGTTTGCATGGAAATAAATAGCAACAATAAGCTCATAATATGATCCATTCATGGCATTAACTAACCATACACAAGTCATAGGCTTCTTGCCATACTTACTTATAATTGCCCTTATTTAGCACATACCGTGCCACACATCAAAATTGTTTCTTCGTGACTCATTCACGAGTACCTGTGTTCACTCAATCACATGACTTTAGTACAATTCTCATTTCTACTTCTAAACTTATCTACTTATCCCCTTAATCACTAGGGATAGTCGAAGACGTATATTCATCGTCATTCATGTAAGTAAGAAGTCAATGCCACATCCCCGAGGTAGTCTTTCATGGAATCACTTCTAAATGCCAATACCATATCCCGGATATGGTATTATATGGATTTTCAAATTAAGTATCTATGCCATATCCCGTATATGGTCTTATACGATTTTTACATTAAGTATTGATGCCATATCCCGGATATGGTCTTATACGGGATCTCAACTCGGTGCCCAGGCCATGTCCCGGACATGGTCTTATACGGGACCTTATCTATTTCATATCTCGATGATAGCATTTTCATGTTCAATATAATACAAAGCATCATGCATCAATATAATACAAAGCATTCTCAATTATGCTAACATAATTGTTGTATTGATCACATACAAACTTACCTCGATTTCAAAATGTGCTAACTCGTCGGTTTAGTCTAAAACTTTGTTCTTTCCCTAATCGAGGCGGATTCTCGGTTCTTCTTGCTTTTTAATAGCAATTTAACTCGTTTTATTACCACATTAATAAAACTATTTCAATAATCATGCTTAGGCAAAATTACTATTTTACCCCTAGATTTTGGCAAAATAACCATTTTGCCCCTAGGCTCAGATATTAATTCTAATCACATTTCTACCTTCAAAAAACCTAGGTGAAATTTTAATACTCTTATAGCTATCATCAAAACTCAACATTTCACATAATTACTACAAATTTGTAACCTTTTCATCAAGGTCCAATTAGGTGTTTTCAAGACAACACCTTTCATAAAAGTTGTTCATCTAACAACTAAAACTCAATTTCTTTCATAAAAATGCAGCAAATAAAAATGATAGCTCTCATGGAAAAACTCTAAATATTTCACCATAATGCAAGATAGTCCCCTCTTTAGAAAGCTTAAGCTCTAGGGGTCTCAAAAGTACAATTTTCTTCAAGAAAGATCATCAAAATCACTTACTAGAATGGAGGAGAGCTTGCTGAAAATTTTGAGCTTTCAAACCTCTATTTTTCTTGCAAATTTTAGTGGAGAAAGATGGAGAGAAAGATGATATCTTCTCTTTCTTTATTCTTATATTAAACTAGTCAAATTGGTCACCAACTATCACTAACTTTGACCAATTTTTTATCCATCCTTGTCTCCCATAATAGCCTATGGCCGGCTATACTAATCTTAGGGGTCTAATTGCCTTTTAAAGACCTCCAATTATCAATCTATGCCTATTTGGTAAGTTTAGCCTATAAAATGGAACTTTCGCACTTAATGCGATTTAGTCCTTTTTCACGATTAATCAAGAAATTGTTAAAATTAAAGTACCAAAATTCTCATGTACTTATAAAATCATATACCAACTCATAATATAACATGAAAATAATTTTCTCTAATCTCGGATTAGTGATCTCGAGATCACTGTTTCGACTAGCCCCTAAATCGGGCTGTTACAGTTTTTGCACGCAAAGTAAAATAAAAATAATTATTGACTCATTGATTATCTAACGTTTAAATAACACTAAATAGTATTGCGTGGTTTGATCATAATACAGAAAGACAGTATATATTAGTGGACAATCTAAACACGTCCTTAGTTTAATCGAAAATGAACAAATCGATTGAAAAATTGATATATAGTCTATCAAGTCCAATTGGGGAGATACATTGTCTTAAGTATCAAAGTGGATAACTCTTAAAAGATAGAGACATAGATGTGACTGACAAGACTAACAGTAAATCGAACAAGACCCAAGATGAATAAATCCTAGATTTGTTTATGGATTTATTCACTTGTGATCTTCATAGCATGACATACATTAATCATAAGTAGACGATGGACTATGTATGCGTGACTCGTATACTTTGATGTAAATGAAAGCCTGAGTTCAAATAGATAAACAACCGAAAGCTGGTAAGCTGGGAAAATGACTTCTACGATATGTAGCATCATTCCATAACAAGGGAATTCATAACCCAATAAAGAGTAAATAATATCCTCTCATCAGTATTACATGATAGATGAAAAACAAACATATCCATAGATCATTTGTCTTTGTGATAAATAATTTAATTATTATTTGATAGTAATTAACTTTTCTTGAAGGAAAATGTTATGATCCATGAGATATAGGATTGTAATGGGAAAACAAATTTATCCCAAAGAGATTAAGGATATCCTATGAGCGTAACACACTTATAACAAGGTCATTAGACGAGCATTTATTAAGTATCTTTCGCAATGATATATAATAAGAGAGTCCAGTCATAATACTTTAGTGGATTGACTTCATGACTGAATAATATCTTAATAGATGAAAAGCCAAAACTTAATTACAAATAGTGGCGAATCTGGTGGACTGGCAGGGGCTCTAGCCCCCCTGAAATTATAAAATTGTTTATTTATTAATTAACCCCTTAACTTTTGAAAAGTTTGCCCCCCTTTGAGTTGCTGTTTGCCCACCTTCCAACTTTGAACAATAAAAAATGTTTCCTTTTTTTTCGTTTCAAATCACATATGTTAACTTTTTAGCTTTGAATATTTATATAATATATTACAACTTTCTTTTTTTGGATGATAGTTGGCCACTTTTTAATTTAACATTAAATATGAATAATTTAGGTTAAAATTCAATTTGTTAACTAGTGAAAAATAAGTCTCTTTTACTACTGTTATTAACAACTATTGTTATCAACGTCTATCCTTCAAACGTCGCATCGAGTTCATCTTCTACGGTTTTTTTTCATCTTTTTACAATTTTACTATTGTTTTTTTTGTGTTTTAATTTTATAGTTTAATTTGATTTTATAATTATTACTTTTTTTATCTTTTAAGATGTTGTAGTTAAGCTAGCCAACCGATTTCTTGCACAGTATTTCCCACCAAGCAAAACGATGAAGTTGCAAATAGACATCACCAACTTTCGGTAGTTAGAAGGGGAATCACTTTACGAAGCTTAGGAACGCTTCAAACTTATACTCCATAAGCGTCCTTACCATGGTCTTCAAGATTGGTTACAATTGCAAATATTTTATAATGATTTGGATGAGAATTCGAGGTTGAGTTTAGATTGAGCGTCCCTAAGGGCATTCATGTTTGAGACATAGGCTGAAGGTTGCCAACTCATTGAGGACATGACAATGAATTCTTACATGTGGCCAACTGATCAATTCAAATATCGAGCTAAACCACCAACTATGAATGCAGTTAGTGGTGAGGATAAGTTTCAACAAACCCTCGAGAGGTTTAAAAACCTCAAAATTAGATCGAATAGACCACACATTCCCGACCAACACCTTTTTGTAGGATGCCATGTAAGCGGGGAAAGTAAAAATGTTGTTTGGGGTAGTAATATAGAAGGAACCTATGCCAATATTAACTATATAGGCAATAGGGGTGGTAATCCCTGTTTGAACACTTATAATCCAAGGTGGCATAATCATCCCAATCTTCGATGGGAAAAAAACCAAGGGGGTCGGGAGTGAGTCCACACTAACCGCATCAATTGTTGATACAATGTTGAGATGATGTCAGTGTTGGAATGCCGGTACACCCCGTAGTGCAGCTGAAAATTAGTTCTAATGATCACAACCCATGGATCCATGTACTAGGAATGAATCTGAGTTGTAAGGAAGGTTTGAAATTATACTTTCCTAATCTGAGTAGGGAAAATCAATTCTGGGCAAAAAACAAACCACAACTACAATGTTTAGTTACGACTTCTAAGGTATCTACCTAGTGAAAACGATAGAAAAAATCCTTAAAACTTTCCAGAGAATTTTTAAAAAAACCCTCACAGCTAGACCAGAGAAATCTTTTGGGTGAAAGATAAAAGAAGAATCAAGACTTTCCTATAGTCAAAAATTCTTATTCAATAGCCAAATCACGGATTGGAATAAAATGTGATCTTTTTTCCAAAACAATATCAATTTATTTCCTCCCTTGAATATATCTTTTGACCAAAATTATTTAAAACCACTTTTCAATAATTACGGCAAACATTGCCCAATAAAAATTATATAAAACCCATTTCATATTTATTTTATTTGGATCATCTATGTATGTGCATCAAGCATGCACACACATCACGTCTAATATTTAACTTAATAGAAATAAATTAATTATGAGAACATTTATATCATTAATATTATTCAAGCATCAAGTTAAATTTAACTCTATCTTTCTACATTTTCCAATCGTTTTAACCATAGAGTGTGATCCTGTAGGATCCTACAATGTTGGCGGTAATATTAGAATATTTCTAATGTTACAAACAATGTCATCTAGCAATGCATCACATCTACCTAAGATACAAGAAGTCATGGTTCGACACAACCTTTCTATGATAATGTCATCTTGTAGTATATCCATTTGTCCTTGATGTCTAGATTAAACACAAGTCATGGAACAGTCACCCTTGTATAGCCCAATATTTTATTTCTTGATTTCTTGAGTAGATTAAGATAAACAATGAGTGTGATATCTTATATCAACTTATTTGAGCATGGTCATGCATTTCTAGTCTCACTCGATCGAGAGGTCTAAGATATTGCTCCCATTATGTAGGAGGGACAAATCCTATCTTGATCACTCACATTCCACTATATAGATTGTGGCATACCCAACATTAGTCTTTATAGTCCAACCATCTATGAAAGACGTTTGATTTTGTCAAAGTATACGACTCCCAATGTCGGAGCAATGATAATCTCAAGTCTAAGGATCATACATACAATTATCACTAAGAGAAATGTTGTGGCTATTACAATAATCCAAGGAACATTCTTATGACGGGTCAGTCCAGTATATTGTTCTCTAACATATACTTATGTGTTGATTTGATACATATTAATAACAACAATTGTCATCAATCAAACACGTAATAGTCTCAATACATTATTGTTGTCTAAGCCCACAATAATACTTGACTAAGGGCATTTAAGAATGATCATATCATGCTTTGGAAATTATCATTACACAACATAGAAATAATTACTTAAAACAATAATAACAATGCCTTTGTTAATAAATTAGGTAAAAGGATGTTATTACAATCACCATATGATTGGTCTTTGGGCATTTCTGCAACAATAAGTTGATAATGGTTCACCCAGTAAACAAAGAGATATGTACGAATAAGAAATGCCCAATGCTTGACAAAAGGTGATTCTCAAAGTAAGGGCCCGTTTAGTTGCCAAACCTACAAGGTAGGGAGCCACTTAAACGTACTGCTTTTGTGTTGATTCGACAAGTCACGAAATAGGTCAAAGGCTTGGACTTGGGTTTGTGAGGTGCAACTATAACAATTTATATTTAAGTTCATATTTAAATTAGGGTTACCAAACATCTTTAAAATATCAATATTGTATCAATCAAGTGCTTCCATCGTCCTAATGTCAACTTGAAAGTTAAATGGCATCTCAAATTTGGCATAAAGCATATTTAAAACAAGTAGATCAAAATTTAAAAACATGTCTAACTGTTTTATAAACATCTTTAGTCTACCGTGTTAAAAAATAATGTCTATTTTTTATTTATTAACACATTTGATCAAGTTTCTTTAGATAGGGTTTAGAGTTATGATACACGTTAAGCTCGAATCAAATAAAAGTTAAAACATCAATATATATTTAAAAATGATATTATGACAAGTTTAGCCTTTAAATTTTACATTTTTATTAATTTACCCCTTATTCTTTTTTTAAGTTAAATTTGGCCTTCAACTTTTAAAAAGAAAATCAAATTGAACCATCAACCTTTCAAAAAGAGATTAATTCTTGTTTTTAACAAAATACTGATTAAAATGTTAAATTTTTAAACATGGCAGCTTACATGACAATCCACGTGTATTTCATACAATTTTTTGAATTTTTTGAATTTTTAATATCTCTATATATTTTAAATTATTTGTTGATGTGGTGTATAAAACAAATAATGTCATATCAGTACGAAGGATATTGTCAAATTTAGCTAAAAAAAGAATAAAGGTCAATTTGATAAAATATATAAACTTTAAAGATTGAATTTACAATTTCGCCAAAAAAATTATTGAGGTATTCTTTGAGTTAACGATTGGGATATACGATTGACCGAAACTCCCCCGCCTTCACAACGGTCACATCGATTTACAGTGTTAAAACGACCTCGTTTACCTCTCTCCTTATTCTTTTAATCCCTATCCCAAAACCTAGAAAAACAAAAATCGCATTGATCTCTCAAATCAAAACCCCTAAAACCCTCAAATCCCCTACCATGGCAATCGCGAGAACGGGCGTCTACGTCGACGATTATTTGGAGTGTAACAGTCCCCAATTACTCTACTTTATCACATCAAAATTTAAATTTTATTTTTATTTTTTTTTTCTATATAATTGATTTCGAGCTTGAATTTCATGTTTAATTTGAAGTTTCGAAATTTTTTTTTTGATTTCCGATAGACTCAAGCACCTTGCCAGCTGAGCTTCAAAGACTCCTCAATACAATTCGAGAACTCGATGAACGGTCCCAATGTAAGCTCATCATATTTTTGGTATTCTAAAATTAGGGTTTTGAGTTGGGGATTTTGATTAAAATTACACCATTTGTTCTTTTCTTTGGAAGCTATGATTAATCAGACGAGGCAGCAAACTAAGTATTGTTTAGGAATTGCGGCGAACAGAGGGAATGGAAATAGTTATATGAATAATGGCCATGAAGATGAGGAAACCGTTGAGAAAATGAGGAAGGATATAGAGGCCAGTCAAGAAAATGCACTGAGTTTGTGTACTGAGAAGGTTTTGTTGGCGCGGCAAGCTTATGATTTAGTGAGTTTTGATTGTTTGTTTGTTTGTTAGTGTCCTTATTTGAGCTTGCATTGTTGTTGATTATGTTGTAATTCAGGTTTTTTATCGTATGATTGTGTAGAAAGCTATGAAATTGCTAATTTTCTGCGCCACTTTTAACTAGCATGTGTGGATTCAAGTGATTATAGGTCACAAGCTCCAAGCAGTTGTTTGCATGGCAGAGCATCTACGTGTTTTTTCCCATATCTATAATGTTTGATTGAAAAGTGAAGAACAATAGATATCTGGTTCAAGCTAAGAAAAGGCATAGTTCTCAATTTAATTCAATTTGTCTGTCTAACATGATAGCTTTCTTGTTTACTTACCCTTTGTAAGAAAGAGACTAGAATTTTTGCATCTTGTTCAACCACATTTATGGATTTAATTTAGTCTAAACTAAAACTATAGGTCCAGATTTTTGTTTATATTCAGCTTTAGGAAATTCTGTCATTTCATGAATCATATTATAATTAAAGCTCACAAAATGATGATACCTGAAACTTATTTCAGATAGATAGCCATGTAAAACGTCTTGATGAGGATTTGACCTACTTTGCAGAGGATCTAAAGCAAGGTACAGTAATTGCAATCAAAATTGAGCATTTTTTAGGGATGAACTTCTGCTTGATTATCAATTTGTCACCCTGCTTTTTCTTCCTGCAATATATCAGAAGGAAAAATTCCACCGGATGAGCCTGCCATTCTCCCTCCACTACCTATTGTTCCTCCAAAGGTTGAGAAACGCAAGTTCTTTTATGGAACACCTCAATCAAAGAGACTGGATTACAGGGATAGAGATTGGGATCGAGAGCGTGATAGGGATTTTGAGCTGATGCCTCCTCCAGGAAGCCATAAGAGAGATTTTGCTACCCCTCTTGATGTTGATCAACCCATTGATCCAAATGAACCTACTTATTGTGTCTGCCATCAGGTTCTGCCTCATTATTTTTGTAGATATAACTATTTATTTAAATAATTTTTCACTGCCTTCTTGATTTTAAAGCTTTACTTCAAAATTGAAGGCTTGTTTTATATTATGTAGGTGTCATTTGGAGATATGATTGCATGTGACAATGAAAATGTGAGTTCCTTCCTCTCTGCCCTTTTCTTTTTTAAAATTTAAATATTATCATTTACGAGTAGTAATGTAGTTTTTTGTATTTATTTACTTGGCTTCTATGTATTTTCACTTTTAGGTATTAAAGTTTCTCATATCTGAGTGTCAAAATAATGGATTATGAAAATGAATTAACGGATAATGTGGCAGTAATTTGCATATATAGCGCTAACACATGATGAAATACAATGATGTTTACAAACCTCCCCTATTACCCCAAAATTTTGATATGTACTTATTCTCATGATTGACACTATAACTATCCACAATTTGGTGGGTACTTATTGATTTAACGTTTCTATTCCTTCAGTGCCAAGGAGGTGAATGGTTCCATTATGCTTGTGTTGGGCTGACACCGGAGACAAGATTCAAGGGAAAGTGGTACTGCCCGACCTGTAAGATGCTTCCACAATGCCAATAAAGACATATATCTGTATTGCATGATCTGGGATGTTTAAGTAAAATTGCACATTATGCTGTTTAAGCAAACCTTTTCAGAGTTTAGGAAGTAGTTAACTGTAATTCAATCAAGGGATATAGGTGTTGTTACAAAGCTTTGAGCCATTAAATTTGACAAAAATTCAGATTCTTTGAAGTAAATGTGCAGAAATCTAACTTTTGATGGATTGTATATGATCAGATGTTGCAAGAGCTTGATCTGCTGCCTACCCTATGAGATTAACCATTTTCCATTATTTTGATAGTTAAAAAGAATGGAAAAAAAGGGAATGTGTCAACAAAAACAACCAAATCTTCTCTTCTATTGTGGGTGTTAAACGCTGCTTTACCTACCAGCAATGCTTGACACCAGCTTGATAGAGATGAAAACTCAGATTGTGGATTTGGATATCCATAGATAATAACTTATTATTTTTTGCGGATTCGGATATTGTAAATAGATACTTCATATTAGACCTGCTCATGGGTTGGGTTACCCGGCGGCCCGAAGGCTTGCCTAAAATGTGGGAGAGTTCGGGTAAAAATATAGGCTCGAAAAATGGGTTTGGACAAAAAAATAAGGCCAGTTTAAAAAATAGGCTGGGCCTCGGGCAAGGCATTTTGGCCCAGGCTCGGCCCGAATTCCCTAAAAGATAAAAAAATCTGCATTTTTTTTTATTTTTGAATGTTATTTTCTTATTTTTTTTTTCCCTATTTTGCTATCATCTTACTATTATGTTGTTATTATTTTGTTGTTATTATTTGAATATTGTATAAAACTTATTTGATTGTTAATTTTGTTATTATTTTAAAGGCATTTGTTAATTTTTTATTATTTTAGAGGCATTTGCTTGTTAAGTTGCATTTATGTTAATGTTATTTAAGTCTACATATTATTTTCAATTTGTTGGGAAATATTTATTTCGATGTTTTTAGTATTGATGTATTATATATATTTAAAATTATATAAAAAATTAATATGGCTAGGCCGGGCTGGGCTTAGGTTTTAGCATTATATTCGGGTCGAGTTTGGTCAAATTTTTAGGCCCAATAAATGGGCTTAAATTTTTATTTGAGCTTGGCCCGAACCCGACCCAGCCCGGCCCATGAGCACCCCTACTTCAGATTCAGACTGAATGCGGATAGATATATCGGATATTCATTATATAAATCTGAATTGTTTATTTGGATTGCAAATTTGGACTATTTTGATATTATATATATATAAATGGAATTTTAGCAGATATAAATTTTGATTTTGAAATTGGTTTTCTTTTTGTGGGTTCAGATATTTAACTGATAATAATATTTAATTCAAATTCGGATTTAGATAGTAAACTCAAATAATTTGTGGGTGACATAAGAATTCGGATAATTCAAAAAATGTATATACCTGATCCGCTACCATTCTTATGAGCTCATTAATGGTTTCCATATGGCTCATTAATTGATTTTATAGTCTGAAGTTTCAGTTTCAGTTGAAAATATAGTATCTCATTTATATTTCCCAAAGGAGAATGTAAACTACTTTCTTTTATCTTCATTATGGATAACACCGCACTGATGCGGAACTTGTAACTTTAATCTCCTTCATTTGTTCAGAGTTTGAACAACGAGGAAATGTGCTTTTGTTGCATTCAATACTCAACGGTAACTAACACCTTTCTTTTTTCACAGGCATGAAAGCCATGAAAGTTTATTTGATGCATATAAAAAGCATGGTAAGGATGATTTACATATTTGGGTTGTGTAAATGTTGTGAACCTCTCCACACTTCTCCTGGACCTAACATTATGGGTTTAAGCATGGTAGACTGACCTACACATATAAAAGAATACTCTCCATAGATTTCGTGGCTTGAACCAGGGCTGTACATATACACTTCATCAAATCCATCTCTTCCTACAACAACAGAGTTTCTTCTACCCTGTTCCATACAAAAAAGAAGCAAAGCAAAATCAGTGTCAGCCTCATACTTTTGATAACTGTGAAAATGGGAGCAACATTTGAGTTTTCCATGAAAATTACCCTGTCAATGAGTGTAAAGAACCTAGGTGCACAGGTGTATATCCTGCTCATTTGCTCATTCAATTGCTTATACCCATCATCTTCTTCACCTTCCATTTCTTCTTCACTAGCATTTTTTTTATTTCTTTGTCCCAAACCACTGAAAAACCCTTTAAGTCCCATTTGCTTCCATAGTTGGCCGATTTCGGAATCGTTTTCCTCATTGAGATCTGAAGGAATTATACCAAAATTGGACAAAAAGGGTGGCACGTTATGAAAATTTGATCCTTCTAATCCGAGTGCGTAAGTTGCTTCTGGACTGCTAACAGTTAAGTGGCTTATAATAGACCCTGTCCATTGTAATGGTGATGAATTCGAGTTTGTGACTGAAATCTCTGAGGTTAAGATGTCTTCTCCGAGTGTCACAATATATCTTGTTCCAACCATATTGTCTGTATCACTGCTTATCAGTTCAACCTGCATTTATTTCATGCTGTTTCTGAATAGTTTCCTAAATGTAAATACCATATGTTTAACAAAACAATATATTAAACTGACCTTAATAGAGTCCTTTGAATTGCCTCTAATATCACGAAGAACCCAAGTACTTGGAGAGCATGGAACTTCATTATCATCTTCATAGTTGAGGGCTAAAGACACCCCACCTTGTATGACAGCCTCACCATCGTCTCCCTCCGAAACCGATGTGTGCAGTAGCTCAACTGTGCTGCCATGCCACATCGGAGCCTTGTAAGATGTGATCAGACCACTTGGAAGCATTAGAGTAGCTGTGCTGCCATTATCCAGTCCCATTTTGGCAACACAATTGTCACCAATACCTTCAAAGGTAACTCCATGGCCACTGAATTCTCCTTCTAGATAGTCCACATTGATTGGTTGGTAAGGAACCGAAGCTACATATGGAAGTGAAAGCTCTTTCCTGATATTGTTGTACTGCAGAGATGTAGAAGAAAGGTAAGGATGATAATACAAGTGATGGCCAATTGGTCTTGCAGATGAAAAATGAGTGAAGTTGGGTGAGAAAAGTGAACTGTAAGCCATACTGAAACAAGACTCTGTTGCAGCTAGGTGTGGATTTTCATTGTTTTCATGACAAGAGAGAAAGAGGGTGGTTCCTTATCCTTTGATTTCCGTTAGGATAATTCAACAAATATCTTTGGTTGGTTCTAATTGAAGGCTGGAAAGATATTTATCGTTTCGCTTTCTCTTTGTTTTCTTATGACAGAAATCACCACTTTACTATTTACCTAAGTCCTATGTCAAGCAACCAGCGGTAAAAGTACAGAAGCCTCTACTAAAAAAAAAGAGCAGATTAGTTACTGTGCAATAGATCCAATGGGTCGATATGAGATGCATGTGGCACGCTATATGTAACTGACTGATTATTTCATCGATCATACCAAACTTCAACAATAGAAATGGATGAAAATTTTATCTAAAAGGACTAGTTTGCTCTTTTATTTAACGTACAAGAACTAATTTGCTTATTTTTAGAGAAAAGGGGGCAAAAAGCAATCTAACTCCTACTACAGGGACCTCCGTGGTACTTTTACCAGCAACCAACCTTATCTTTTTCTGGTGGTAGGAAATGAGCTTAGTACCTTTAGATTGATTTCTGGTTTTCTTGGTTCTTAGCTCCCTAGCGTGCCCCACTTTTGATATAATTCAAAATCAAACATTTAGAAAGCAAACCAACCTAGTTGGGGTCAATTTTCTTTCCTTTTACTTCTAACACTCTCATTAATTAAGCAGCTGCTAGACTCCAAAGTTGGAGTAAGTTCAGCGCAAAACTTAGAAACTGTTATCTATTTGCTTTATTATTGCAAGCATAGATCACTATGAGTCAATGAATTGCAGCAACATTACATAGAACATAGACTACAATAATGGTTTCCAAAACCAGCTAATTGAAAAAGGGAACAATTAAAATGGAATATATATATATTTATATATAATTACAAGTTATCGTGCTCAATGACTTGAGCTCCTCTCCAATTTTCACCAGGTTTTATAACAACAGGCACCAGCATTGAAGCCGGTCCAGTGCAGATAAAATAATCCTTCCCATACTTCTCTGCTAATGAACCAGGGCTTGATAAGTATATATCTTGAAACCCCATTCTTATTACCCTGAAGGACAGTTCTCTACCCTGCAAAAAACAACCAACAAATAGATGAAACTTCAGTGTCTGGATATGTATATGTGTGTAACAGATCAAACAGTTTAAAGGGTTTAGTTTACCTGATCAAGAGTTTCATATTTTGAAGGTGGGGTGTCAAAAAATGGCTTCAGTCTCTCTGATGGTGGAGCAGCATACACTCTACTCAGCTTGTCCTTCAATATGGTGATTGGCACATCTTGTTTGGTCCATACACCTGGTTTCTCTTCATTATCAGAACCAAACCATCCTGAAGATTCAGTTTTCATTGCTTCAGATGGGGATAAGAGCTCGAAAGGCGAAGACAATGGCGGATGCGAGCAGTAAGAGCAGCCTCTGAGTCCATGAATTGCTGTTCGACTTCTTTTCTTGAAGTTCAAATGGCCAAGTATTGCACTGGTTAAACTCACATCGTTGCGGCCATTGTTCCTTACTATGACTGCTGTTGCTATGCTTACTGGATAAAGGGAGACGACATAACTGATATCTAGAGTTCCAGCAGTACAGCTCAACTCAACCTGGAAAAAAAGCATTCAAAAATTTTATATTCAAAAATTTTATATAAGGCCTGCATTTATAGAATGTTTTGCATCAGACTTTCATGTATTATATGGACACGAACCGATCATGAACAAATCTGGATTCACTCAAACTCGGCTCATTTACAACTCTAAACAAAATAACAAATGGTACTGTACAAAAAGACTTCTAAACTGAATAAACTTGAAATTTGCAAGTGAGAAATACCTGAAGAGCATCAATGGCATCATTATCAGCATCCTTTACAGTCCAGTCATAACCTGATAGAAGCGACCCTTTTGAACTTTTTTCAGTTGCATCATTGATGACCAGACCAATCCCTCCTTTGAACTTGGTAGAGTCAGTTCCCGCAGCAGGAACAGTGTAAAGGATCTCCTCTAAGCCGTCGTCTTTCCAATATACTTTAGGTTTGTAAGAAGTGACATGAACATCAGGTATTCTTAGTTTCAGTGAGCTTCCATTTCTTACTGTCAGCTCAACAAATGGGACGTTGTTGGACTCTGAGAATTTGATGCCTTTGCGACCAAATTTTTCATCAAGAGCCTCTGAAGTGGGAAGGGTAGTTGTAGTAGGAGTTGCAGAAGAAGCGGAAACAGCTTTGATTATGTTTGGTTTTGGAAGAGAGAAAGAAAGAAGGGAAGCCATTGTTTGAAGGAAGAAAAGTCTTGTTAGCTTCCACACAACAGTGGAGTAACTAAGCTGGTAGGCTCATCCTTTTGGCAACCGTTTTGTTTGGATATGCTTTTTCGGCCTTAGATTTTCACATTTTTGCACTTCTATCTCAACGTTTTTGTCAAAGGTTTCCCCACTTTTCTGCTTTTTTTTCATCCAAACTACAATAAGATAGTGGATAAAATTATACACTAGTAAGAAGCAAACCATAACACAGTGTATAAAACACAATATATTAGACATAAATCAATTCCAATTTTTACATCTTCAAAATATCAGGAAGAAATCATGTGATTTATTTTAGCTAAACCAAAAATTCATGATAAAAATTTCTGATTCAGTTTAGCGCATGAAGAAGTGGGCCTTTCGCATCTCAACAAAAGTACTATACTTTTTGGGTCAAAAATGCTGACAAGTTTCCAGTGCTATACCCAACAGTAAAAAATAGGATAGCTAGAATGTTTGTATTGACCATTTATCAGTTTTTCAGCAAAATATGTTTCTTTTGAATATGAAACATTTCGCGCAAATGACGAAATTAATTAGAGAACTCAGGATCTAACTGAATGTCAATTGTCAAAGGAAGCAACATTCATCACATTTACTGATGGAAAAATTACAGAATTGATAAGCACAAAACAGAAAACACAGAACCATAACAATTTTCAAAACAAAAGCAAAACTTTGTTTCTAAGTGTTTTTAGCATCTCCGAAGATGCCTAACAAAGTCCGAACCAGCCCTGATGAGAAAAACGAGAAAGGAATGGAATATCATGTTGCAGATCACAAGACTTAGTCCTCATCCATTCCTGCAGGCTGCTCTCTCCTTCCAGGACCTCCAGCTGGTTTTGCCATTATAATCTACAAAATTGAAGGAATAGAATAGTAAGCTTGGCGAATGAAAACTTTTGAAACCCAAATATATTTTCTAGCTCTGTTTCAAGTTAATTTACCTGATCAACCCGTAGAACAGTGCAGGCAGCATCAGCAGCATATTTGAGAGCGAAAAACCTGTGGGAAGAAGGGAAAAAACACGACAAAATAAGATAAAGATTGTATTTTTAGTGTACTGTGTCCTACGCAAAGAACTCATGAGCTAGAAAAGTTAAGAACAAAGAGCGACTTACTTGGTGACATAAAGATCCCAAATATTCAGGGTTGACACATCTTTGCAAACACCATCCTCGGAGTCACCTCCCCCCAAGTCAATACCTACTTTGGTATTTCCGGATGCATGTTTTTCATACAGCTTAGATATGATATCCATTGGATTGAGACCAGCATTCTCTGCTAGGGTTCTTGGTACCATTTCAAAACTTTCAGCAAACTTGGCAATGGCATACTGATCCAATCTGCATAACATCCAATTTTAGAACTAGTAGCCTCTTCTAATACTTATCCAAATCTACTATAAATTTCAAGAATTATATTAGATCCCTAACAGAGAGATGAAACATAAATAATAAATGCAAGATATAAGACTAATGTGTGTTACTATGTCCAACGACATAAAGGATGTAGGTGTAACACACAATATGCAGGATGATACTTTGTAGTAAGGAAGTAAAAAGTAGAAAAAAAAAATAGATCACCCTGTTTCCTTGAAGGAGAACTCTTTCAATCTTCTAGCCAACTCAATTTCAGTAGCTGCAGCTCCAGGTACCATTCGACTGTCCCTGCACATTGCCTGACCAAAAAAAAAGGTGGCATTAAGAATGTCATAATGATACTTCTCTTGAAATTTACATCTAAAAACAAACAAGAAAGACTGTCTCAGAAGGTGAGAAAATCAGAACTCAATAAGGTTTGTTGAGGAGGACACTACAATACATGAAAAAGTATATAGAAACAAGGAAAATATTTGGCAACAATCACCTTATATGTGTTCACTCCATCATCAACAGCTCTTTCAAGATCATCCAATATACTATCAGTACTTCCTCGTAGAACCACAGTGGCAATCTTGTTACCACCTTCTTCACTTCTCACAACAGTGACCTACAATCAATATATAATACAGCATAAGATGAGAAAAGGACAAGAAACAAATATGAGTAAAGCAAACTCTTCAAACATACCCGAGAACCACCAATTTCCTCAACTGAAATTGAATCAACAAATCCCAAATCATCCGGCTTTGGTTGGCTGAGTTTTAACTGTAGAAAGAATCAAAGGTTCATTAGATTACAAACCAAAAGATACGATCCTTTTTTCCTTTAACATAATCTAGATAGAATGCTTACAAGAGCAGAAGTTCCCGTAGTGCGGCAAAAACGCCTCAGTTCAAATTTTGAGCTGATTTTCAGGACCATTAACCTGCAAGAAAAGGATTCCAAACTAGACACGTTAAACAAGGCTGCAAAAGCTCCAAAGCAAAATATATATGAATCTGAATCTAGACCAACACATCAATCAACTATGTCAAATATGCATATATCCGACTTTAACAAAGTGGTCTAAAACAAGAAAGAAAAAAGCAGAATTAAAAATGTGAAAAAGGAAGCTTAATACTTGTAACGTTCACAGAAATGTAATGCCATTTCACCAACAGCTCCTCCACTGACAATAACTTTGGCACCAGAATCAGCAACTGCTTTGATGAGTTCCTCAACCTTAGCTTCTTCAGTTTTAGAATAATTCTCTAGCTGCGAGATGAGAAAACCTTCCAAGGTTAGACATATTTGACCAACGAAAACCCCCTAATGCCAATTACTTATCACCATAGAGATGGGCCTAAGACAAAAATGTGTATTATTCTCCTAATTTACCTGCTCAGCTGAGTGAATCAATACAGTTCCTTTTGTTTCAGTGGCAGATGAATCAACGCCACTGGCAAACACAGCCACCTATGACAAAGTGAACAGAAAGGCACAAATCAGAAGGCAATGAAACTTATATTTTCAATTAAAGATTATATCACAACTGTTATAGAAATCAATCAACTAGAAATGGAAAGAGGGAGAAAAATGATTGTATACCTTTGCCTTCTCCATACGTTTTATACTTCCCACAGCATCACCTTTTAAAACCATCCCTCTAACAATTGTACAATTATGCAAACCCCCTCCAACAAGCTTTGACACACGGACATTATCAACATCAAAATTTGCAGGGTTCTTGGGGCAGACTTGGATGCATGCCTATGATGCAAAAGAAATAAATAAAATGTAGCCATGATATCCTTCAAAAGTGAAGAGCTAATAGACTAATGGATCAATCATAGACAAAATAAATAAATAAATAAATAAAAAGTATAAGTTGCAAGTTACATCAGCTATAAGGGAACATAATATGTCTTCCTGTCCATGTTGTTTACTAGCAACAGCAGCTTTCATTCGAGTAACAACTTGCTCTTTATTCCTAACATCCATAGTTTCAGAACCTTTCTCCACAAGTTCCCCCAACACCTCAATTGCCTACAAATGTTACAACATAAAAACTATAATGGCAAATCCAACACCTTATCATAATTAGCAACACTCAAGTCATTCAAGTTACTTAGTAAAGCAAAGGGAAAACCTTGCTAATGGATTTAGTATATCCACTGATGATCTCACTCGGGTGCAAGCCCATCCTAATAAGCTCCTCTGCATTTTGGAGAAGCTCACCGGCAAAAGAAATCGTCAAGTTAGCGCCATCTCCGATCTCCTCTTGCTGAGCCTTACCAGCTAGAACTAAAATCTTGGCCGCAGGATGTTGAACCTCGAGCTCATTGACAATAGTAGCAGCATCATTGGTAACAAAGAGCTTGTCTAAATGATTAATTACCATCTTATTCATGCCTACAGCAAGAAAAAAAAACAGTAGATGGACCAATTGAAGCAAATGAGGCGGCATTTGAAAAAGAACAGTCGATGCGGATTTCAAACAGAATCGAAAAAAAAATTGGGCAGATTTCAAAACAAAGAAGAGAAAAGGAGGTACCTTCGGGGCCGAGGGAAGTGCGGGTGATGGTGGAGAGTTGCTTGCAAGCATCAATGTTTTTGAGCACAGCTTCGTCGAGACCTGAGAGATGCTTGTGACCTTCCTTCAGCATGGATTGTATGCCATAAGGCTGCATTGAGAACGCCATTTTTGTTCTATTTTTGCTCGAAACCCTGACTTTAGGAGTGGAGAAATGGGGGAATAGATTCAACCTTTACGCTTGTTGGCTTGGAAGAAGAGGGGATACCGAAGTATGTAGCAAGTGCTTGAGTGGGTTTTTAGTCCCAGGAAAGCCCTAGAAGCTGGAAGAACGCATTTCACGCGCCCGCGGTTCACGTGAGAGAGATCATTTGCTTTTCTTTTTAGGGTTAATACATTCGGAACCTCCAAAGCTTTTGATATAATTAGTGTCACGTTATCATATTTTAGTTAAAAAAAGAGTTTAGATACTAAAAAGATATAAATTAATAAGTTTAGATGTCTTCGTATATATTAATCAATTTTAAAAAATTATTTTATAAAACTTTTAAGGTTTAATATAACATTTCATATTTAAACTTCGCACATTCTCTTAATTTTGTTACTTATATTTTTTTGTCTAATTCAATACTTAAACTTCACAATTTTTCTTAGTTGGTACTAAATTCAGCACTTTTTTCTAATTTGGTACTTAAGCTTTTTTAGGTTCAATTTGGTATTCAAACTTGTTAAATTATATACAAATTACCCCAAAACACTAACTGTGTTAAAAATTTCAATAGAAAAAACTTGTGTTAAAAAATTATACATTGAGCTATACTTAATGAATTAATATTGAATAAGGAAACAAGAATTTTAAAAACCAAAATAGGAGGAATTCATTATTTTAAATTAATAAAATGAGATAAATAAATTAAACTAAAAGTAATTGAATATTTAATGTCTTTGTTTTCTTTTGAATTTTTTTTATATTTTATCTCAGCTTTTTAAAATATTTTTAAAGGTGACTTGAAAGATGGTGTTCTTTTTGTTATTTTAATATTTCATACGGATTAGTTGATGGGTTATAAAGAATTAAAAATGGGGTTTTTTAAAAAATATTTTTAAATTTTTAAAGTTAAGACTCAATTGACGAATTTTGTAAATGTTGATGGCCAAATTTATTGAATTTTTTAGAATTAGAACTAAAATGACAAATTTTGTAAACATTGAGGGTTAAATTTGTTGAATTTTTTATATTTAGGATCAAGTTGATAGAATGTGTAAACATTATAGAGCTAATTTTGTTACTAGATCAATAAAAAAGCCCACATTAGTTCAGAAGGACTAAAATATTTAATTTCGAAAAGTTTAGTGATTAAATCGAAAAAAACTAATAGTTGGATGACCATTTTTATAGTTTACCTATAATCCAGTATGAGTTTAACGTACCACGTCATCATTTAACAAATAAATTTTAACGGAGAGGTTAATTTGCACATTTTGAAATGTATAAGAGCTAATTTATCTATTTTTTCAATAGAGAAACTGAAACGCAATCCGCTCCTAAATACAACTACTTCTCTAATAGGATATATAAAATGAGCATTATGTTGAGATATGAAAGGGGAGAAATGTCACCTTTAATGGATAATATAGTGTTGTTGTGTATGTTCCAAAACTCTTAGAAAACCTTGATAACAAATGGTAGAGTAAATTTATGGATAATAGTTTTGTTAGAGTAACTGGCTAATTTATGAAAATACTAATTAAATTAAATAAGGCTAACCAGATCAGAATTAATCTTCTCAATTTACACATTACTCTCTCTAAAATTAAATAACAACAGTCATTTACTAAAAATGTCAATGAAGATGGTGGCTTGTCTGTGATGCAATCACAAATAAACTGTCCAAGAGGTGGGGATATTCAGCTTCTGCAGTCAACAATTTTGGAGACTATGCAAGAATTGAACAATCCTTCTCTAACACGAACCCAAACCAAAGTAGATTACTAGGCCTATGCGACATTCTCCTCAAGCTGTGTGGCCTTAATGTAACAAGTTGTACTTGGTATGATCACTGCAAACGATGGCAGCAATATTTGAAGGTTGATTCTACGATTCATTGGAAGCGAGAGCCTATTAAAGCATATGTCATTTGGTTTTTTTTACACAATTGGGCATTGTGAGGGACTCAACACGACATCCACTTTTAGAGACAGTTCATACGTTGGCTTCATATTCATCTACTAGATTTCAATTGTTCATATGCATCCACTCTGAGATCATGTTTTCAAAGATAGGCTGATGTTGTTTCAAGGTCGTCTTATTCCCCCATCCATTTCGCATCTAACATAGTTGAATTTCATTCTTCTGTGGGCGGGCATGCAGGGGTTGCCTGAACTTTCCATCACTTCTCTTCGATTTTTCTTTTCTTGAATAACATGCGCAAAGACGTCGAGCAATTCATCAATGAATGTCAAGTTTGCTGGCTTCATTTATGCCTCCAAGTGGATTGTTTCATCCCTTGCCAATTCCCAACTTGGTTATCATGGTGTTTGTTGACAGTTTATCAAAATATGGGGGTTTCATTAGCTTGCCATCCATTATCACTAGTGAATCTGCTGCTGCAACTTTTGTGATAGAAATTATTCGTTTTCATGGAATTCCAAATAAGATAATGACAGGTTGTGATGCTCTTGAACTAATTTTTACATGGGATTCATCGACTACAAGGAACTACTCACGCCACTAGCACACATTACCGTCACCAAATCGACGGACAAACCGAAGCCTTCAACAAGTATTTGAAAATGTATTAACACATCTTACCAAACTTTCACTCAAATGACTCCCTTCAAGATTCTACATGGCCGTCAACCACCAACAATCACTAATTATATCTGAGATTCAACTGGCATTTCCTTAGCTAACAGTTACATGCTTGGTCGTGATGAGATACCGAAACATAATTTGAGGAATGCTCTGTAGTGAATGAAAACATTGGCTGATCGACACCAACGAGAAGTTTCTTTTGAGGTAGGGGACTAAGTATATGTTAAACTCCAACCCTATCGTCAAAATCTTACAACGCCATCAAAAATTAGACAAGAGATACTTTGGCCCCTACAAATGACTCACATATGAATTGGCAATTTCGAACTCTGCCAAAATTCATCTTGTTTTTCATGTTTATGTTTTCATTGCTTCGCAAATGTATTGATACCCCATACCAATAAATTACTCATCCATCTCACTTACGCTTTTAATATACTGAAAATGTAAGAAAAATAAAATTAACTTGACCTCCAAGTAATAAAACAAAGTCGGCCAGAATGAGAGAACAAGACAAATCAGGAGGCAAATATAAGACTAAACTTTTCTGCTTAAGCTTTTTTTTTCCTTGTCAACTCTTTCTCATTAAGAAAATCAAAGAAAAATAAAAACAGATGAAAATGACAAAAAGAAAAGAAAAAAAACTTATAAAGACTAATGAGCAGTCACATTCTTCCCATAGCGAAATGGTTTTTAACACTGTAAAAGGTGCTTTTACCTATTCCTACATTCTAAGGAATAAGCTATAAGACCAGTCCCAATACCTGATACCAATTTAAGGAATAAGCTATAAGACCAGTCCCAATACCTGATACCAATTTATCTAACTTCTTCATAACAAACCCCAAGTACAACCCTGTTCCAAATCTACCAATCCAATTTAGCAAGCACTAGCTGCACACACCGGTTTCACGGGGCCATCTTCGGTTGCAACAACTGATCCATTCTCTTCTATATGTTTAACATCTCCATTCGCCTTCGCTACCTCCGCCGTCGATGCAGCCGTTGATTTTTCCGAATTCTCCTTTGCTATGGCTGCATTTTGTTTGTTATCAGTTACAGCATCATCATTAGGCTCCCCATTCGAAACCTGTTAGGAAAGAATTTGAAGTGGTTAATATTTAAACAGCATATGCAAACCATCAATTGGATTCTGTATAGTATAAGCTATGAGGAAACATCTTCAGTAATTGTCGGCTGTACCTGTTTCTGTAAAAGCCGATGCTTAGCCTTTTTCTCTTGGATTATCTTTTGACGAGTCTCATAGAATTCAAAATCATCAAGAATGCATGTCTTACTTGAATGATCCTTAAAGATTTTGAGAATTTGAATCCCTTGCTCAAAATTAACCTACAGCAAACAACAACCAATTTACAAATTACAATGAAGGATAAAAATCACGAAAAGGAGAAACATGACACTCACACACACACATATATAAAGAGAGAGTACCTCTTGGGTGTCTCTACTATTGGTGACAGGCTTGTTCTCATTGTTCTTAAGCGTTATGTGCCTCAATGAAGCATTTGGAACATCCTTGACGATGTGCCACTTCACAGGGAAGCAACCAGTCCACTTGTCTTGCTGCCAATACTCTACAGTTTTATTAAAATCAACTGGACCCACCATTTCTGCTAATCCAACAAATTGTCCACTGGTATTGACCTGGAAAAGGTGGTACAGACTTAGTAAGAATCAAGCAAATCATATACTCGGCAAATCAAGACAGAAGATTGTGATGTAATCATACTCACCGAAAACAGTAGAAATACAGGACAGCCATCAGGCTTCTCCTTGGCCTCCCAGAATGCAGCATCGAGTTTCTTGTTGCCATTAGATGTACTGGCCCATACGTTGTATTTGATGCTTTTGTGGACATCATCCTCACTATAGGATTTAATGACGAAAAACATAGCATCTGAATAACTCTCGGGAAAATCTTCTCTATTGTACTGCTCTGTATCTGGAACAAGAGAAACAATGTCCTCATCATTGCTCTTGGTCAATGGAAGGTTCTGATCTTTGACAGCTAGAGTTGCATTTCCAGAACCATCCTTATTCTTATACCCTTTTACTCTGGGTCCTTTGTTTAGCTCATTGAAACCATCAATATTCTCTTTTCCATAACCACGGAACCTAGATTTGTTGTTACCAACATTATACCACCCTAGACCTTTCTTCCGGGCATCATATCCATATGATCCAAACCCAGAACTGCCTCTTATGGTATTCCCATAATGACCATAGGTCATATTGTTAGGGTACATGTGGTTCATGTATCCATATGCTTGGCCTACACCTGATGATGGTCTTGCGTTGTGCATATTCTGCATTCAGATCGACAGAACAATTAGGCCAATCAACAATGAAAGAAGCAAGAAACTATGTTACTATCAATATACTTATGCAACTTTGCATCTTTGCTCATGCAAGTAAACTAAACAGTTTGAAACATACCATGACATGAGGGAAGGGATGAAGGTTCTGATTCCGCCCAGATGAGAGGTTGTTTGTATATGAAGAGAACCCACCATTTGCAGTTTGTTCAGATTGCCCATTAGGAGACATGGACATATCTAACCAAGGTATTGGCGACTGAATCCCGTCATAGCTAAACCTCGGATCCTGGTAACCTTGAGATAGATTACCAGTTGGCAAGCCTCCTCCTTTATAAAAAGCATTAGGATTTAGAGAGGAACTCTTCAAGGTTGGTTTTAATGACCCTGATCCACCACTTGTTATACCATTTGAATTTCCTTTATTTGTATCAACAGATAAGGAAGATTGATCAGTTGCACCAAAACTCGAAACATCAACTTGAGAAGCATTGGCTTGACTAGTTTGCAGAGGTGGTTGGTAATAAGGGCTTGGATAGTAGTACTCTTGCAAGGCATGTAGCTGACCATCATGTCCCATAGCAGGAAGAGGTGGACTGGGAATAGAATACGGCGCATATGACATGTAACCATAAGTTTGCGGGTACATGTAAGAGCCATTGTCACTGTAAAAATCCTGTGAACGGAAATTAAGTACATCAAAACACACACATCCATACTCATCCTAACATATAACCATTTTGGGTCCAAAAGCAAATCGATAGAATCTAACAACTTCAATAACCATTTAATCTAACTAATAACAAAGTAAAACTTTTATCAATAGAAGAACCAGATATTAGAACTACCTTCTTGACAGGCTCAGGTGCTTTTGTGGTCTTGGATTGAGAATCCAAAGACAAGTTCTCCAGTGAATCTGCAACTTCTGTAATTGTAGGAAGTAAAGGATGAACACAAAAAAGTGAATATAAAAAACTAAACTCTACAAAAGTTCATATATATCCAAAGCATATCAGTCACTTAAAGCAAGAAAAGAAGCCATAACTTCAAACTACCAATATGACATAAACCTCTAAATCAATATTTATCTTTGCAGAGATAGAAACAATCAAAGATCCAAAGGGAAAAAACACATTCAAAATCATAAGCTTCAAAAACAATCTCAGTCAGATCTGTAGAAGATGAAAATTTTGAGCTAAACCATTAAAAAAGAAGTAAACCCTACTAAAACATCACAAGACATATTTCAACAGCAAAGATCCAACTATAAAATACACTCAAATTCATGAACTTCAATAACCATCAAAATAAAATCCATAAAAAACTAAATTTAACATAAATCAATAGGAAAAAAAGATATAAACTTTTGCATAAACTTAAAAAAAATACCCTTTGAAGATTATTCCAGAAAAAATATATATTGATAAGTAAAAACTTCAAAACAAGAAGCAAATACTTAAGAACAAAAGAGAAAACACTAAAAACCAATCAAAAACACATTAATCTACAAATCTACAAAAAAACAAAGCATACCCAGAGGAGTAAAGTTAGCAAGGATACGATCAGGAGTGGCCATAACCAAAGATCAAGGGTGTAGATTTAGAGAGAGAAAGTAAGAGGCAGAAAGGGAAGGTGAAGAAAAAACCCTAGTGTTGGAAAGTTTAAGAAGAGAAAAGAAGGAAGGCGTGGAGAAGGGACAGCCGCCAAAAACCCAAGAAGCCTTAAGAGGGTGGGTTTAAGAATACACACACAATGAAGACTAAAAAATCTTCTTTTTTTTTTTTTTTGTTTTAATTATTTAAATAAAACAAGGAAATTATAGGGTTTCTTTAGAGGGAGAGAGATGGACTTGTTTTTGGCCTTTGGGTAAATCACCAAAATGGAAAAACGGTGATTCAAAATAACTCCATGGCTCCACCTCCAAATCTAGATTCCCTTATTCAAGTGGTAAATAAAGAGTATTTTTCATTTTATTGGAGTAGAATTTTGTTTGATTTTGGACTTTTTCTTTTGATCTGTGGAATTTTGGATTTGGTCTACTACTTTGTTTAGTTTCATATTGGGCCAAGGCCTTAATCTTTCTTTCAATTCTTTTTTTTCCAATTTATAAGTTGTATTTCTGTCGCAATAACTAAGAGGGTGTAAGTTCGTGCATTTTTAAGTGCGTGTTTTTCTTATTTAAATTTTAATATCTAGTTAATTGAGTATTAATTCGATTGTTACGAAAATTATTATCAATATCTGAGAACGTGGATTCAAGTACATTAAAGTGTATTATTCTTTTATTTATAGGTTGAGAAAGAATTATAAATAATTATAGGTATTGTGTAATATATATATCAAAAGAAAACTATTTTTTTATTATTAATTAAGAAAAATGTATTGGTTAAAGGTGGCCTTAAACCATTGTATTTTTCTTTTTTATAATTTTCCTTAACACTTTGATCAAAATTGAAAACACAATGTTTTACTCCTTTATTTTATTTTATTAATTTGAGAAATGAGATATATATTCATTTATCAGTAAAATAAAAGACTAAAGCTTCAACATTAATATATTAAAGAATACTGAAAAATCAAAATTTATGAATATAATTTACTAAAAAGCATTTTTAGATAATGTTATGCAATTTATTTTTATTTGAGAAAGTAATTTTTTTTGGTTCATTTAATATGAGTAAATGATTAGCAATTAAGTACAAATAAAGTTGTTATGTATGTTTATATAAGAGGTAGGAATAGAGACCATCAAATGATTTAACCCAAGATAAGTGTCAACTAACATGTGATTTAGTCAAGGATTGTATATAATTTTTAAAACTACTAGTTGATGCATTAATGTGTATGTTTTAAACTTTAAATTGAATAAAGGCATCTACTAATTTTTTTATAGGAGAAGTTAAATCGAATTGGAAGCTCATTTTTAGTCTAGGTTTAGAGGGAAATATTATTTATTTGATATGTCCAAATATGTATTAAATATAAGTACTGTGTTACATTGTCATTGCAAATAATATAAACATCTTTATCTTTATGCCTTAAATTACACTCGATCACAAGCTTCTTCTTGACCCATGCTTGATTTTTTTTAAATTGGGATTAGTGAAATACAAACTAATTATATTTTCCAAGAGGGATAAAAATTAGGCTAAAACCAAGTTAATCAACTTAACCAAAATTATTCGGTTTAAACTTTCTTTGGATGCAAAAAAATCAATGGTAAGATGAAATATTGGGAGAATATTCTTTCTCGCTGCATTGATTTTGTGTTCAGAAAACTTGTCTAAGCTCATTTTTCTTTGAAGGCATTCATCCAATCCATCTTTATCCAATTTGAGAGTGTCCCTTGCCAATATTTAAGGTGTTGATTGTGGTTTAACATGTTACTCTAGATGTGCCTTAATTCAACAAAATTCCTTAACATATGTAGTGTTGGTTCTATAATAGCATTATAGATTCTACATTGATTATCATTAATCGATCTTTTTTTTCTTCCTAATATTTTTGTTCGTTAACCTATCATTTGAGGTAAGCCAAATGTAGGTTTGGATGCGATGAGAGATTTTTAGTTTTCATATCTTATTAGCATTGTGTGATTGGTAATATCTTCTTTAAGGAGACTTAAATAAGTTGATTTAGTGGAGAATTTATCATTAGGAGTAAAACTCGAAATTATCTTATCAGGTTACAAGCAATTGAAACCAATTTGGGTGGTTGAAATTTGCTTAACGATTGTTTTGTGGAAGAAGATTAGGAAGATTTTGTAAGTCCATATACCATTACAAATTGAATTAAACATTAATTTGTTATTAGAAAGTGAATCTAAGACAACTAGAAAATTAGTAGCTAAATGTTATTGTTCATCAATCCGTTTTCCCTTCTAAAAGTCAATCTTGTCCCCTTCCCCAATTGTCCTTTTCAATAGAAAACTAGAAACAAGTAGCTAATATTTACTGAAAAGTAGTAACCCGAGTAAGTATATAAAATACTTAGTAAGCTCATACAATAAAAACAAATAGCTTGCCTTAACCATTCAATAATTACATGAATCAATACGAAACAAAATCACCTATCATAGTATTCAACACATCAACCATATGAGAATTGGTCCCAACCACAATTATAGTTTCAAATGGTAAAATACTAACTTTAACTCAAAATTTATCATGAATCAATTTTCTAATTTATCAATTTGCAACACTTTCATCATTAAAACTTTCATCATATATCCTTGTCATATTCATTCATATCATGACATGGTTCAACAAATTTCGGGTCAATAAGTAATAAACATACAAATATTTAGAGTTCGTAATTTGCTTACTTCAATGAAACAGTTTTGTATCAAATAACTTTTAGTCTTCCGATGAATCTTTGTAAAAGTATTCAATACATAAGTCCAGAAATAAATAACGCTCGAAAGTTCTAATCAAATACAGAATAAATATATCAGGTTACCCGCCTGGGCTAAACTAGTGACAACATAGAAAAATAGCCTGGCCAGGGCTATGTATACATGTAAGGTTACCAGTCAAGGCTAAAATTTAAAACAATAACAGATTACCAGTCTAGGCTAAATTCGAGTCACATGTTCACTCGAGTCCGCAACACATACTGGAGCTCGGTCCAGAACAACAATTCAGACAGAAATCTCATGTATGAAACTTTTACTCAATCCATCAAAATTATTTCAGAGATTCAATATTTTTCACATAAATCAATTTCATTTCAGCAGTGTTAAATATACATAAATATATATCATTGACATCATTTAATAATGAATTATAACCAAAGGTAATAGTATGAACTTACCTATCAAAGTAATTTAACTATCAAGGACTAATCGATAATTTTTCCCTTTTTCCTCGTACGTCCTCCAGTCGATGAGATTCTTGATCTAAAGTATAGTTTAATTAAATTAAATCAATTTTAAACCACGTAAACAATCAAATTTGTGCATTTAAGCCTTTTTAATCACATTTTATGAATTTACCCTTAAGCTTTTACATTTTATTCAATTTAGCCCCTAAAATCGAAACTATTAAAATTTCACATTTAAGCACTAATACACATAATTGATTCTAATTCCATCCACAATCAGCCTTCCATCACTTGAAAATTACAATACTTTCATGCTAAATTTAACATATTTACATATTAGTCCTTAAATGCAAAACTAACAAAAATTAACTTAACAAAATAGTCCTAAAACATTTCCAAGCTTCAAAATCTTCCATTTAATATCAAGAACATCCAAAAATCATCAATGGTAATTTTAACAAACTTTAACAATTTTGAAAATAGAGATACGGGTTAACTAGACCTAGTTGCAACGATCTCAAAAACATAAAAATTACAAGAAACGAATTAAAAATTCATACCATGAAAAGTAAGGAAAGATGATCGAAAGGTTTTGAATACTCATTCATGGTGGTTCGATTTTCAAAGGAGAAGAAAAAGATGATGAAATGTTATTATGTTATTATTATTCATATAATTTTAATCCAAAAACACCACTAACCGTCCACCCACCATGAAAATGGCCTAATTGTCTCCTAAGTCCTCTTATATTTACTAATTAAACCATTTAATCAATATAATTCAGTAGCAATTAAGGTTTACATCTTTTACAATTTAGTCCTTTTTTCTTTAATTAATTATGCAAACGTTAAATTTTCTAGACCAAAATTTAATACACCTATGTAACAACTTCATTACTGCCTCGGTTTATGGAAGCAGGGTCCCAATACCTCATTTTCCAAAACCACTTGGCTTTAGAGATAACCCACTTGCACTTAATTAATTATCAAATAAAAGTCACTTTATCATAATACATGCCCCGTAAATATTAAATAATAATATTTACATACTCACTTATCGGAATTGTGGTCCTGAACCCACTATTTTTGATACAATTGAAAAACATATTGTTACAACTTTAATTTGATCACCATTTGCAAGAGAGAAAAGGACATGATCCTCAACAAAGCATAAAATGATAGATGTTTGGACCCTTGCGAGAGGTCTTTATATTTTCCATTCTTTAGGTTCAAATTTGTTGTGGATGATATGAGATAATCTTTTCATTTCAAAGCCAAGTAGATAAGGGGATTGAGGATCCCCTTGCCTCAATCCTATTGATAAGAACTCTTTAGTTTTACCTCCGTTTCAAAGAAGTGAGTAGTATGTTGAAGTGATGTAGAACATAATGAAGGAAATAAAAGAGCTAGTCGAGCCAATTTATATAAGGTTTCTTTGATGAATTTCCAATTCAATTAATCGTTTGCCTTTTCAAACTCAATTTTTCATTAAAAGACCCATATTTTTCTTCCTCCAATAATGCAATATTTCCAAAGCAATAACCATACTATCCATGATTTATTTGTCGAAAGTAAAAATACGTTGCCAGGGGCCAATGAGAATAGAAAGCATCATCATAATCCTGTCAATCAAAATATTTATGATGATTTTATAATTGCTTTTCAATATAAGGGTGATAAGAGTTTTGTTGAGTCCCATATGTATAATTCAAGTATAAATAAGGCTTCATGAAAAACCTTACGAATATCCACTGTCATAATATCCCAATTTTTTTTAAAAGGAAAAAAGCTTGAAATCTATCAAGTCCAAGGGCTTTATAGGGGCAATGTTGAACATAGCAATCATGTTTTCCTCAACCATGACTATTTGGTGAATGCTATCCATTTGAAAGTTGTCAAGGTTAGTAAAATAGGATGTAATGTTGGGTTTTTCAATATTAGACATATTTTGAGTAAATAAGGTCTTATAATGTTCCACCACAAGTTTCTTGAGGCAAAAGGTATATGCTATCCAAATGTTGTTTGATACTTTCAATGCTCCAATCTTATTTATACTTCTTCTAATAAGAGCTGCAGTGTATACATATTTCATATTTCTATCTTCTGATTATTTATGTTTCTCCCTTGATTTTGGAACCATAACATCACTTATTGCTTAAAGGTTTATGTGTAACTTTCTTATATTTATTTCTTTCTTAATCTTTGAAAAGAAAAGGTTGGCTTTGTCGCATAAAACCTTTTGAATACCTTGATTAATTTTGGCAAGTGTTAATCTTTTAGCTCGAAAGGTGTTCCATAAGTAAACTTGTTGAAAGCTCAAAAGGTGTTCCATAAGTAAACTTGTTGAACTTTTATAAGGTAACAACCAATTTTTCTAGTTTGATTGGTAAACTAGCAATGTTTTCATCACAAAACTTTGTCATTGTTTCCTAAAATTCTTAAAGGGAGTTGTAACACCTCTTGTCTAACCCGATCGCTGGGTCCGAGTTATAAGATGCCATATCCGTTGCTGAAACAACTACCGTCAAATACATTGTAAATAAATCATTCAAACATGCAATCATGTTATAAACACATTCACATTATGATACATAAATAAATTCGAGCCTTGATCAAGCTTGTGGAAGCTCTTTTGTTGACCCGAACATAAAGTAGGACCAGATTGTAAAGTTTTAAAAATTTAGGGTTAACGTTGTGATGTCACTTCCTTCTCATTGTGACGTCGCCAAATAGTCTATCACGTCGTGACCTTAAGCCACTCGACATCGCGGCATGACTCTTTATCGACTAACGTTGCGAAAAGGAATGTAACGCCAAAAAAATTTAAATATTGATTGTCAAATTCTATCTTAGTTAAGTCTCTATATCTGTGGTTATGTGCTCAGTTTATGTGTTCAAGTCACGTCTTTGGAAAGTTTTACCATTTTATCCTAAATTAACCTCTATCCTTGAACTATTGACTTAAGTTTAATTATGTGCAATTTTGTATCAAGAACGAGCCTGCTAGTTTGATGGTTATTTTTTTGTGTATCTTCTGGTTCCGTGTTTGAGCCTCTGTACACCCAATAGTAAATATTTTTATACTTTTAGGGGGATTTTAGTTCCCTTTTTAATTAACAATTTTGTGAACGTCCCTCTTCGACTTTCCTTTCCTTTATTTTCTGTTTTTTTTTTTTGTTTATTCTTTCATATTTTTTTATCTTAATTCTTTTTCCTTTCTTTTTGATTACGTCCGTGAAGTGGCTACCGAGACTAATTGAGGGTCGTATGTTGTTCTCTGTGTAATTTGGAAGGGTAACGGGTAAGTTCTATTAAAAATTCCTTTTTGCTTCCGCTAATTCTTGTTGTTCTTCTTGTTTTGTCAAAATTACTTTTCTACTTAAATTACTTGAACTCTTTAGTAAGCATACATTTGTTTCTTGTTTAGGCGAGGACTTTACGATAACTATTTCTCTAATGCACTAGTTTCGTTGTTTTCACCGCTACGAGCAAGGTGGGTGTAGGAATTCGTGGGAGGATTGTGTCGAAGGTTTCAACATGAAAGTTAGTTTTGTGCGTTATTGTTTGTGTGTGTTGATGATAATTGTTAATATGGTTATTGGATGGTTGTTTTAGGTTTCAGGGTTATTCTGCGTTGTTCCTACATCAAATCGATACTAGGTGCATATCGAAAACTTGACTTTCTGTGAATTTCGAACGCCAAAAAACATGGTTGTCGACTCCACATGACCGTGTGGTAGGCCGTGTAACTCACTGATCACAAATTAGAGACACATGGGCTAAAGACACAGGTGTGTGTCTAAACTGTGTGTGGAAATGTTTTGTACAAGGTTTACACGAACCAAGGACACGAGTATGTATTTAGGCCGTGTAACTCACTGTTTGTGCATTAGGGCCACATAGGCAAGTGCACGGGCATGTGCCAGAACGTGTGGAACCATATGGGTCTGTTGTCCAGGCTGTGTGAAACCACACGGGCATGTAGACCAATATTTGGAATTTTCCCCTCAGGCTTCAATCGTTGTTTGAAACAAATGTAAGCCTTCAATGGGATCTATGTAAACTGAATTAAATTGTTATTTCATGATCTGAGACTGAGTATTGAAAATCTGTATGTGTATTACATATGAAAATCATTAATGATATTGATTTATTATGCACGAGTATGAATTATATCTAAATGATCGTAAAGGCCTTTGTATTAACTGTCATTTGAAATTTGCATCTGCATTGGGTGGAAGTATTCTATTCTAAGCTAGTGGTTAAACCACTGATATCTATAATCTGATATAGCAGCTACTCTGCGATAATTGAAACGTGTCATACCGAAACAATATGGTGTGTAGGGCTGGATGAGTATTAAATACCTTGTTTGGTATGTTGGGTTGGCCGGAGATAGTGTGTAGCAGATGGGGGTAGGACACTGTGTTCTGTTCTAACCTGTTCTGCATGACACTGTATCTATTATGATCTGTTATCTATCTGAAAAGGAGATATCTGATTACCAGTTTGATCTATTTTGATCTATTAGGTTAATGGATTGTCCTTGAGTTTGGTTTTAATCCTGAATGAGGAAACTTACTAGTTACTCGTAAACTGTTTGGACTTATATAATCTTTCATTTAGTGCTACACTAACTCAATTTGTCTGTTGCTTAAACTGCAGGTAGTTGGAAACACGAAAATATACACACTTTTTCATGCCCTTTTTAACTCAAATTCATGTAGTTTCGGTAAAATTCTTGTCGAAAAATATTTAATTATTATAAAATAATTAAATTGTACTTAAATTATTTAGATGTTGAATTTTACTTAATTTTATAATAAATTTTAATTAATTTTGATCATTTTCGACAGATTCGCATAAAGGGCGAAAATCGGCTCGGCAGGCACTGCTATAAGCACAAAACCGAGAAGCAATTTTGAAACATCAAGGCAAATTAATTTTTCAGCATAATACGGTCCAAATTATGTGTATTAATTTATAATATAATTAATTTTAATTTTAATCCAATTTAATTTGGGTTAAATAAATTATTGTTAATTAATTATAAAAAGGTGCCCAGTTGAGTTGAACCGAGAAAACCGATCCAATCGAGCACTGGGCAGCCTAAATTCATCCCACATGCTGACCCAATCAATTTTTCGGCTGATTATTTGGCTTGTAAAATGACCCTTGAAGACTCCTTCAATTTGCATTCAAACCCCTCCACTATTCATGCCTTTCAAGATTTGCCCCTACTTAAAAATAGCATGTTTGAAATCTTCAAACATGCCACATGTGTGGCCGGCCATGGGGGGAGTCTTTAGCTGCTGATTTTTACTATTTTTATCAGCCTTCTCAACCTATACATACCCCCTTGGCTACTCACTTCAAACACATCTCAAACCCATTCATTTTTTTCATTTTTCTCTCTTCATTCCCTTTCATTGTTCTTCATTTTCTTCCCCTATTCCTTTGCCGATTTCACCTTTTGAAAAAGATTCATTCAACCACCATTTGGAGCAGTGTTCAAGTGTTCATCGAAGTCTCAATTCAACAAGAACAAGCAGAGAAAGAGGAGCAAGCAAACTAGTCAAGCCTCGGAGAAACATCGGATTTGATTATTGTTCCATATCCTTTTAATTTTATTGTTGTTGTTATGAACATGTCTATGAATAATTGTGATGTTTATATGTTTAATTTAATTAATATGGCTTAAATTTAATTCGTGTTAGATTGACTGCATTTGGTCCACTTAATTTATTAAAATTGTGTTTGTGTTGTTATAAGGCCTTGGTAAGATGTTTGATTAAGTAAAACAATGACTAAGTTATTCTTGCATTACAATTGTGAGGTAACTAATGAATTAATTATTTAAATGGATTGAAATTGTAATTAATTAATGGATTGAAATTGTAATTAATTAACACGATACTTAATCAGTGTATGTTTAATCATCTAAGGTAGTTGATGGTTAAATTAGCAACGGTATCTAACGATACATTAGCCTTGCATAACTTGCAAGATTATTGTGATTAAACTGTTTCAAGGTAAAGATACATTGTTACCTCACGTAATCTTTTATGTGCTTATGAGATTGAATTAATTGTTTGAATTGGCATAGAGATATGTACAAGAGATTATTTTAATTTCATAGGTATGTATGTGTATTAACACATTTGCTTATTAAAATTTGTTTAATTAGTTGAATTGACATAGAGATATAGTCAAGAGATAAATGGATTTTGGTAGATAAGTATGTTCATAAGTTAGCAAATTACTGAGTTGCCGTGAATTTATTCGTAACAACATAAACATGAGTTTAATAATTCTAAGTTAAGAAATGTAATTAATCTAGCACAATTATGTCGTCTTGATTAAAATCATCTTTTGGAATCGTGCATTGAAACTTTTATTTTTCTTTTATTTATTTTACTTAGTTAAAATCCTAGTTTTTAATCACCTCCTCAAATTAAAATTTTTTTCTTCACCAAAGTGTTTTTAAATTTGCATTCATAAATAATTCTTTTCATAGTCCCTGTGGGTACGATAACTCGACCTTTACTTGTCACTTTATTATTTGTTGCAATTGTGTACACTTGCATATTTCTGTCGTTCTAATAGTCCATACACTTGATCGGGTCAATGGTTCGGAAGCTCAGTCGTCCTAATTATTAGATTTTGTAATTATTAGTTTGTTTTTGATATTTTCAAAACATTCGACTTTATAAAATGATAACTCTCGGATTAAGTGTTATGTTTGTTAAATTTATTTTGGTTAGAAAGACTTTGAACTAAGTTTCGGAAGTTATGTTTGGAAAAAAATAATTGAAGTGGCTCTCCAGAATTGATCTTGTCGTCTAGGCCAGGGATGGAATGTTACAATGAATATTACTCATCGAGACATGGGTTCTATTTTTGGTAAAAATGAATCGTTTGGAACCTATTTCAAAACTCTCAACTAAACCTATCAAAGTCCATTCCATTTGATCACTCAAAAACATGCCAAATATATTCTTTTCCTACAAGCCTCCATTACCCCCGATCGATGCTTCTCTAATGACGAGCATAGATGAGGAAGCACGAATAGTTAGTGGAGGTATCCACAAAAATGATAATCGATGAACTAGCAAGGGGAACAAATGGTAAGCTTGTTGGTGGAAAATTGGAAGGATTCAAGGCTCTAGAAACAGTAGCAACAACCCCAATAGGATCTATTATCATTTTACTACGATACTCCTATTGTGCTTTATTTCCCTCCTCCCCACTCACAAAGCCAATATGCATAGCTACCGTGGTAGTCTTGCGCTTCTTACGCGCCCCACTGACCAATGAATCAATATCCATAATCTCGTTGAGCTCGCGAGATATGCTATTAGTTCCACTTGAAGTGTCCTCGGAGCCCTGATCAATTCCTGCACCAGCAATAACCCTATGATCAGTAGGAGCAGTTAACAAAATAGTATCTGATCTAACAACCACCTTATGCAAACTCAACAATAGCAAACAGACGAAGCTTTATTTGGCGAAAGTCATAGAAAAAGTTAAAGGGCTTCGACATATAACCCAGCAGTATCTGAGCCAACCAATCGAAGGAATCATGAGGCCAAGTAGCACCCTTAAGCAATGCACTGACTGACTCAGCAACTCTTTGGTTGTCACCAGGCCTTTATCCATTAGGGCTAAAGCCTTCTAAATAATATCTGAAGACATTCTTTGCTGCGATAAGTGTTTCAAGAACCAACGAGCGACTAATGTGAAGCCTTCAAAATTGGGCAATAATTTTATTTGTGACCAGTCTTCGTTAAAACGTACACATATCTTTACTAGGTGAGAACGATTTATGGGGAACCCAAAGCTCTTGCCAAGTAAATTGCGAACCTGGGCATATTTTCTTTGGTTCAAGTGAAGGTTGGAATAGTGGTTTCAAATAATTGTTTGCACCTTTTTTGTAAGGGGGGAAGTAGTAGAACTCCAATTAACTCTCCAAATCACAGCCCTTCAACTAATACAAATACTGGAAAACAACGAGCATAGATACCTCACCACGCTAGGAAATACACTATAACAAGCCACTAGGAAAAGCCCAAGAGTTGGCCATGAGCAATGTTATAATCATCTAGAAGGTTACAGAAGAAAGAATGCAGTGGTAAATGAAACCCAGCCTCAAACGCATACATTAGAAGTAGGAAACTATCTTTGGTGGTCTCGCATAGCCAATGTGACTCTTTCAAAAGCGAGAGCTCATACGCAAAGTTGGGGAGTTTTATTGCCCGCATCGACATGACTTATTCCAAATCTCCTGTTTAGTAGTGTAGACGTATGATTTCTCTGTCACTAGAATTGGAGAAGGTCGTACCCACTGCGGACGGACTGGGGCAATGTTGTTACCAGTTCCTCTCATCTTCACCATATTATCGATGAAAGAAAACAAAAATAGAAATCAAAGAGCAAGTGTTTTTGGGAATTACCTTTGTCTCAGATTCTTGAAAAACACTAAGTGTGAAAATTTAGGGCACCAAAGGTCCTCTTTTTAAAAAGGGATTTCCTTTCCCGCTTATTGACGATTCACATAACCAAGGAAGATCAATGACCTAAAGGTAGATTGTAACACCCCCTAACCCGTATCCGTCGCCGGAATAGAATTACGAAGTATCACCGGACTTATAACATAAACGAACATACATTTTCCAATTTCAAAGAAAGATTATTCATAATCAATCAATTTGTCTCTAATATGAGCCTACGAGGCCTAAATCATGCATTAGTGGTTTGGGACAAAATACAATGGACACACGCCCGTGTGGCCTGGCCGTGTGTCTCACACTGCTAAAGATACGCTAGTGTTACAGGCCGTGTGGACATTCGAAATGGGATCACATGGCCGTGTCCCAGCCCGTGTCCAACCCTGTGTAACTCTCTAACTTAGGTCACACGGCCAACACATGCCCGTCTTTCTAGCTCGTGTGCCCTTCAAAATGGCCACACACGCCCGTGTGCCAGGCCGTGTGCTAGGTCGTGCTAAAACTATAGGTTATACTGACTTATGCCACACGGCCAAGACACATGCCCGTGTGCTGGACCGTGTGGAGCATACTGACTTGATTTCTAATTAAACACTAGAGGACACAGGGCTATGTCTCTTGATCGTGTGTCACACACGGCTAAGACACATGCCCGTGTCTCTGCTCGTGTAGACAAAAATAGGCTATTTACCAAGCCATATTTCTCACCCAAACTTTAATTCACCTACACAAACCAAATGGCATAAATAGGCATTCCAACCAATCTTAATCAAGTCTAATTCATGCTAAATCCATACCATTTATCACAAAATAAAAAGGTATCATAATAAGCCATTCAATTTCATACCAAATTCACATTCTCAAATCACCTAAATGGTCACATTCAATTTTGCACTTTTTTGCCTATAGCCACAAGCATACCAATATCAAATTCAACCATTTGGTACTCTCAATATCAATTCACACAACAAGCATATATGTGACAATTATTTCACAACATATCAAAAGGCCATTTGCGAATATATATACATCACCAAGCATGCCAAAATAAGCCAAGTCACATGGCTATACACATAACTAACCATTCATCCTTTACAAGCCAAATCAAATGGCTAAATCCATTACAAAACTATAAACCAAAATTACCATTATACATGCCATAAAACTAAAACATAAGTTCAAAAGTACTAAAGTGATAGCTTGATAGTGTGATGAAATCTCCAACGATTCCCGAGTCCAAGCAAGCTTCGATAATCACTATAAAACACGGAAAAGTAAACAGAGTAAGCTATAAAGCTTAGTAAGTTCGTATAGTAATAAACTCAACTTACCATACATACACAATTTAAGCAATTAAACATAACATAATATAACTCATATTGATCCACAAACCTATCACATGTTCATTCACAAGGTTAGATTCACAAGTTTCTTCGATTCAATGCTTGTACGGTTCATGTACATACCTGCACCAACTCGTATCAATCTCATACTCATCCATATCCTTGATATACTCGTTGAACCATTCGGAATAACATTGGATACCCGGGAATCTCGCACCATATGTGCCAAATACATAGCTGAAGCTATTTCAATCTCATATCTCATATAATGCTCACTCTTGAGCTATCAACGGGTCTGCTCACACAAGCTGACGGTCATGACGTAGCTACATGATGCTGCTCACACAAGTTGATGAGAATCTGCAATACATACCAGATCACTCAGCCACTGTAGCATGTACGGACCAGCACCCAAATCACATAACCCCTAATGACATGTCATTCGTATCCTAATTTGTTCCTAAGGTTCAACCGGGATTTCACATTACCGAATCTTTGTCAAACATATCCGTAAGGTTGTATTCACAAATAATTCAATAATAAAACATTTAAAACACAATTATATTAATACTTATTAACATACAAACTTACCTCGATTCACAAAAATGACGAAATGGATCGACTAGTCCAATACTTTGTTTTTCTCCCGATCTAGATTCAAATTTCATTTTTCTTGATCTATATAATATAAAATTTAACTTATTCAATTATAATTCTATTTAATTTAGCCCAAAAATCACATTATGGCAAAATTACACTTTTACCCTTAATAGTTTAACATCTTTAAAATTTAGTCCTTAACTCATAAAAATACAAATTCATGCAATTAGGTCCTTACCCATGCTATCATAATTTCCTTTATTATCATAGCAGCCCATATTTTTCATTTATTTCACATTTCTACCACATAATTTTCACAATTCGTAAATAAATCCCTAATTGAAAATTTTACAAAAAATTACTTTACAAATGTTGTTTTTCTAACAACAACAATACATTTCCTATAATCAAACATCAAAATACATATACATTCATCAATGGAAAAACCCTAAACCTTTAAAAATTTTGCAAATTAGTCCTTGGGCTAGCTAGATTAAGCTGCAACGATATTAAAAACATAGAAATCAATATAAACAAGACAAAAATCGTACCTAATTGGAAAAAAATGCCTTGGTCGAATGTCTAGCCCTAACTATGGTTTTCTCTTTTTCAATTTTCGGTGGATGAATGCATTAAAGAAGATGAGAACTTTGTTTTTCTATATTTTACTTTAGTTTACTTATTATTTTACCAAAATAACCATAGCTATTAACATACATAACACTTAATTAAATACCCATAATTGTCCAATTAAAAAACCAATGGTCTAATTACCACTTAAGGACCTTTACTTTAAAGTTCTATAGCTATTAGACACCTGTAGCTATTAGAACTCAAGTTTTACACTTTACGCGATTTAGTCCTTTTTATCAAATTAAGTATTCAAACAATAAAAATTCTTAACGAAATTTTCACACAGTCATACTATCATGATGTAAACATTAAAATAATAATAAAATAATTATTTTGACCTCAGACTTGTGGTCTCAAAACCACTGTTCTGATTTGACTAAAAACGGGCTGTTACACAGATAGATAAAAATACTTCAACTCTCAAAATGGTTAGATACACACACTTGATACCAGCATGCGCACGTGGCAAAACAACCGTTTTGTATCACAACTTTTAGCGTACCTGACAAGTTGTATTTAAGTTTGACAATATGGACCTAAGAGGGGCCACTTTATAACACCCCTCAGGCCCACTGAGGGGGACTAAATTGTTATATATCAGTAACCACGACCTGAGCCCTAGAAGGATCCGGGTTTCTGACTCGTGACCTGGATATATCCCACTCGAAGACTAAGTATAAGGAGAATCACAAGAGGACAGAGAGGCATGTTTGTAGAAATAGCTCGCAATGAGAGCTTGCGGACACGATTCGCTAAAGGGGTTCGCGACCATAGATCGCAGATCAAGCTCCCAGGAATCCAAGGGAGGCCACGGCCTCAGCTCACACGCACCTAATAAGTGCATAGAATGAACCACGTGCCCCGCATGCCATCCAAACACATGTCCAACAGGTACGGAGCTCACTTAGGATATCAATCCCAATAAGTGTAGAAAATGTTTGTACCGGAGGTAATAGAATCAAGACAAAGTAGTGAGGCCTTGCTATAAGCTATAATAATACTTATAACCGCATGTATAAATGCCCCAACATTCCTATCTCCCAACTATCATACTAAGGCTCGCAGGTGAAGGGCTGCAGCCTCCAACACAGTTAACAAGGGCAAAGCATCCAGCTGTCACACTAAGGCTCGAAAGTGAAGAGCCACAACCTTCAACACAATTAGTGAGAGCAAAGCTCCCAATTGTCACATTAAGGGTCAAAGGTGAAGAGCTACAACCTTCAACACAATTAGCGAAAGCAAAACTCCCAGTTGTCACATTAAGGTTCACAAGTGAAGAGCCGTAGCCTTTAACAGTGAAAGCAAAGCTCCTAACTATCATATTAAGGATCGAAGGTGAAGAGCCGCAACCTTCAACACAATTAGCAAGAGTAAAGCTCTCAACTGTCACATTAAGGTTCGCAGGTGAAGAGCCGCAGCCTCTAATACAGTTAGCGAGAACAAAGCTCTTAGCTGTCACATTAAGGCACCGTTCAGCAGTGCTTTTGAGATGGGTTTTTCCCTCAAAAAGCACTTCTCAATTAAAAGTATTGCCAAACTGATATCAATTGAGTAAAAATTTCAACTTAAAAAAAGTGCTTTTTGGCAGATGAAAAAGTTGAAAATTTTAACTTTTTCCTCAGCCAAAAGTGTCTTTCCTGCTATTTACATTTTTAACCTCATTTTATCTTCTCCAGAAGACACGTTAGAATACCCATTTTTTCTTTCCAAGTTCTTTCCTCTAGTTCTCTTCTCTTTAGTTCCTTTTTTAATTCCTCCACCGGTGAGTTTCTTTCTTCTTCTTCTCTTCAAGTTGTTCAATTTTTCTTCTCTTTTAGTTTAGTTGTTTTCTAATTGTTTGATTTTTATAGAAATTTTATAGAAATTGATTGTATGATTTTACATAAATTTTACATAAATTTTGATACAAAAAATTTTACATAAATTTTGATACCAAAAATTTTACAGAAATTTATTGTTTGATTTTTTTAACGAAATGGGTCTTATTTTTTTAACGAGATGGGTCTCATTTTACAAAAATTATTTAGAAATATTTAAAATTAATATTATATATTAAAATATTAACAATAAGTTATAATAAATTATTTTTATATTCTTGCTAAAATATCATAATATTACCTAATTTGAACATTATTTAAATGCATATTTGTAACTTTATAATATCATGTCTAAAATGGTTATTTTATTTCTCAAAAGTACTTTTTGACAGCAATACTAAACACTTAAATTTTAAACAAAACTTCCCAAAAGTACTTCTCAAAATCACTTTTAAAAAGCACTTTTCAAAAGTAATACTAAATTAGCCCTAAGGCTGGCAGGTGAAAAGTCGCAACCTTCAACATAGTTAATAAGAGCAAAGCTCCCAACTGTTACATTAAGGCTTGCAGGTGAAGAGTTGCAGCCTTCAACACAGTTAGCGAGAGCAAAGCTCCCAGCTATCATATTAAGGCTCAAAAGGTGAAGAGCCGCAACCCTGAACACAATTATCGAGAGCAAAGCTCTCAGCTGTCATACTAAGGCTCCCAGGTGAAGAGCCGCAGCCTCCAACACAGTTAGTGAAAGTAAAGCTCCAAGCTGTCACATTAAGACTCGTAGGTGAATAGTCGCAGCCTCCAACATGGTTAATGAGAGCAAATCTCCCAGTTGTCATATTAAGGCTCGTAGGTGAAGAGTCGTAGCCTGCAACACATTTAGCGCAAATTCATGCTCTCAGTTGTAATTTTAGGCTTGTAGGTTCAACAACTCAGCCTCCAAAATAGTTAGCGTCAGCTCAAGCTTCTAGCTGTAATTTTAAGGCTCACTAGTTTAATATCACGACCTCCAAAACAACTCACGAACCTATTTCCCAGCTGATATTCTAAAGGCTTGCCGGTTTAATATCGTGACCTTCAAAATAGCTCACGGATTTACGTTCCTGGCTCATATTATAAATGTTAGCTGAGTTCAAATCGTAACCTTCAATTATTTGAGTTAGTATATTCAAGATTGCAATTTCACACAATTCACTGATTTAATATCACAGTTAATATTAATAAATCTCGATGATTTATGACTGTTAGGATCGTCCCGATTAAGCAACGAACAAGTAAAAATAGTAGAAGAAATTGAGAAATTGAACACACAAATTTAACGTGGAAAAACTCCTCCAAAGAGGATAAAAAACCACGAGCAAATATAATTTTACTATAATGGCAACAGAATGAAGAGTACAAAAGATGGAGATAAAAACTAAACCCCGAAAACTCAAAAATAAAGAACCCTCAAAATGTAAACACAAAATTCTCTAAATGTGTTATGAGTTCTAATCTCTAATGGGTGTATTTTCTAAGGTTGTAAAATAGCCTATTTATAGGCTAAATCTATAGGTTAAATAATAATAAAATAATCTAAACTAATCAGTGTTTGATTGAAACAAATAAACAGAGTTTAACTAGGAGATTACTTCTTGAATTTGACTAAAATAGGAGTCATAATTAACAAATCTCCACCTTGACTCATATTTCCACAATGCCATCTTTGCCAAAGCCCGCCACGAGCCTATCTTGAACCATGCAGGAATTGATCGAGTCGATTCTATGCTTAGAAAGCTGGAAGACTTCTAGCCTTCGACTTGTACTAATCGCCAAATCAAAACTAACCCGGGTTTGATTTTCACGAACACTGATGCCCTAACTTTTCAAAACACTGCATCCAAAAGAGAACCTCTCTTTAACGAAACTGGTCATACCTTTTTCCTCCTATGACCAAGTTGCCTCCGCTCTAAATGAGTTGACTTGGCTCAGAATGCATTTGCGAGGACGCCCGATTTCACCGGCCATTTGTAGAACCTTCCGAACATAAAGATCGCGGTTCTTTTACCTTTTAACAAAGCGAGAGCTCCACGAGATACTTTCATGCCGCTTCGACTCGATGTTGATTCTGCATTCTTTCAAGTCTAAAATACTCAAGGAGATGAGATTCTTTCGTATATCAGGTACATACCTGACATCTGAAAGTGTTCTAATTGTCCCATCGTGTATCCTAATTTTAATAGTACCAATTTCAATTACCTTACTAGATGAATCGTTTCCCATGCACACAACTCCACCTTCAACTGAACTGTATGTGGAGAACCATTCTCTATTGGGACACATGTGGAAAGAACATCCTGAATCTAGGATCCACTCGGACGTGAGCTTAGAGTTATCGCTCGTTGACACTAACAAGAAATCATCACCGCTTTCATCGGCCAAATTTGCACCAGCTACATCTTCCTCGTTACTCTCAGCAGCTCTTTTCTTTTGCAGTTTATAACAATCTGCTTTGACGTGACCTAACTTTTTACAATAGCACACATTTTGTCTCGTTTCTTTAATGCTATCAAAACGGAAGCTTGCCTATCTGCCTTGCTATCCAAATGAAGCTCATTGTCGAGTTTGTCTCTACTCAACAAATTACCCTTCACATCTTCGAACGAGAGTTTGTCTCTGCCATAAATCAGGGTCTCCTTGAAAGACTTGTATGAAGGCGGTAAAGAGCACAATAATAGCATAGCCTGATCTTCATCGTCAATATGAACCTCAACATTCTTTAAATCATTTAAAAGAGTAATGAATTGACTGATATGATCTCTAAGAAGCTCACCTTCGTTCATGCGAAACGTAAATAAGCGTTGTTTCAATACTAAGCAGTTAGCGAGAGACTTAGTCGCATAAAGAGTTTCTAACCTTTTCCACAAGGCGGATGAGGTCTTCTCCATCAATACCTCCCGCAATACCGTATTCGCGAGGCACAAGTATTGGATTGCGAGACAAAGCCTTTTCATCAAGCTCTTCCCATTCCATTTTATTTAGATTCTCGGGCTTTTCCCGGTAACAACCTTTTTCAAACCGGATTGAACTAGAATTGCCATCATCCGAACTTGCCACAGATTGAAATTTGTCTCACCATCGAACTTCTCAATTTCAAACCTTGTTCTTTCGCCATATCCGAATGGGCCGATCTATGAAAATTGAACTAGCTCTTGATACCACTTGTTAGGATCGTCTCGATTAAACAACGAACAAGTAAAAATAGTAGAAGAAATTGAGAAATTGAACACACAAATTTAACGTGGAAAAACTCTCTAAAGAGGATAAAAACCACGAGCAAAGATAATTTTACTATAATATAATGAGAGAAGAAGAGTACAAAAGATGGAGATAAAAACTAAACCCAGAAAACAGAAAATAAAGAACCTAAAAACGTAAACACAAAATTCTCTAAATGTGTTATGAGTTCTAATCTCTAATGGGTGTATTTTCTAATGTTGTAAAAGAGCCTATTTATAGGCTAAATCCATAGGTCAAATAATAATAAAATAATCTAAACTAATCAGTGTTTGATTGAAACAAATAAACAGAGTTTAACTAGGAGATTACTTCTTGAATTTGACTAAAATAGGAGTCATAATTAACAATGACCACAGCCTCTGAATGGCTCACTGATTTAAAATCAAAACTGATTCTCTGAGTCCACCAGTTTACAAATTTTTTCTTACGGGAAATACAATTCACAATATTCTGTATTACACTTCTTGATTCCTATCCCACACAATCGGACAATAAAATTTGTTCAATAAAGTTTTAAGTTAAAACTTATATAGTAAGCCCCAAATTAAACACGTTATAAGTGTAAGCTTGTCTTAGAATAATCACTTTATAACTCTTCTTCGACAAGATAGTGGGACAAATTGTTATATAATTATAATAAAATAAAAATGACCCGACTCGAGATTCGACTCGACATAATAAAAGGAAACCTTAAACCCCAAAATGGAGGGTTCCTTCTTTTGTTTCCATTTTCCTCTAAAAACAGGAGGATACCATTCTCTCTCATTTTGGGGGACCTCCATCTTTACTTTTGTTGTTTCTTTGTATCAACAAACCTATTTTGTTTCAAGGTAATTGATTCACCAAACCAAAATTGTATTCTTTTTCTAGTTTATCATATGCTTTATATTTGTTATCTCTCCAATGTATATCATAATTTTTAATAATCGAACCCTTTTATAGAATAATATTTATGGTTCATTTATCATTTTGAAACTTAAATGTTATCTAGCACAATACTATTTTACATAAATACTACCAATGCATGATATTAACGTATAAAATTTATGTATTGACAATGAACTTGCTACATTGCATTGGAAACTTTAAAAAACAACTACAAATAGTTAAACTTTAACATTATGTAGACCAAATTTTTTATATGAAAAATATGTTTATTAAAAAAATAAAAATAACAAATGAAGTTTTGATTGAAATGACATCATTGATGCTTTAAAGATCATGATGTATTAGTGTCTAAGCTCAAGTCTCACAGTTATAGATATTTTATAGATTTTATATGACAACATAAAACAATGGAAAGATTTTTATAGTGAAATTTATTACTCTATATTTTTAAAATAATTTTAATTCAATTAATGTTCTGTTAACACATGATTAATTGAAGCTGGGTATAGATAATATGAGGATGGAACCAGTGGTGAATTTAGGGGGTTGGAAGTGGCCCCGGTCCCTCTAAAATTAATATAAAATTACTATTTAAGCCCTTAAAATTATTAAAAATTTTTAAATTAGTAAATGTAAAATTATACTTTGGTCCCCCTAAAATTATAAAATTTCAATTTAATCTTTTAAAAATGATAAAGATATAGACTATAAAAGATTAAAATTTCATTCAGTTCGCCTGTGGAATAATGCACACAGTGGCACAAAACACATGCTAGAATGGATGATTTTGTGTGGTGCCACCCATATTTGGATAGCTATTTATATTCACAATAATGATTGCACTTAAATGTCTATTAACAAATTGGTTGCTACTTGTTTACTTTTCTATTACTTCTGTGGCAAGGAGGTGAATTTATATATGATTGCATGCATCATGCATGTGTCGGTACGGCCTCTCCAATCACAATAAACGTGATACGTGTATTTTAATTGCAGGATTTAAGATATTTTGGTCAATTGTAACTGGTTATGCTCTTACATCCTTCTAACAATTTATGAATAATATAAACTAAAACTGTTTTTCAATAAATATTGAAGGAGTTTAGTTAAAATCGAAGTAATTGATTAAATTGATTTAATTTAATTAATCAGTCGATGGTTAAATTTAGTTTAGTCGGAGATTGATTAATAATTTTTGAAATTTCGGTTATCGGTTAATTTTATTTGAAACCGGGTAATTAATTGAATTAATCAAAATATTTGTTGTTTTCAATACTTATGTAATGTTTGGTTGTTAACTTTCAAGACTTATGTAATGTTTCTAATGTCTTATTTATTATTTTCACGTCCATTTAAAATTTTTAAACTATTAAATAAAAGAAAATGAACATTAGCAATGTTTTTTTTATATGTTTTATAATTATTTAAACCAAAAGGTAGAAATATATAAATTTCGATTAATTTAGTTAACCGGCCGAATTAACTGAAATATTTCGATTAAGTTAATGTATTTGAAAAAACTTCGGTTCAATTAACGGTTAAATTTTTTTACATTTTAAATAATTCAGTTAATAATAATTCAATTCAAATATTAACGAAACTGACCGTTTGAACACATGAAAAAAATAGTGTTACCATGCTTGAATTGTGGATTATGTTTGATGAATTTCTTTTAGATTTGAGAAAAGAATATTTAAATATTTTTTTAAGTTTGATGAAGAATTCAATTACACTCGTTTTTAGCTCCTAAGGTTAGAAAACTCATTTTATAAGTTTAATATTTTTATTTAAATTTCTAACAAATATTCAGATTTTGAATAAAAAATTATATTATTTTCATTCTATGAATAGAATAATAAAAACGCCAAGTTCTAAAACTTTTAAAGATTTTCGAATTTAAATTCAAATATTTGCAATTATTTTAATAATAATAATAATGTTGTTAAGTGATATTGTCAGATAGTGTGCTATATGTTTTGAATTTTGTAGGAATTGAAATTAGAGGAATCCGGGAATAGAGGGAGGGAGAGCGGGAACTGCAAATATTTTGGGTCCATCGGATCACAACAATCAAAATGACGAATCTACCCTTGCCCCTTCACAAGATTATGATTGAGAGAACCCCTAAAAAGAATTTTTAAATTCAGTTTCTATTAATGACATTTCTCCGTATAAAATTTTAATTTTATTGTATTTTTTATAATATTTGAATTATTAAAAAATTAAATTTTAATATTTGATAAAATAATACTGTTATCACTATATGTCTTGTGACCCGATCCGAATGAGAACCTGACTTGGGAACCAAATAGCTCGCCTCCTCTCACATCCACATCTCGTCATCCTTTGCTCGCCTAATGGCTACGGCTTGCCTCATGGTTTGTCTTTCCCATATCCACAGCTTGCAATCCCTTTATTTGTACCACTTTGCTAACTTGCCACTCTAATAACTCACCACGTCTTTTTCAACTCGCCACCTTCTCTAGCTTGCCAATTCGCTAGGTTGCCACTCTGCAACTCACCCACTCGTGAGGAAGTCCCTTCAGAGATACTTCTATTTAATACGTCCCATCAAAGAACTATATCTTATAAATAAGGAGATAACTTCCATGAGAGAGATCAAGGAAAAAAACTCTAACAAATACATTAATTTAATTTTTATTTTTAATTAATATTAAAGATTAATTTTATTTTAAAATTGAGTTTGAGTTAATAAAATTAATATTCATCTTAAAGAAAAAAATCGATTACATTTATTAGATGAATTTTGTTTTATTTTTGATTAAAATATAAAATTATGACAGCTGTATTTTTTTGTAGATTTAAAAGGAAAAAGGGAGAAAAAGACAAAGGAGTGAATTGTAAGTTTGGACATATCTATATGTATGTAAGCTCTGTTCCCATAGATATTCAAAAAAGGAAGGGCATAACCGTCAAATGGTACAAGTTTTGGTAGTGGGACCTACAAAATTAGGGATAGCGGTGGTATTTTGGAAGAAGATTTGAATTTCAACGTAAAAAGTAAAATCCCTGATCCGATAGTCCTTAATATACGGGTCTAACCAAAATGAAATTCAAATTAAGTAAGAAAAATTGAAAAACCCTAAAGAAACAACCTGAAGGTCCCTATTCCCCCAACCAATAACCATCTACCAACTAAAATACGTAAACCCCAAAAACTCCATTAAAAAACAACCTAAAAAGAAATATTGATTTTTTTAAAATTCCTTGGTTTAGTTTTCACTGCTTCCAAGATTAAGAAACTGCCTTCAGATATGTATCAAGATTCAAGATTCAAGATTCAACTTAGTTTGAAATTGGAAAAGACAAGTACTTTTGTCAATTGAAGAAGAAGACTGAAAGGTCGGTTCTTTTTATTATTATTATTTTTATAGCAAATTTAGTTCATTTTTGTGGTTCTTGAGCAAAATCTGAACTACCCTTTTCATAAATTTGGGTTCTTTTTAGTTCTTTTCTCATTTCAGAATCAGAGCTAAGCATGCTGCACTTTTTTTGTTTGTATGTTTGATTTGCATTTTTGTACATTTTGTTACTTTGGATCTAAGTACTGTTTTTTTCAATAAAATTTTGCTTTCTAAAGGGGGATGCTTTTCCAATCTTTGGTTATTGTTTGTGATTTTGCTCTTTAAATTTCGCATTTTTTTCTAAATCTTCAGGTTATGCTGTAATAAAAAAAAAGATTTGAGATATGCTGTTTTTATGATGTAATAATGAAAGAGCTCATGTTAGTTTTCCAGATCAAGAAGGTTTTGTTTTGTTTTGGGTTTTTAGGAAAATCATAACTTTAAACTTAGATTTCTTCTTAGTTTAGTATTCAACTAGTTATTAGATATTCATGCTTGATTTAGTTCTAAGAACTGAGCTTAATTTCTGGTTTATTGTCTCATTCTCAAATTAATTACTATTTTAAGTCAGGATGTTAAGTGTACTCAACTTTCAGGGAACTCCCTATTTTTCTTTTAAATCTAGTTAAATGGCTTTTCTTTTTCTGTGTTTTCAGGTAAATGATGGGTAGAAATCTTAGCCCGATTTTGCGGCGAGAGCTGGCAAATCTTGACAAAGATGCCGATAGTCGAAAATCAGCAATGAAAGCACTGAAATCATATGTGAGAGACTTGGATTCAAAGGCAATACCGGTCTTCCTTGCTCAAGTCTCCGAGACCAAAGAAACTGGGTGTGTGTCTGGTGAATACACTATTTCACTCTATGAAGTTCTTGCTCGTGTTCATGGTGTGAAGATTGTTCCACAGATTGATAGTATAATGTCTACTATTATCAAGACATTAGCTTCAAGTGCAGGCTCTTTCCCTCTACAACAGGCATGTTCGAAAGTGGTGCCTGCAATTGCGAGATATGGGATCGATCCAACCACTCCAGAAGAAAAGAAGAGGCACATCATTCACTCACTTTGTAGGCCTCTTTCGGAATCTCTTTTGGGTTCCCAAGAAAGCTTGAGTTCGGGAGCTGCCCTTTGCTTGAAGGCGCTTGTAGAATCTGATAACTGGCGGTTTGCTTCGGATGAGATGGTCAATAATGTTTGTCAAAATGTGGCCGGTGCTTTGGAGGAGAAGTCTACTCAGACGAATGCACATATGGGACTGGTTATGGCTTTAGCAAAGCATAATGCTTTGATAGTTGAAGCGTATGCTAGATTGTTAATAAAATCTGGCTTGAGAATATCCAATACTGGGCTTGCAGAAGGTAATTCTCAGAAACGGTTTTCAGCAATACAAATGATAAACTTCTTGATGAAGTGGTTGGATCCAAGGAGCGTATTCTCAGAGGTAGAGTTGATTATGGAAGAGATGGAGAAGTGCCAATCCGATCAGATGGCTTATGTTAAAGGGGCTGCTTATGAAGCTTCTCAAACTGCGAAGAAAATAGCACAAGAGAAAGGGTCAAAGTTTGAGAACAGTTGTGGTTCGGTTACTGGATCAAATTTTGGTAGGAGAGACCGCAATCGTAGAAGGAATTTAGGCACAGCCAGTGATGGATCTCCTGCAACTGCATCACCCGAATCACAAACACTTGACTCCTTTATGGAATATGATTCATTGCTTGAGTCACCAATCTCGATGACTCAAATTTCTCGCAACATGGAATATGATCAAAGGAGTGTGACTCGGAAGCTTTGGAAATATGAAAATGGAGGTGTAGATGTATCGCTTAAGGATGGTCTGTTCTCTGCAGTGGCTCAAGGACGTTCCATATGTGACTCACCTTCTGATCTTCACGAACTTAGCAATAATGGGTCGGAGTTCACGGAGGAGTTTTCGGGATTCTTGTATAGAAGTCCTAGAAATGTGTTGCCCAGAAGTGCCACTCCCAGTCCTCAGGTAAAATGCTTTAGATTTGTCTATTCAGTTTTAGCCCCTTTTATTTGTTTGTTTAAATGCATTTGTGTTGTTACTTTTTGTGTTTCAGAGATCACGTTCACGGATTAACGTAGAAACCCTCTTTACAACTCCAAGGAAGCTCATCCACTCACTTCAAGATCCTAATGAATTGAACTCAGATTACTCCGAGAAACAATTCAGGAGGTTCAGAAGTCCATGCTCAGAGAAATTTGGAGGTAGTCCAACCACAAACCATAACAGTTTTCGTCGTGGTATGATCAATGATGTCAAACGCAAAGCACGTTCATATACCGATGGTGAAGATCATGGTGTCTCTGAATCTGTATCATCAACTGATGACAGTCCTGCTGAGCTTGATGTCCCAGGGTCTACTGATGCCGCCCCTAAGAACAAGAAAGAAACTCTCGAGTACCACAGTGAGAAAGTAGGTAAGAACATGGCTCCTAAATTGTTTTTGGGCCTCTTTTTGATTATAATTGCAGTCCTCACTTGTTTATGGTGGACTGAAGGTGAGGATGAAAGCTTCTATGTTGTTCCAACTTAGGTTCACTCAACTCTGTTGTATCAAACTTGTCCTAGTGAATTAGGAACAGTGTTAAGAACAATGTTGGAGAACAGGCTCTTTACAATGTCCTTTTCAGTAACAATATTAGCTAAGCATTTCTGTATCCCTTGAGATACTCTTCTTTTTGTATGTACTCATTTCACTCTCTTGTCTCTCTCCTGTTTATGTGGTTGATCCATATTGTGGGTGTCTTATCATCCTCACCATGATTGCCATTTGCTATCACTAATGTCCTTCAACGCATGAAAGTTTTTACATGATGAGAATAAAAGCATGCTTAAGGATGAGGGTACAGATTTGGAATTTGAAAATGATGGCAGCCTCTCTTGGGCTTAAGATTATAGGTTTAGGGCTAGAATTATATATGCTTGTAATCTGACAATCTGAGTGCATGTAGACTGCTATCAGGAATGCACAATAAGCTACACGGTGGGACAACATTTGGTTCCTCTTATTTCTTTATCAGTTTCATCAGTTAAATATACCAACTAGCTTTAAATTAGATTTCATCGTGAGTTGGGTGTTGGGTCACCCATTAAGACCCAAAGGTATGTTTGAAAAATGGGAAGATTTGGATAAAAATAGAAGTTTGAAAAATGAATTTAGGTAAAAACTAAGATCTATTTTTTAAATGGGTCAAGTCTCGGATAAGATTTTTTTGTTTTTTCTTTTCTTGTTGCTGTCATTTTGTAATTTTATTGTTATTGTTTGGATATTGTATAATTTTTATTTTATTGGTAATTTTACTATTATTTTATTGCTAAGTTACAACTATTTTAGTGTTATTTATAAAGATTTTTTTTAATGTATTTTAAATTTGTTAGGAAATGTTTATTTTAATGTTTTTAGTGTATTTGATATATTATATTTTTAGATTTGTTTTTATATAAAAAAAATAATATAATTGAGTTGAGTTCAGGTTTAGTATTTTTTTTATTTGGATCGGATTTGAGTAAAAATTTAAGTCAATTTTTAGGTTGAGTTTAGTTCTAACTTAAAAATCCGAGTCTAAAATTTTACAGTAACCTAACCTAGCACATGATTTCCAAACTTGTAATTTCATTCCAAATGTTGACAACAAGCTTTTAACTTTTTGCTTTATTGTTGCAACAAAAAGAAATGCTCAATGAGGGAATGAATTGCTATAAATATTCAATTAGATGGTTATGATTTCCAAAACCAATTTTCTCCCTACAGAAATTGAAAAGAAAGAATAAATAATTATTAGAATATATGAAAATAATAAGTTGAAAAGCGAAAACTCTAGTGTATGCGTTTTTATTTCGGTAAAAGAAAAATTAAATACATTTTGAGCAAACTATTGTGAACACTTTATAATATGCATTATATATTAAAATTTGTCTCTATATTTTGTTTTTATTGATATTTGTCATTATATATTGAAAATATGAGTAAATTTATCATTCAACTCTTATGTGATTGAATTTATACTAAGCTTTGAATTTTATTATATTTTTCCAGCAACTTTAAATTTTTAATTAAATTTTATCACTCAATATTAATTTTAATGATTTGAAAACATACTTTTGAGGTATACTTTTTATTTGAGGGTTCCCTCGAAAACCAAGAGTGCTCTCTGTAGAGTCCTAGAGAAAACAGTCTTTGCTGTAGCTTGGGATGGAAGAGGGTGGTGGTGTGGAGAGGGAGAGCAATGAAGAAATAACATTGTTGGCAGAGGAGCTTGTTCAATTATCGATCAAAAGGTCTATGGTGGTGCCTAGTGAAAAGCCTACGTTGATTTGTTCAGTGTGGACAAAGAAATACTTCAATCCAGATAGTTTCAAGGCTCAAATGAAAAGTATCTGGAAGTCTAAGAGGAAATTTGAAATTCAGATGGTAGGCCAGAATTTATTCTCAATTATTTTTGATTTAGAAGAAGATTTAGAATTGATTATGGAGGGTAGACCATGGCTCTTCCGTAAGTCAATTATTTTGTTTGATAGATTAAAGAGTCCAATTGATCAATATCAGATCTGTCTTATTTCATCTCCATATTGGATTAAAATTGATTAGTGTTCCCCAGAATTTGAGAAGAAAGATTTGCTGCATGCCATTGAGAGTACTTTTGGGGGTGTTCTTAGATCTGAAATCAGGGATGACTACTGCAGACTCAGGGTAAATCTGGATGTCCAAAAACCCCTTAGGAGAGGTATTTTTGTCTCTAGTGCTAATGATGTTACTTCTTGGATCCCATTTAAATATGAAAAATTGCCTGTCTTTTGTTTTTGGTTGTGGAAAACTGGATCATAGTCTCTAGGATTGTTTGATAATTGACCCTGTAGAGAAGACAAAAATTAGAGAAGATCCACCATACTCTATTGCGTTAAAAGCAGAACCGAAGATGATGGGTAAAGAAAGCATAAAATTTAACAATTTTATAAAAAAACAGGGGGTTCAACGCAATTATACTGGTCAGTCTAAGAGGACCGAGAATCAGGAGATTTGGGGTGATTCAAATGTGTTGCATACGAAGGCTATAGGGGGAAAAATCCTGTCGAGTTGGGAAGATGGACTGAAGATTCAGGATGTTGATTCTAATTTGAGAGGAAGAGATTTCAAAAGTAGAGAATTGCAGCAATAAGGAGGTTGCTAAAACTTCAGGGAAGGCAAGCTGGAAAAGATTGACTAGAAATAAGCAGGATAACATGCAATTGTACAATGCTGAAAGGGCTCAAAAGGAAATTTTCTGCTGAAGATGATGGTGCACTTTGTTTGGATATATTACATAGGGTCGAAACCAAGAAAATAAAAGTTAATGGGGGTTTTGATTTATCAGTAGCAACTGAGGAGGAAATGCTTGATAAAGAGGCACAAATGGTTGTTCCCAATAGTTTAGAATCGGCGGCTGCCAATGGGCTAGCCGACCGAACGCAATGAAAACTATATGTTGGAATGTCTAGGGGTTGGGGAGCCCACGGGCTGTGAGGAGGCTGCGTTACTTATGTAAGCAGCAAAATCCCCATATAGTCTTCTTAATGGAGACTAAGTTGGATCAAAAGCGTATGGAGAGGGTTAGAAGGAGGTGTGGTTTCAGTAGTGGGCTTGAGGTTGAAGCAGAAGGGTCTCGGGGAGGGTTGTGTCTTGCATGGAAGGATGACATTGTGGTTACGTTGAGGAGCTATTCTAAATGGCATATTGATGTTTTACTTTGGGAAGGGAATATTCAAAAGGAGTGGAGATTTACGGGTTTCTACGGATCGCCATATTCTAAAGAGAGAGATTCGGTTTGGAGTTTACTTAAACGTCTTAGTCAAGGCAGCAGTTATCCTTGGATTGTAGCAGGCGATTTTAATAAGATTCTATACTCTTTTAAGAAAAGTGGTGGAATTCCTTGAGAACAGAAGAGAATAGAAGCCTTTAGGGATACTTTAGAAGAATGTAAACTTTCGGATATTGGGTATTCGGGAGTGCGGTATACTTGGGAAAGGGGTAATCTTCCAGAGACAAACATAAGGGAATGACTTGATAGAGGAGTTGCTAACGATCCCCATGGGGAATATTCAACATCTCCCCTTTTCTTCACCGGATCATTGTCCGATTCTCTTAAATACAAATATTCCTACCATTTTGACAGGTAAAGGAGTTTCCGTTTTGAAGCATGGTGGACTATGGAAGAAAATTTTGAAGGTTTGATTAGAGAGTTCTGGGATTCTTCTTCTGATCCGTTGATGGCGAAATTAAAGCTTTTGCAGAGTCATTTGAAAAATTGGTCAGGCTTAATCAAAAGTAGAAGGGATGGGCTCAAGAGGAGTCTTGCTAGGGAGCTTGAATCTTTGTTGATGAAAGACAGAGACGATGACACTATGGCTAAGATTATAGATACAAAAATTCACTTGAATCTGGAGATTGACAAAGATGAGGTGTATTGGGAACAAAGGGCTAGAGCAAATTGGCTTAAGCTAGGAGATAAAAATACTGCTTTTTTCCACAATTGTGCGTCAACCCGAAGGCGGATCAACATAATTACAAAGTTAGTTTCAGAAGATGGAAGAGAGATAACAGATGGTTCTGAAATACTTGAAGCTGCTACAGGATTTTTTGAAGATCTTTTTGCTTCTAAGGGTAATGGAGATCCTCGAAAGGTGTTGGAGGGCATTGAGAGTATTATTTCGCATGAAGTCAATGAGGGATTATTGTCCCCTTTCAAGGAAGATGAAGTTCGAACAGCATTAAAAGACATAGGCCCGAAAAAGGCTCCAGGATTGGATGGTTTCCCAGCTTTATTCTTTCAACAATATTGGCATATTGTGGGTAAGGAAGTTATGGAATTCTGTTTAGGTATTTTAAATGGAAAGAAAATGGCTGATCTTGCTAATGTCACAGAAATAGTGCTTATTCCAAAAATTCCTAATCCTTCATCTCTTGCTAATTTTAGGCCGATAAGTTTATGTTCTGTGGTATATAAAATTGTGGCAAAGTCAATAGCAAACAGAATGCAGAATGTTATTGGTTTGTGCATTGATGACATACAAAGTGCATTTGTCCCAGGTCGTTTGATAACTGACAATGTTCTTCTTGCGTATGAAATTCTCCATACATTTAGACAGAAGAGAACAGGGAAGAAAGGTTATATGGCAGTAAAGGTAGACATGAGTAAAGCATAGGATAGGGTAGAATGGAATTTTGTGAAGGAAATGATGTTAAAGATAGGGTTTGCACATGAATGGGTGGGTTTAATCATGAAATGCATAACTTCAGTCTCTTATGCTGTTAACATTAATGGCTATAGGGGTAGGGTTTTCCAACCAACAAAGGGGCTCAGACAGGGTGATCCATTAAGCCCTTTTCTTTTTCTTATCTGTAGCGAAGGTCTTTCTTCTTTAATGAGGATAGCAAATCGGGCAGGTTTGGTCAAGGGGGCAAGGGTTAGCAGGAGAGGGCCAGAGATATCCTATTTATTGTTTGCGGATGATTGCACGATGTTTGGAGAAGCAACCGAACAAGGAGCAAGAAATTTGAAAGACATTTTGGAAGAATATGAATCTTGTTCTGGGCAGTGTGTCAATTTTAACAAATCAACTATTTTTTATAGTTCAAACACTTCAGCAGAGGCAAAGGTGGCAGTGTCATCATTGCTAGGAGTTAGGAGTTCTACAAATCCAGAAAAATATTTAAGTCTTCCTAATATGATGGGTAGACGGAAAAAGGAGGCATTTAAGTCTATACTTGATAAGATTTCTTTGTGGATTGATAGCTGGAGTACGAGATTACTGTCCCAAGGAGGGAAAGAAATTTTTATCAAATCAGTTATACAAGCCATTCCTACTTATGCTATGTCCTGTTTTCTTCTTCCTAAAACATTGTGCGAGTCGATTGAGAATAAGTTGGCTAGATTTTGGTGGCAGAAAGGAGTCAGCAGGAGAGGTATTCATTGGTGCAAATGGGATTATTTGTGCAGAGCTAAAGAGGAGGGAGGCTTGGGGTTCTGAAATATGGCCCAATTTAATGTTGCCCTACTAGCAAAACAAGGATGGAGATTGCTAACTAACCCTAATTCTTTGGTTGCCCGTGTATTCAAAGCAAAATATTTTCCAGATGTTTCTTTTCGTAATTCAAATTTGGGAAGCTCGGGTTCTTATGTCTAGCGGAGCATTTGGGCTGCTAAAGCGTCTCTTGAGATGGGATTGAGATGGAGAGTGGGTACGGGTGAAAACATTTTCGTTTTTGAAGATGCATGGATTCCAAATTTTACCAATGTTAGATTAACATCTGATTTTGGTAATTTGCAATTTGTTAAAGTGGCAGAATTAATCAAAAGTGATGTGCGTGAATGGAATAAAGAGTTGATAAGTGATACCTTCTCAGAAGCTGAGGCCGAAATGATTTTTCGTATCCCTTTGGCGACGGCACCTCATGAGGATCTTATGGTGTGGAGGGGTGAACTATCGGGTGAATTCTCAGTGCGTAGCTCCTATAAACTATTACAAGATTCTGATCCTACAGCTTATGCTTTACAACACACCTACAGAGGTTTTTACAATAAACTGTGGAAAATAGATATTCCCTTGAAAATTAAAATGTTTATCTGGAAAATTTCCTCGAACTATCTAGCCACCCGGGTGAATATGTCTTTGAAGAAACTTTCAACTAACTGCTTGTGCCCTCGATGTGGATCAGGAGAGGAGTCGATGAACCATCTGTTCCGCGAATGTCTTGACTCAGTTACAATTTGGGAGGAACTTTCAGATGCTATTTTAGTAACATTCCCATTTACCGAGTTTGATGAGTGGCTTACCAGAGTTATGATTCTTCTTCCTCTTAGTGTTGGCAGACTTTTCTGTGGCACACTCTGGGCTATTTGGGGGGACAGAAATTCTCGTGTGCATGAGAGGAAAAACAAAACGAGCAAAGAGTTAGTCAGTTTCATTCACGGATACATTAGGGAGTTTGACGCTACCAAAAATGTTAAACAAAGTATTTTTACAGAAACTGTCAAATGGAAAATCCCACCTGGTCAGACGATCAAGGTTAATTTTGACGGTGCTTTCGACGAGAGATCAAAAATTTCAGCTTCGGGGATAGTGGTTCAAGATAGTAGTGGATCTATTCTTCTCGCAAGCACAGACCTTCACACAGGCGTCGATTCAGCTTTCCCCGCCGAAGCCATCGCTTGCCGTCGGGCATCCCAGATCGTCCTCAACATAACCAGAGAGAGGGTTATCATTGAAGGGGGCGCTTTGACCGTAATAAAGAAATGCAAACAGAGGGACTTTGACAAATCTCAGGTGGGTTCATACATTCATGATATACAGACGATGAAAAACATGTTTACAACAGTCAGCTTCGAATTTGTTCCTAGATCTGCTAATAACCTAGCCCATATTCTAGCATCTGAGACATTGAAAAGAAGGGAAAGAGTTTACCTGGTGAATGGCGTCCCGAATTATGTGGAGTTTCAGTCGAAGATCGATTTTGCTAGGGAGCCAGATTGAAGGAGTACAAAAAGGGCAGGGAAGAGGGACGGTTCTTATTCGTTTTCAAACAAAAGAGCTGTTGCGCATTAAACCTCCCTCGGTTCACGCTTTCAGCCATTAAAGACGAAATGATGGATTTGACATTACAGATTGGCAATGACACTGATTGGGCAGATAGGGCGGTTGCTCCTACTTTTAGGTTTTCTTTTCTTTTATTTCCGGAGTCTTCTTCTTCACGGGCCTTTTAATTGGGCTGTTTTATTTTGCTTTTGTTGGTTTACTTTGACTTAATTTTAATTCAAATGAAGCCCAGTCTGTTTATTCTAAAAAAAAATGATTTTAAAACATAATTTAATTACAAAAATTCTTTCAAATATTATGTTTTAGAAGTTAACAACAATTTAACTTATAAATATTAAAATTTTAATAAATGAAATTAGAAATTTTATTTAATGAATAAAAACTTGAAAAATAAAAACACATATATCAAAAGAAAAAAATAAGTTTATTTTTAAAAAATCACCATTTTTATTTAACTTTAAAATTATATTAATTAACTTATTATTTTTAAATATTGAATTAAAATATATAAAATATTTTTATTAAATTTTAATTTAAGGATTAATTCATGATTTCGCTCGTGAAACATATATATATTCCCACTTTTATATATACATTTTTTTGAAGTATCTAAAGTTTTCCTCTTTTAAGGGTTTTAATCCAAACGTTAAAAAATAGTTTTTGGCCAATTAAGTAGTTTTTCAATTCCTAATATAATTTTAATTAAAATTCCTTTTCTTAAGAAAAATCCCGAATTTGAACACCAAATTTCACTTATGGAAAATTCAACAATTTCATCCCTTTGTTTAGATTAAAAAGGTTTAGAGAAAAAAAGAATAATCTTATTTACCATCATTTCATATTTCAATTATTTTTTTAAAAAATAATGTGAAAATTTTATTGATGTAAAATAGTGTTATTGCTTGAATAGAATTCTAATCATCTTAATTAATACAAATGAAGCTTTGGTTGAGTGGTGAATATAAAGCTTTAGTAATCCGATTGGTGTGAGTTAAAATTCCACTATTTACATATTTTAATTAGTTTTTTTTTAAATGAAAAGGCTAAAATATCCTCAAATAATACAACTTTTTTTAATTATGTAAAGACATTTCCATAATTTCCTGACCGATGAAGATAATAAAAGATAATAATTTGTGCGTATTAAAATAAAATTGTATAGAATACATTAAGATGAAGCTTTGATTTAGCGGTGAATTTAAGGTTTTAGTAATCTAATCAACAAGGGTTCAAATCCCATTATACATGTATTTTAATTTGTGTCTGTTAAAATGAAAAAGACTAACATATCCTCGAGTAATATAGTTTTTAATTACAAAAGATCATTTTCGTAATTTCCTGATGATGGTGATGACCCATTTGATGATGGCATCAACTCAATCAGGGGCTTAATAAATAGTATAGATTAGAGTTATATACCACTTAAAAATTTAATTTAATTTTATAAATAACATCTAATAGTTAGCCATATTCAATCAAGTAACATCTAAAAGAATTATCGATAAAAAAAATGTTGTTAGCATTGAAAAGAAAGAATGGAGCATTAAAGTATGGTTCTTCAAAGAGGCAATATTAAATCATATTCAAACAATAATGAAATAGAGAGTGATAGAAAATTATTTTAATTGATGATGAGGTAATATAATATTATAATAATTTTTATTTACTTTTTGCTCGTTAACCGTGTATGAAGTGAGCACTTTATTTATTTATTTATCTATGTGTCATTTTTTAAGTGTAGGTGAAAAATATTTTATGGGTTTGTTTTGAAAATAAAATTAAATTTTAGCAATTATTTTTAATCATTATTATTAAATGTATTTATTAATTTAATTTAAATATATTTCATATTTATCATGAACGATTATTATGATTGTTGCATGCTGCTTGATCTATTTTTTTTATTTTTTCCAATTAATATTATAGCTTACTTTTTTATATAGTTTAAATTTGTATATTTATTTAAAAACTAAAAGAATTTATCATTCCCAATAATAGGTAAAAAAAATTAGAGATACATTATTTAAAAAATAATTAAAAACTAAACATATAAAATCACATACACTGCATGTGGCGTTAGAAACTAGTATTGCTAAAAATGTTAGTCTCAAATCATCACAGTATGTGATTTGATCAATCTCTACAACCTAATCCTCGGTATACAATGTTTCTTCTTAATTTTTTTTGGCGTTATTTGACCCTCCAACCTTGTAAAAAAAAGTCATTTTAGTTATTCATTTAATTTTTCATCTCCTTTAGTTTTTGAATTTACGTTATTTGTCAAATTACTCAAAATAAATAGAAAAATTAATGTGTCACATCTGTAATTAACTGATTTTTGGAAATTAAAAAATATTTTTAAATTTTTAATAATTTTTATATATTTTTTAATTTTGGAAATTTTTAAAAAATTAGTTAGTTATTTACAAAAATTCTCATGATATACGAAGTACAATATTTTGCCATCTTCAGCTTTTTACTTTAAACAAGTGCTATAATCAACTTAAAACATACGTTGTATTGATGTTTTTCTTTCGGCTATTTTACCAAATTAATCTAAAATAATTTAATATTTACAAAAATAATTCAGGTTTAAAAACAATCACAAAAATAACCCGAAATGAACAGTAAATTGGGGTTGTGGCCTGTCAATGGCCATCATCCCCTTGTATTTTGAACCCATGATTGCCTGATAATTGTGTCAGGCATTAAAAAATTATTTTTTTGTTCCGGTCTGTCAACGGCCATCACCTCCTGTAACAGAAAATTTTTTTTTTCCTTCATTCGAAGATATTTTTGGTGACAACGAGCCTCAACACACGACACAATCCGGATCATTCTCATACCACCCGGAGTTCCATCCCGAAGCACATACACCCACCACTGAGGATATTTTTCCTTCAGCACCTCCGGTTACGCAATACAATTTAAGTCCCGATTATAATGTATATGACTATTTTACATTTCTAAGTACACCGGACGGGATAGCGGACGCCGGACCGAGCAACTATCAAACGCCTGAGCAATGTGTACGATATCGCCGACGGAGGCATCTGGACCGTTACACGCCAGCGCCAGGAACGTCCCCAGGATCGCGACAATTTTAATTTTTTTTCTTTTTACTTTATTTTAAATTTTTGCTGTACTTTTTTTAAAATTTTCCTGTTTTTTAATATCAATTTTGTTGTTATAAAATAATTTCTTTTAATAATCTACTTCGTACTATTTAAAAAATAATCATTCAAATAAGTAATACTACACGACAATTTAAATTTACATACAATTAAAATACTATCATTCTACAATATTAAATTTACAGATATAAAAAAAATACGAAACATTCTTAAGAAGTAATACAATTATTTTCAATACTACTTTCTTCACAATTAATCGTCTTCTGCTTGAATCAGGTCTGCGTTGCATCGGTACTAGTTTCTTCACAATTAATCGTCTTCTGCTCCAGACCTTTTTTTCTTATATTGTCCCATGATATATCTTTGCATGGAGACGCTACCAACCGGTTCCAAGCACAACCTAATTGCGGAATAAATAGTATTGCACCATAGATAATGTCCATCTGCGTTGGACAACTCGGTGAGCCATCTATGGTGCAAATAATTATCCAACCCTTAATGACATAACCTTTAGGGTGGACATGACAGTATATAATTCAACTCCGCTAAAATATGACAGTATATAATTCAACCCCGAAATTTGGTTGTACACTATAAAAAACTCTATATATAATCCACTCCAAAAAAAACTCATTTAATGATATACTATTAAACACTCTCATTTTGATGGCTGTCTCAAAAGTTTTTTTCCTTTCCATTTACACAATTAGCACCAAAATCACCAACTATATATAAGCTTTGATGCCGGCCATTGACAGGCCAGCACCCAAAAAAAATTCAATTTTTTTTTTCTGGTACAGGGGGTGATGGCCATTGACAGGCCAGGATAGGCCGGAACCAAAAAAATAAATTTTTAAAGCCTGACACAATTATTAGGCAATCATGGGTTCAAAATACAAGAGGGTGATGGCTATTGACAGGCCACAACCCCAATTTACTGTTCATTTCGAGTTATTTTTGTGATTGTTTTTAAACCTGAGTTATTTTTGTAAATATCAAATTTTTTTAGGTTAGTTTGATAAAATAGTCTTTTCTTTCACACACACACATATATATATGTATATATATAATTTCTACTCTTACAACTATTGGGAATATGGTTGCTTCTATATTTTTATCTTATTATATTCTTATTTTCATTCATTATTCATCCTTCATTTTATAAACAATATTTAATATATATTATCTTTAAATAAATATGATATTATTTATCATTTTTAAAATTAATTTAGTAAAAAATTTGGAGTGAGAAGTAAAATGAAAATTTGCTTGTCAAGGTTAGTTTTACTACATTGATATAATTTAAAACAAATTTGAGTCTATTGTTTTAAAAATAATTTAGTAAAAAAATTGTGTTGAGAACTAAACAAATGAAATTTGTAGTAAGTTGAAATGTTTTCACTTTTATATTTTGTGTAGAGAAAGGATTATATGCGTAACACCTCCTACCTATATCCGTTGCCGGAATAAAGTACGAGGCATTATCGAGGAGTACGGAACACTTACAGACAATTTAAACCATTTATCACTCAAATAACGAAATTGATTATAAAAATTTCTTTAACGGACCCTCGAGATCTAAATCATGCATTAGGACCGGGTCGAGACTAAATCAGAATCGTATGAAATTTTTTGCAAAATCCCTAAGTTTATCTCATTTACAAGGGTCCCACGTCCATGTCGCTAGGCTGTGTGGTAAAGTTAATTTTAACAAATTAGGCTATTTTCCAAGCTATATTTCTCACTCATTTTGATCCTCATTCTTTACCCACATTTAATACATACAAAAACCAATTTAAGATATTCAACCGAGCCTTATACTTAATACCATTTGTTAGTCGTGACACTTTATATAAATAAAGAAAGAAATATATGAGCTCAATTCTCATTAAATTTCTCATATATATAGACAATTTCACATTATGTAATCATATAACGTATAACAACCATATCTTAGTATTTTAAATACATTTTCATAACAACTTGTCTTGATTTCATACTATTTTATATGTGAGCTTTACTCATCAAAGTATTTGAAATATCATCTTTATGCAAATAGTAACATGAGGTACAAAATTCCATAATTATGAATGAACATATTTATCAAACATATTCCATGTTCATATATTATAGTTTCGTGTCTCCATATATCAATAACCATCATTTTCTTGTATTTCAGATAAATACTTGTAACCATACATAAGTATGCAATTTGCTATTTCTTCCTGTCAATCACAATTTCAAATGACAAATTCTTGTCACTCACCAATTTCATAATTCCATGTATTTACCGTTTTCCATATTTATCCCGTTGAATTCATCAGAATTTCAATGGATTTCCTGTAGTACACCCATGGTGTACAATCTCATTAACCGTCAATTCGTACGCATATATACATAAGTCCTTGTCAGATAGCACACTCTCGCGAACCTCATTTCTTACAGCAAGATTACCAGTCCAGGCTAAATCTCCTGTAAGAGAGCACACTCCCGCGAACCTCATTTCTTACAAAGAAGATATTACGGTCAAAGCTAAATCCCGCAGCGACAATTACTCTAATGAGCTTGGATCCGAATTACAGTCCCAGCTAAATTGGACCCTAATTCGGATTACTGTCCGGGCTAAATCCATTTTCCACATATTCTTCGGGAGGGCTATATCAGGATCACCCGTCCGGGCTAGATCCTTTTCACACATATTCTTCGGGAGGGCTTATATCAGGATAACCTGTCCGGGCTAGATCATTTTCACACATATTCTTCGGGAGGGCTATATTGGGATAGGATCACCCGTCAGGGTTAGATCCTTTTTACCGTCAATTCCTTTTCAAAGATCCATCGAATTTTCCTTTCATTCAATCGGGATTTATTTTCCATTTTCATCAAGAATATTAATACTTCATCAATTATCATACAATAAACATCCAAATCATATTCACATCAATAAAAATATGTTTCAAGAATTTAAGAATATAATTCAAGTTACACGAACTTACAATTTGATTTTTATATCATAACGATAATCTTAGTTTCATAATAAATATTTGAAATAAAATATTATATCATTTCTAATTCAACATTATCGATTATAATCGGGCATGTGATCAATTTATGCATAAGTCATTCACATATTTTTCCTCCTCCTCGTCTCCATTCCACATCCTTAGTATAAATAACACATTTGTAAGTAGCATTATCTATAATTTTTCACTATTTATTTATGTGAATATTCAAGCTATTCATCCGTGTCATAGTCACTAAATTATTTTTATCTTGAGCTACAGAACTCCAAATTAAAATTTGCTAATTTTCCCTGAAACTAGACTAACATATCTTCTTACCATAAAATTTTCAGAATTTTTAGTTTAACCAATAAGTACAGTTTATTCTTTAAATTCACCCCTATTCTACTGTCTGACTGTTTCGACCCTTCTTCACTAAAAATTAATTATCTCTTCATACAGAATTTGGATGATGTTCCTGTTTATTTCTATTGAAAATAGACTCATTCAGAATTTTAAAAATACAAATTTAAGCCCCTAATTATTTTTCTCCAATTTTTGATTATTTTCCAAATCCAGAACAGGGGAACCCAAAATCATTCTAACATTGTCTCACAAAACCTATTATATCTCATGATTTACAATTTCATTACTTACACCGTTTCTTCTATAAGAAACTATACTCAATAATCTTTAATTCCATATTTTATTAATCCCCTAATTCAATTTCTTCAATTTTTGGTGATTTTTCAATGTTAGACTGCTGCTGCTGTCCAAAACTGTTTTAGTGCAAAGTGTTGATTTCCATTTTGCTTCAAATTTCACAATTCATACAATTCAGTCCTTATCCAATTAACCCCTCAATTGGGATAATTTTTATCAATTAATACCTTATTCTATCATTTTAAACTACTTCGTAACCCTTGAAAATCAGAAATTTAGCATTAAACCTTAATTCCAAACTCTTTTATAGTTAGGTCCTAAAACTAATTTCCATCAATTTTACTTGATAAAATCATCATATATCAAAATTAAAACTTCAATTATATATTCATTAATAATATTATTCCATCACTCATCCATAGAAAGTTTAAAAATTAGTCATAGAATCAAAAACTAATGACATAGTAAGTTGGACCCAATTGTAAAAGTCCAAAAACATAGAAATTTCAAGGAGAAAGCAAGAATTAAACTTACATGAAGCTAGAGTATGAAAACCAGCTTGAACCCTCTTCCATGGCTGTTTTTCAGCTAATGAAAATGAAGAGAGATGAAGAGAATTCTAGATATTCCAATTTGGTCCCATTTTTATTTAGCTAATTTTGGTAATTTTCCAATTTTGCCCTTATTTCACACATTTCCTGATTTTTCTTAGCTATTGCGCCCAAAATATCTCATTTGGGCTTATTTTCAATTTAGGTCCTTCCTCATTTGACAATTAAGTTATTTAATCCTTCTAGCAACTTTTACATCTTTTTCAATTTAGTCCTTTTTATTTAATTAAACACCCAAACGTCAAAAATTTCTAACGAAATTTTAATACTATCTTATTGACATTTCGTAAATATTTATAAAAATATTTATAAAATCTCGATACCTCTTTTTCTCAATTTCTTGACCAAATAAATCTTTATAAAACACAATTTACTATTTCAAAAATATTTTAAAAGCTAAATTTGACTCCTAAATATTAAATAACATAATCTACGAGTTCATTTGTCAGATTTGGTGATCTCGAACCACTATTTCTGACATCGTTAAAATTTGGGCTATTATAATATGAAACTGTGATTTCACGTCATCTCTAGCCCTTTCCAATAGGAGAATGATAAATCAGATTTTTCCTCTTGATTTTTAGCATTTTTAGTTTGATTTAAATTTTTCCAGGAGGAAAAAGCTGAAAACAAGCGAAAAAATCTGATCTATCATTTTTTTTATTAGAAAGGGACAGGTTTGATGTGGAATCACAGTTTCATACAATCCCTTCTCATTTCATGTATAAGTTAAAATTTGAATAATAAAATATTGCTAAAAAAAATATTACTCAACACCATATAATAGAAATTTAAGATGAATGGAAATGAGTTGTATATTCTCTTTCATAATGTTAGAAAAATTAAACTTGAGTTTTGATTTTGAATTGCAACCATGAGATATAACTGAGCCCAAAAGGCAACCCTAAGTTTAGTGGCTGCTTTAAAAAAGAGAATCCCCGAGCTTGATGACAACCCTGAACAAGAGTATTCGAATAGGTCTGTTCTTAAGCCGGAGGCTACCTTGACATATAACAAAGATTAAGATTCTAGGAACTATGTTGCACCGATCTCAATGGGTCACAACAGAAATGTCCCAACAACAACCAAGAATGCATTTAAGGGGCGCAAAAGAAATGTCTCAAGAACAACCCAATGCAAGTTAATGTCTGTAACACCCCTTACCTGTGTTCGAAGCCGGGACCGGATTTGAGGCATTACCTAACTTAACTTGCTTAAACATATCACATTGGACTATAAAATTTCTTTTTACCATAAAGAGTTTCAATATAAACCCATATTCTGCTCATTCTCAGCCTACGAGGCCCTAAACATACTTTCGAGAGGTTTCGAAATTAAATCGGGAAGTTTTACGAACTTAGAAAATTCTTCATCAAAACAGGGGCTACACGCCCGTGTTGTCCTAGAGACAGGCCCGTGTACCCCTAAGACATGCCCGTGTCTTTCACCCGCGGTCGACACTGACTTATTTCACACGTCCGGACACACACCCGTGTCCCCTACACGGCCTCGACACGCCCGTGTCTTAGCCCGTGTGCCAAAACCTTAGCATTCTGTTTATGACGTCATCATCTTACTATGGTCACACGGCCAAGGCATACGCCAGTGTCCTTAGGCCGTGTGTCGAATTAAATTCCACATTTAAAGTGCAAACTTCACACGGCCTGGGCACATGCCCATGTCCAAGGCCTTGCCTCCCACATGGCTGAGACACACGACTGTGTCTCTGCCCCTGTGTTTACTATTGAGCGTACTAACTTGTTAGCTTAGCATGCAAAGGGACACACGACCGATTAACACGCCCATGGGGTTGACCGTGTGTCTCACGCAGCCTCGACACAGGCTCGTGTATCTACTCATGTGGACATTAAAAAGGCTATATTCCAAGCCAAATGCTACCCTGCATTGCAAACATACTGACTCCAACTCATATCAACACAACTCATAACCCAAAGGCACACCCAAGAACTCAATTCAAAACATTCATACAAGCATAAACTTCATAATTTCATCCTCATGGAATATATATATATACTTATCAAGTATTGGCCAAATTCCAATTACCATTTACAAAATGACTTTAATAACATACATAGCCAACACTTTGGCTAACAATTACGACCTAACAAAATACCCAAGTCCTATACATGACGTACTCAAACTAAGTCTAAATTGTTATACCAAAGTGATGTCGATAGTGTGATTTTTGACGTTCCACGTTCCTCGAGTTATCTTGGAAATACTACAAGGAAAAAGAGCAATAAAAAGGGGTAATCACAAAGCTTAGTAAGTTTGTATGGAAATAAATAGCAACAATAAACTCATGATAAAATCCATCCATGACAATAATTAACCATACACAAGGCTATAGGCTACTTGCCATACTTACTCATACTTGCCCTTATTTAGCACATACCATGCCACATGTCGTAATTATTTCTTCGTGAATCATTCACGAGTACATGTATTCACTCATTCACATGTCTTTAGTACTAATCTCATTTCTATTTCCAAACTCATCTATTTATCCCATTAATCACTAGGGATACTCAAAGATGCATTTTCATCGTCATTAATATAAGTAGAAAGCCAATGCCACACCCCAGATGTGGTCTTACATGGGTCAGAGTGCCAATGCCATATCCCGGATATGGTCTTATACGAAATCTCACATCAAGTATCGATGCCATATCCCAGATATGGTCTTATACGATTCTCATATTCAATACCGAAGCCATATCCTGGATATGGTCTTATACGGGATCTCAATTCGGTACCGAGGCCATGTCCTGTATATGGTCTTATACGGGACCTTATCCATTTCATGTCTCGATGATAGCATTTTTACATTCATTATAAGTCCACAGGGTTCAACATCTCAACTTACTCAATTTAGTAGAACATCATGTATCAATATAATACCAAATATTCTCAACCGTGCTAACATAACGTTGAATTTATCACATACAAACTTACCTCGATTTCAAAATAAGCTAGATCATCGATCTAGTCCGAGACTTTATTTTTTCCCCGATCGAGGTGGATTCTTGGTTCTTCTTGCTCTATAATAGCAAATTAGCTCGTAATATTCATCATATTAATAAAAGCATTTTAATAATCATGCTTTGGCAAAAATTACTATTTTGCCGTTAAACTTTAGCAAAATGACCATTTTACCTCTAGGCTCAAAAATTTATTCTAATCAAATTTGTATCTTCAACAAGCCTAGGTGAACATTTATTTCTCTTATGACTATCATCAAAACTCAACATTTCACACATTTACAACCATTTTTATAACCTTTCCAACAAGGTCCTTTTAGGTGTTTTCATGACAACACCTTTCAGAAAAGTTTCTCATCTAACAACTAAGACTCAATTTCCTCCATAAAAATGCAGCAAATAACAATGAAAGCCCTCATGGAAAAACTCTAAACTTTTCACCATATTGCAAAGATGGATATCATCTTTTCTTTATTTTTTTCTATTTATCAATTAGTCAACAACTATTACCAACATTGACCAATTTGTCAATTCTTGTCTCCTATGATATACTATGGCCGGCCAACCATTTACAAAGGGGCTAATTTCCCTTTAAAGACCTCCTATTAACATTCTATGGCTATTTGACACCTTTAGCTAATAAAATGGAACTTTCGCACTTTATGCGATTTAGTCTTTTTTTGCGATTAAGCAAGAAATCGATAAAATTAAAGCACCAGAATTTTCATACACTTTTACTATCACACTATAACTCATAAAATATCATGGAAATAATTTTCTCTAACCTCGGATTAGTGATCCTGAGATCACTGTTTCAACTAGCCCCTAAATCAGACTGTTACAATGTCTAGATAACCCAATAAGGGCAACAACGCTGGTCCAAATAACTTGAATCAAGATCAACTAGTGATGAATGGGCCATAACAAAAATGCTAGTCCATATAACTATTGAATGCAAGAACAAGTGACAACGCTGATCCAAATAACCTGAATGAAGATTGACTAAAGGTGTATGGGACACAACAAAAATGCAAGTCTAGATAGCCCAATGAACATGAGAACAAGTGACAACATCGATTTGAGTAACCTAAATAAAGATCAACCAGAGGCGACAACGGAACAAAACCAAATGTTTTTCAACCAAGTAATATCTCAAGCATTGAATATTTTAATCAACAAAGATTATTGTGAAGGCTTTTCCACATGTCAGTCACATTTATGCCTCTATCTTTTGGAAGTCATCCACTCCGATGCTCAAGACAAGGCATCTCCCCAGTTGTACTTGATAGATAGCATATTAGTTTTTCAATCGGTTTGCTCGGTTTCGATTAGACTAAGAGCATGTTTAGGTTCGTCAACTAATGCAAGTTCTCTTTTCGTATTACGATTCGATCACATAATACCGCTTAGTATTAGTTAAACATTAGACAACCAGTGAACAACATTTGTTTGCATTTTGGTTTGCATGCAAAAACCATGTGAGGACAATATGAAAAGTATTAATTTAATTTATGAACAATTTTATTAACCAATCTGTTCGAAAAATTACAAGTGTACTTAAACGAAAATACTACATTTAGGACACCAGATCCAACACAAAGCCTGTAGTTATTACGCACAAAATGCCCTATAAAGGTCAACATATGAACTGGGGCTCATTTGACCCACATAAACTGGCCTGATTCGTGGAATTCTTGAAGAAGCCCATCTACTTAAAGCCTTGGTAGCCCAGTGAAACGCTCTAGTAAAACTAGAGTTACCAGGATAAATAGTGTAATTCCTAAAGGTTTAAAATTGTATAGAGTTTAAATCCCTTAGGACTTTTAATTGTAGATAGGCTAAAGTTTTGACCGTCAATGTAACTCAATCTGTACTATTGGTTCTCATGGAGCTTAACTAAATAGAGGCCCCCCATTTCATTTGTAGTAATTTCATTTATAGTTATGAATATATTTAAGAGAATTTATTCAAACATTTGGTGTGCATCACTTTCCTTTGGTTTTTCTATTCTTCGTTGCTCTTTCGGTTTGAATGTGCTTATGCTATATTTCAGTGCCTTAGAGAATTTTTGCGAGAAATCTCACTTTTGTGAGAGTTAGGCTGACTTAGGTAGATTCAGAGCAAAGAAATCGCCTAAGGTCGCGCGGTTTACGAGACTAAAGTTCTAGCCCTGTGACACTAGTACGATCTAAACTTTTTTTTTCATGTCGTACGAAGATGTTTATAGGGAAATTATCTTTTTAGAATATCAAATGTCTTCTCAACCACATTTTGAAGCCTTGAATGTCTCAAGTTAAAAAGTTGGTGAGTTGTTTATGGTGCTTGTCTGACATCATTCTCTAAAATGGTATCATATAGCACGATATAGGGCAAGAAAACCTTTTGTATTTGCATCATTATCATCGATCTTATAATATTTAGGTTCAAAGTCCAAATAGTCTATAGCTTTAATTATAAAAACTTATATAAACTTAATTTGGAGAAAGATTTATTCTAGGGTTTTTATAATACGTAAATCAAGTAAAAATAATATAAAATTTATAATATATAAGCTTTATAAATAAGTTTTATAAATTGTCCAATAACTTTCATAATATTTCTTATAAATAATATAATTTTTGTCATAATTTTAGAAAGCTATTTTTTTTTTATAAATTTATGATAAAAAAAACTATAATAATTTTTTTATGAATAAGAATATTATTTTTTAATATATAGAAAGACACATAAATAAGTTATGTCCATACTTCTTGGTCATTATTTTTTATAAATAAATATATTATAACACTATTGTAAGTGGCGAGTCCTACCGAATTGAGTGTAATTAAAGAACCCCAATTATACTTTTTAGTTTTTAGGGGGATGTGTGAATTGGAGTAATGGCACATGTAATTGCACACAAGTCAATTTGACAAATATATATTTTTATATAAATCATAAAATTTATATTATAAATATGAATACGTATGAGTGTTTGGGATGGTTATGACAAAAAATTTTCTTATATTATATATATATTAAAAATCATATTATAAAAATAATTTGTGTATTTTACAAAGTTATAACAAAAAATTATATTATTTAAATCCTAAAAAAATTCTAAAATTATGGCCAAAAGTTTATTATAAAAAATAATTTATATTTTATAAAAGTTTTATAATATAACTATTTATAAAAAATTATGACAATTATGGACATAATTTATTTATGTGTCTTGCTATATATATTATAAAAATAATAAACTTATTCATAAAAAAATATTATAGGTTTTTTTATCATAATTTATTTATAAAAAATAACTTTCTAAAATTATGACAAAAATTATTTTATTTATAAAAAGTGTTATGAAAGGTATTGGACAATTTATAAAACCTTATTTTTAAAAGTTATATGTAGGTATATTACTTTTGAAAAGGAGGTAAACAAGTACAATATGATAATTTTGTAATACATTATTTTAGTTTCTATTATTTTTCACTTTAATTTTTAATTCTTTTTATCCAAATCAAGACCTAAAAAATGGATTTTTTTTATGACCAAGATGAAAACAATTTAAAAGTTGAGTGGCATTATTTATACTAATATTTAAGATCCTTACTAAATTGATGTCACCCTTTAATTGAGTCCCAACTCAATGGAGAATTTACCAACCCCTCAATCATTTTACAAAGATATTATTTTGAGGATAATTTTGTCTTTTCATATACAACCTAAAAAAATATTTGCACATTATAGATTCGAACCAAAACATTATAATTTTAAAAAACTCAACTTTACTATATCCAAAGCCATATTTAAATATGATATTAATTGTTTTTTTTTAAATTGATACATACAAATTTCACCTATATGGTGGGCGTGTTTATAGTCCAAATCAAGTTGCTAATAGAATGACAAAACCAAAATCCAAACCACTCAATAGATTACAACCTAATCTGCTTTTTATGGAGCAGATTTTTTTTTTTTTTTTTTGAAAGTGAATGCCCGGTGGATTTTAGCTTTGGATGGTGGGTATGGAACAACTATGATAATGGCATGTCTCATTCAGTCTCATTTTACCGGATAAAATTACTATTTTACCCTTGTATATTTTTAACTTTTAAAGGTTAAAAATATAAAAAACGTGTTATAAGAAAACCCATATATTTTATTTTGAATATTTTCTTGAAAAATTATGTTTGAATATTTATTTACCCATAAAAAATTGAATATATTAAAAATAACTAGCAAAAATTAATTGAAGCAAGGTAGTGTAGAGCAAAGGACAAATACATTTAATAACCATGACAGTAGTAGTAATTTTCAATATTACACATCTATAATAGAGCGAAGTGGATGACAAAACAAAATATAACAATTGTTGGGCGGTAATGAATTTAACAATATTTACTCGTTCCGTTTTATTGTCAACCCTAATTGCAAGTGAATATTTACGATAAACTGAACGAATTTATGTTGCCATAAGTTATAATTAGTTATTATAAATTGATAACATGATTATTTTGCATGATTTATTGTGTTTAATTCGGTTTATTTCTGAATTAGTTCCTGCTAAATTAGTATTTTTATGATTTAATTCTTGTCAAGGATGCAATTGATCAAAGCAAGCTGAAAATGGCCAAATTAGAAGAAAAATCATGAAAATAGGAGCCAAATAAAAAAAATGGAGGAAGTCAAGGACACATCAAGCAATTTGACTTTGTAAAAAGCTAAAAATAGGAAATCCTATTTTAAGTTTATTTATTTTTAATTTTATTATTTTAGATTTTATATTAATTAATCTAGCCTATTTTTAGTAAACCCATGTATATAAATAGAGGTTATTTGTATTTTGAAAATCATCAATCAAATATTTTTTTCCTATTCCTATGTGGTGTTGAATTGCTCTTTTTCTTTGCCTTTTTCTACTTCAATTTGGAGTAGGATTTCTATTTTTTTTTTCAAGCCAACCTCAAACATTTTGTCAATTTCCAATCCAATTGTTGGTTTTTTCAAAATTGGTGCAATTGCCTTCCAAGTCCCCTTTTTTTTCCAAAAATTCCATCACACTTTACAAAAGCCCAAACACTCTCCACAACCTTCAAGCATGAGTAAAATCATGCCACACTAAACCCCTTTCAACTTTAAGCCGGTGGTAACCCTGTCAAAGATCCGTGAGTTACGAGCCCGAGCTATTTAACCCCAATTTTCCAATATTTATTATTTCTGTAACACCCCAAACCCGGCCCATGCGTTTCGACCAGATCCGGCATGTTATCGAACACATACCACTTTATCGCATTTTGAAAACACAAGTTAAATTAATTAAATTTGAATAAAGGAGAGACTCTTTGAAAACAAACCTCTTTGTATTTTTATTAATAAATGTAAATAAACCTTGTGGTATATTCATATGTTGCATAACATTGAAAACTATTTAGTTGAATAAAAACAAGGGGCCTTATTACATAAATATTCCCAAATAAAAATAAAATAAACTTAAAGAAATCCCGAAAATAATTTGTAGAAATAAAATTTGATGGCCCCTCGAGTCTGTCTCGGCTCCCATATCCACGATCTACTGCTCATCTACAAAGGTAGGAAAAATAATAGGGTGAGTCACCAAGACTCAGTATGCAAATCCCGAAAACACACAAAAGGCTTGGGCCTACAAACACATTATGAGCCCTGACCCATACACAATGGAAACAATCATAATCACATGACAGATAATAGATGATGAATAGCCCAACCCATCCTAGAATTCCATCCTCTACACACCAACCCGTACTAACCATCACACCTTGAGGATTTCTACAATCAACCCTCCATCCGCTACACACCATAACGACAGCCGTACTGCCTATTCCTATTATTCAGGAATCATTAAACGTGGCATAGCCACCGATCACTATGTGACCTCATAATATAACGTGGCTCAGCCACCGATTGCCATGCGACCTTAATAATACATCGTAGCATCTCGACAGCTGAGCTGCCTGTCATAAAAATCGATCACTATGTGACCTATGTGGCAAAGCCACCGATCGCTATGTGACTTTCTTCCCCTTCATCATATCAAAATCCCACCCCATGCATACACACATAAAGAAAACATCATACAGGCTTTCATATATATATATATCGATACACATAGAGATTTCTATGATTACGTACCTAGCATCCTTGCCTAACCCTTTTAGGGTTTTATTCGACTGTCTACACAGCCACTTTCTGACTTTTTAGCCCATAACACATAAAACACAGTTAAAGAGTGTGTTAGAGATCTACACACCTAATTAATGTCGATACCCTTGCTAAACTGATCTACAACTTTGCTCAAAAAGCCGGAAGGATGTGAAACTAGGGCCTCTCCTATATTTGGCCATGGTTAGTGTTCTACCCAATTTTATATATTTGAATAACAAATCTTCTTACCTTAAAATCTTAAAATTGGAGACTAGCTATTTTCAGCTTTTAGATCTAGTTGACCAAGCTTCCTTCAAATCTCGAATTGCCACCCAATCATAGAACCATTAAACTATTAGCTTTTCGGCTTTTTGACTTTCAAAAACCAGGGATAAAATATGAGATCTAACAAAAGTCGACACTTACCTTAGAATAGGAGATTCGGCTAGCACTTGAAGAGAGGATTCGTCAATTCCAAAGAAAAGTTTTAAATGCCGGAAGAATAGAACTAATTCTCAAATAGGATGAATAAAGAAAAACTATGGAGATTTCAGCTTTTTAAAGAGAAATCGGCACAATGAGGAAAAAGTGGAGAAGAGTTTCGGCTTTTGAAAAAATTGGAGAAAAAAATTGAAGAGGGAGAGGCTAAAGAATTCGGCACAAAGAATAGAGAGAATTAGGGTTTTTTAAATGTCAGAATCAAGGAGCTATCCCCCCTATTTATAGATATTTCGGCACACCTCTGCTCGCTAAAACCCAAAACGCCCTTAAAATTCAAGCTAAAAGAGGGGAAATTCGGCACCCTCTTTTGCCATGCGAGAGCCGAATTTTACACTCCTCTAGGTGATGGATTTTGGCCATCACTTGCCTTGTAGATAGGCTCCTATCTTTTCTCCTTTTTATCTCTTAAATTATCAATTATTAAATCCATATAAATCTCCTATTTTTAAGCCTTGTAGCCGTCCACCTCATTAAACCTAATTGCTGAAATTTAACTCACTTAAATTAAAAGATTTGGGCTTCATTTAACTTAAATTTTGGGCCCCTAAATCCCTTGTGTGTGGCGTCACTTCTAATTCCCTTATAGTGCCACTTATTGTTGGGCCACAAGCCCATGTTTTGCATTTTAAACATAATTACCACCTTTTAATTCTTTAATGCCCAATCTAATAATTTAATCAAGGCCTTAGCCTAATCCTGAGCCCAACTTGGACCCCTAACACTTAAATTAACACATTACACATATTCACCCATTAAACGCATAAGCCTAAAAATTCAGGATGTTACAATTTCTCCGGATTAAGAGTATGACCTCGTCAACTCACAAAGTCAAGTCGATGCTAAGTTAAAAAAGACGTCATTTGAGTTAGTGTGCCTAGACATACAGTTGGAATTTCGAAAGGATCGATTGTCTAATTGGTCTTCCGTGAACACATTGGCGTGTCAAGTAGGGATTGATGTTTGGTTCCGTGAAAGGAAGTAGTAACCGGATTTAAATCTCCCAACGTTTGAGGGCATTGGTTCGAGCTAGACTCTTCTAAAACGCAAAGCTGCTGGAATTCTAAATTACGAAAGTTTCGTAGGTTGTTCGACCGGTAAGGGTTAGTTATAGGACGTTCTATAACTAATTTACACAAGGAAAAGTTGGTGTTCGAGGCGTCCTTGGTAGCTATAACAAGCTTATTTGAAGAGAGGAGTTCATCAAATTTCGAGGATCGGGTCAAGATGGGAAAACCCGCACTTAAGGCTGAACTAAGTTTAATTAATTTTCTTCAGATTACTTTATTATTTTTTTATTTCACCTTTTTCTTTTTACGTTTTTTTCTGTTTATTTCAGGTTATATATTTTATTCCCCCCAACTTCGCGGGCACGACAACTACCCAGACACAAATCTAGTCGAGATAGAAACAATTATATGTAAACCCAGTCTCTATGGGATCGACTTTACTCCCTATACTGCTTAAATTTGCAAATTAGGTGTAGGTTTATATGGAATCGACAGCCATCAGTTTTGGCGCTTCTTCGGGCTCGCAAAGACTTACAATTTTTTAAATCGTCTTCATGACCAGATCTTCACCAGGAGATCTCGAATACGATCCAGAAATCGAAAAATCAGTACGAGCACGATGAAAAGAGACAGAAGCTCTTAAACGTGCAAGTAAAGTAGAAGTTGAGCTAGGACAAAGGATCCTAAAATTCGACGTTGAAAAGTTAAGCGGAGTAATTCGTGTAGAGCCAATTCAACGTGGGAAACAAGTCGAAGTGGTGAACCAGAAACGATGGCAAACCGAACCTTTTGTCAAGTAGCTGTTGCTCCCAATGAGCAAACACCGTTATGCATCAACTATCCAACCGAAAAAACCCCGTTCGAGTTGAAGTCAGGGTTGATTCACCTTTTGCCCACTTTTCGAGGCTTGAAGAACGAAAATTCACACACCCACTTGAGAGAATTCCACATGGTCTGCTCAAGCATGAAACCCAAGGGAGTACCCGAAGATGAAATCAAACTTCGGGCCTTTCCTTTTTCTTTAGTTGATACAGCAAAAGAATGATTGTTTTACTTACCCCCCAGTTCTATCACAACATGAGATGACTTATCTCGTGTATTTCTTAACAGATTCTTTCTAGCATCATAAGCAGCTGAACTTAGGAGGGACAATGTGGGAATTCACCAAGTGGAGAGTGAGTCGCTCTACGACTATTGGGAGCGGTACAAAAAACTGTGTGCAAGTTGTCCTCAACACGGGTTGACCGAATAATCACTTCTTCAATATTTCTATAAGGGTTTGCTCCCTATGAAAATGAAGATGATTGACGCTGCTAGTGGAGGGGTGCTTGTCAATATGACTCCTCAAAGGGCAAGAGAACTGATATCCACCATGGCGGTAAATTCTTAACAGTATCGACCGAATTCGAAACCCACAAGACGGGTTAATGGGGTAAATGTTTCATCTTTAGAAGATAAATTGGATAAGCTTACGAATGGATAAGCTTACGAATGTTGTTCAGTCTTTGCTTACAGAAAAGAAAAATTCGACCCAACTGTGTGGAATTTGTACGTCTGAACATCCGACGAGTTTGTGCGCAATCTTTAACCATAATTCAACAGCACATGTTAATGCTGCCTGAGGCTTTCCGGGACCTCCGCAAAGACGCTACGATCCTTTCTCCAACAACTACAATCCCGGGTGAAAGGATCATCCCAACTTGAGCTACGGAGCTAATCCCTAATATAATCTATCGTACCAACCGAGACCTCTGCAACTGTCACAACAACCCAAGCTGAGCACATCTCTAGAAGCTATTGTGGAAAGACCTACCGCCGATGCTGCAAAATATCAACAGAGGACAGATGCATCAATACAAGAGTTAACTAATTAAGTTAGTAAACTCTCGATGGCAGTTAATTGTTTGGAATCTCAAGGTAAATTACCTTTCCAGACAAAGCTGAATCCTCGACAGAATGCAAGCACAATAACTCTTCGTAGCGGAAGGATTCTGGAAACAGTTCTAGAAAAAAGTCATGGGAAAGACAAGGAACGATTAAAGCGAACCTCTGATCCAACAGTCAAATCGAAATCAGAAATTCAGAAACCAGTTGTGATGCCACCTCCTTTTCGAGGGAGGCTTACAAAGGATAAGAAAGAGAATGAGGAAAAAGAAATCCTCAAGACATTCAAGAAGGTGGAGGTAAATATCTCTTTACTCGACGCTATCAAACAAATCCCTCGTTATGCGAAATTCTTTAAGAAATTGTGTTCTAGCAAAAGAAGGTTAATAGGTAACGAAAGAGTGAATGTAGGAGAAAATGTCTCCGCAGTATTGCAAAAGAAAGTTCCACCCAAATACAAGGACCTAGGTATGTTCGATATTTCCTGTGATTTAGGGGCTTCAATTAGTGTTATGCCTTATTCTATTTATAAGCTGATTAACGCGAGTCCTTTGAAAGAGATAGGAGTAATAATCTAGTTGGCAGACACGTCAGTCGTCTATCCCGAAATGGTTCTTGAAGACGTCCTTGTTATAGTTAACGAATTAGTTTTCCCCGCAGATTTCTACATTATTAATATGGAAAATGATAACTCAACTAATTCGTCTGACATTTTGCTTGGAAGGCCGTTCTTAACTACCGCAAGCGCAAAAATAGATGTTTGAAGCGGGACGCTGACCATGGAGTTTGATGGCGGAATCGTAAAATTCAATGTCTACGAGGCTATGAGTCATTCTAACTCACTATTAAATATTTCTAGCATCGATATTTTAGATTGTTTAACTCAATCTTATTTCGAATATCATGAATTTGATGAGTTGGAAACCGTCCTTTACAGAAGCATTGACCTGGATGTTTTACATCATTTCGAAGAATTAGCAGTCATTGAAGATCCATTGTGAGAAATTGTCAATCACTTGGAGCCGCAACCTTCGTTGATGAACCGAGGTAACCAATTTGAACTATTACCTTCCCTAACTAAAATGTTGCATTCAGTTTTGCAGCCACCGACCTTGAAACTTAAAGTATTACCGAACCACCTTAAGTACATCTTTTTGGGAGAGAAATACAACTTACCGGTGATAGTGTCAAACAAGTTAACCAAAGGCGAGGAGGAAAGTCTAGTCCTAGTGTTGAGAGATTATGAAAAAGCTATTGGCTGGACGATAGCCGACATAAAAGGATTAAGTCCATCAACTTGTATGCACAAAATCTCCATCGAAGATAACAAGAAACAAAAGAGAGATGCTTAAAGGTGTCTTAACCCACCCATGATGGAGGTAGTAAAGAAGGATATCCAAAAACTGCTAGATACCGGAATAATATACCTGATTTTTGACAGTAATTGGGTTAGCCCGATTCATGTCGTGCCCAGGAAAACTAACGTGACAGTGGTGAAAAACTCGTTAGGAGAGCTGGTCCCTACACGAGTCCAAAATGGATAGAGGGTTTGCATCGATTACAGGAAATTGAATGCATCAACTCAAAAAGACCAATTTCCACTCCCCTTCATCGATCAAATGCTCGAGCGATTAGTCGGTAAGACTCATTATTATTGTCTCGATGGGTACTCAGGATTTTTCCAGATTCTAGTGGCTCCGGAGGATTAAGACAAAACGACTTTCAAGTGCCCATTCGGAACGATTGCGTATAGACGAATGCCGTTTGGACTCTGCAATGCTCCGGCCACTTTTCAAAGATGCATGGTGAGCATATTCTCTGATTATGTTGAGAAAAACATCAAAGATAACTTTACGGTATACGGTAACTCCTTTAACGAATATCTCGATAATCTTACTAAGATATTACAAAGATGCCTAAAATTTAATCTTATTTTGAATTATGAGAAATGCCATTTCATGGTTGACAAAAGATTTATTTTAGGTCATATAGTTTCCTCGAAAAGAATTATGATCGATAAGGGAAAAACGAATATTATTAACTCATTACCTTACCCCACATCTGTGAGGGAAGTTCGTTCGTTTCTTGGCCATGTAGGATTTTACAGACGATTCATGAAAGATTTTTCGAAAATCGCGCGACCGCTTTGCAGCCTGTTACAAAAGCATAAAGAGTTTGAATTCGACCAGACTTGCAAAGACGCGTTTGACATGCTGAAATAGAAATTGGTCTCCGCTCCCATAGTGCAACCACCAAACTGAAACTTCCCGTTCAAAATCATGTGTGATGTAAGCGACTAAAGTGTGGGAGCTGTTATTGGCCAAAGGATAGGGAAGGAGCCTCATGTTATCTACTATGCCTCGAAGACTTTGGACGATGCCCAAAGCAATTACACAACCACCGAGAAAGAACTATTAGCTGTTGTGTTTGCTTTAGATAAATTTAGATATTACCTATTGGGAACTAATGTAATTATCTTTTCTGATCATGCAGCTTTGAAATATTTAATAAGGAAGAAGGAGGCAAAACCTTGACTGATCAGGTGAATTCTACTCCTACAAGAGTTCAATTTTGAAATCTGGGATAAAAAGGGATGCGAAAACCTAGTAGCTGACCATCTGAGTTGATTACCGATTCCAGTAGACGACACACCATTGAAGGACAACTTCCCAGATGAAAACCTGTTTTCAGCAAATGCGATCCATCCTTGGTACGCAAACATAGTAAATTACTCGTTGCAGGTACTGTTCCTTCATAATTACCAAGGTCTAAAAAAGATAAGATAAAAAAGGATGCGCGATATTACATTTGGGAAGATCCTTACCTGTGGAAGCATTGCTCCGATCAAGTAATTCGACAGTGTGTAGCAAAAACAGGGGTACAGTCTATCTTAACTTTTTGTCATTCTTATGCATGTGGAGGGCATTTTGGGCCCAAATGCACCGCGCATGAAATTTTCGAATGTGGACTATTTTGGCCAAACATATTTCGTGATGCCTTTTTATTCTGCAAAACCTGTGAAAAATGCCAAAGAGTTGGCAATCTTAATCGTCGAAATGAGATACCCCTTACTCCTATTCATATTTGTAAAATTTTTAATGTGTGGGGCATCGACTTTATAGGTCTCTTCGTTTCTTCTTTCGGTAATTTTTATATAGTCTTAGCTGTTGATTATGTCTCTAAGTGGATAGAGGCGAAGGCCACTCGCAATGATAATGCTAAAACCGTAGTTGACTTTCTTAAAAATTCTATTTTTTCCAGGTATGGCACTCCACGGGCAATAATCAGTGACAGAGAAACTCATTTCTGCAATAAGCTCGTAAGTGCACTGATGGAGAAATATGGAGGGACTTAACGAATTGTCACTGCTTACCATCCACAAACAAATGGGGAAGCTGAAGTGTCGAATCGAGATATCAAGTCTATTCTGGAAAAGACGGTTAAACCTAATAGGAAGGATTGGAGTTTGAGACTTAATGATGCACTTTGGGCCTATAGAACAGCTTACAATGGACCAATACGCATGTCACCTTACCGACTTATTTTCGATAAACTGTGCCATCTTTCGGTCGAGTTAGAGCACAAGGCGTTTTGGGCAGTTAAGCAGTGTAATATGGAAATAGAGTCTGCAGGAAAATATCAAAAATTGGATATTTAGGAACTCGAGCAAATTAGAAACGATGCATATGAAAATGCTCGAGTTTATAAAAAAAGACGAAGGCGTTTCATGACAAGTTCATCATTAGGAAGCAGTTTTCAATAGGACAAAAAGTTCTCCTATATGACTCCACCTTAAAAATCTTCGCCGGTAAGCTTCGATCCAAATGGATAGGACCATTTATTATTACTAATTTATTCTCAAATAGTGCAGTGGAAATTCAAAGCGAAGAAACACGAAAATACTTTAAAGTGAATGGCAACCAACTAAAACCCTTTTTCGAGAATTTTCAAACGCACACAGTGGAAGAGATTGTTCTCGATGAGCCCAAAATTTAAATAATAGGTCGTCGAGCTAACGATGTTAAACAAATGCTCTTTTTGGGAGGCAATCCAAATTTCTTTTCATTTATTTAATTTTAAATTTTTAGTAAATCTAGGGTGTAAATAAATAAATTTTTACTCAGTTCAATTAATATGATGTTTTCAGGAAAATAATGGAAAGCATGAATTTTTTTTTCCCGAAAGTCGGATAACAATGGTGGCGCGGACACGACATGTTTACATGGTGACAAATATTTACCAAAACTAAACTTAACCCAATACCCATTCATTTAACCCACCAACATATACCCAAATACCAAACCAAAAAAAATAACCCAATAACTTAACCCATTTAACCCAAACACCAAAATCCAAACTTAACTCATCTACTCATACCCAAAAAACAAACCCAATTAAATCACCAACCCAAAACAAGCCCAAGGTGAGAATTGGAAATGTGCCGACGGCCTAGGTGACCCAAAATGAAAAAAGAAGAGAAAAAAAAAAAGAAATGAGAGCAGCCCAGACCGTCCAAAGCAAAAGAAAAAAAAGCAAAAAATAAAAATTTTAAACACCCAAATTCCTGAACATTTCTCATCTTCATCTTCATCAACACAAACCCCTCACCCTAAGACCACCCCACGCCGCCGCTCACCATCTCCGTCACCACACCCACCCAAATCACCGTCGCACTGCCTTTACCACGCCCTTACCGATCGAACACCCTACGAAATGCTCTTGATTTAAAACTTCGGTAGCTTTGCGTCCTAGAAGAGCCTAGCTCGAACCAATGCCCTCACAGTTGGGACATTTAAATCCGATTACTACTTCCCTTGACGGAACCAAACATCAATCCCTACTTGGCACGCCAATCTGTTCATGGAAGACCAATTAGACAATCGATCCTTTCGGAATTCCACCTGTATATCTAGCCACACTAACTCAAACGACGTCTTTTTTGACTTAGCATCGTCTTGACTTTGTGAGTTGACGAGGTCATACTCTTAACCCGGAGAAAGAATAAATATTGGAAAATTGGGGTTAAATAGCTCGGGTTCGTAACTCACGGATCTTTTACGGGGTTAACACCGGCTTAAAACTGGAAGGGGTTTAGTGTAGCATGATTTTACTCATGCTTGAAGGTTTTAGAAAGTATTTGGGCTTTTGTAAAGGGTGATGAAATTTTTGGAAAGAAAATGGGACTTGAAAGGCAATTGCACCAATTTTGGAAAAACCAACAATTAGATTGGAAATTGGCAGAATGTTAGACGTTGGCTTGAAGGAAAAAAAATGAAATCCTATTCTAAGTTGAAATAGAAAAGAGAAATAAAACTCCAAATAGGAATAGGAAAAGAAGTATTTAATTGATGATTTTCCAAATACAAACACTACAACAAAACAGACTTTTAGCGGCGTTTTTAGTGGCGTTTTAAAGAAAAACGCCACAAATATTATACATTAGCGGCGTTTGAAGGAAAACGCCGCAAAAAATGAGCAATAGCGGCGTTTTGGAAATAAACGCCGCTAAAGAGATATATAGCGGCGTTTATTATTAAAACGCCGCTAAAAGCCTGGGCAATAGCGGCGCGTCTGGAAAAACGCCGCTAAAAGCCTGGGCAATAGCGGCGCTTCTGGAAAAACGCCGCTAAAAGCTTGGGCAATAGCGGCGCCTCTGGAAAAACGCCGCTAAAAGATTCAGCAATAAGCGGCGCTTCGAAAAACGCCGCTAAAAGCACAGGCAATAAGCGCGCTTCGAAAAACGCGCAAATAATTTTAATTTTTTTTTGCGCATATATAAAATATTGAATTAATTCTCATGATAATTTGGGGTTTACGGTTTAATTTAGGGTATATAGTCTATGAATTAATCTTTATAGTTTAGGTTTGGGAGTTTATTATATATGTTTTAGGGTTTATGGTTTAGGGATTTAATATTAAGGGTTAAGTTAAGAGTTTTGGCCGGGTTTATAGTTTAGGGTTTATTATTTTAGAGTTATGGGGTTTTGGGTTTAGTGCTTAAACCATATCGAATAATAAAGTTAAAGTCTTAGTGTTTAGGGATTTAAGTATTATGGATTTTGATAAAATAGATAAAAATTATATTGTTTTAGGGTTTAGGTTTTAGATTAGATTATTTCTTTAATTACTTCTGCAATGTAATATATATATGAGTTAAGGTGTATAATTTAGGGATTATATGGTTTTAGGGTTGTGGTTTAATGTTTAAGGGTTAATGGTTATAGGGTTTAAGGGTTAAATGTTATGGGTTTAGGGTTCAAGGACTAGTGGTACAAAAGTAGGGTTTAGGATTTAGGGTAACTAGTGTCTTTTAATTTATATATTAAATAATTTATTATCTAATCGTAAAAGAGATAAAATTAATTTTAATATATTAATATTATAATTATATATAGTTTAAATTATTTAATAGATAAATAGATAAACTTTATATAAATTAAATGGTTTAGGTTTTAAGGTTTAATTGAGATTTTTAAAATGATTAAACTATTTGAAATATAAAAAAATAAAGAAAAACTAAAACTCAAAAATAAAAAGCTTATAAAAATAAAAAAATGAAATACATGGAAATTGTCATACAAATTGTTATGTTTAAAAAATTTAAAAAGTTTAAGTCGTTATTATTTCAGTTTACAAAATAACAATTCAATATTGTTTTTCTTAAATTAATAATTTAAATTAAATTATTTAAAAAATTGAGGTGAACATTAACTAAAATAAAAATAAGTATTAAAATGAAATATTATACAAATTTAAATACAAAAAATGAGCTATAGTGGCGTTTTTGATAAAAACGCCGCAAAAAATAGAGCTATAATGGCGTTTCTAATAAAAACGCCGCAAAAAATAAACTATACCGGCTTTTTTAATAAAACGCCACAACATTTCAACGCTTAAAACGATTTGGGATATCGTTTCCCCAAAACCAAAATTTCTAAGTCCAAAAATTTCCTCCCAAAATCCCTAAATCGGTTTCCCCACCGATCTTCCCCACAAAATTCCTCGACCATTTGCTACCTCGCAAGAGAACTCACCAACAGAAATCTTTGGAAAATCAACTTTTCACGATTTACTAGTGGGTTTGGATCTGCGTTCGTCTCCAAAATCTCTGCATCGATAGTTCGACGGCTAACAAACATGCGACTGGTTTTCTTGGAACAATTACGAAAGGTATAGTGGACTCATCTAAAAATGTAGTAAAAAGGCATGCACAGTTAAGGCTCGTCATGTCGTTTCATGTAACAAACGGAGATACACAGTGACTTGAGCTCGGGTTTTTGGATATGTTGAGGTAGCTACATAAATCGGTAGTTGGATTTGAGTATCCTCTCATGTCTGCACTAAAAATGTATAATTGTGATACAGGGTTTCTATCGTAATCACATGGAAGAAGTGATCAAGTTTTTTGAAACATATCACAAGGTAATCAAATCTCTATCAGTATATAATTAACCACTCCATGCATCATTATTCTTTTCATTTCTTTTCTTTTCTAGCATTTCCCCTGATTAATGTTATTTTTACAATTTTTCCATCAAAATTTGTCTTATGATTGCTTCTTGTAGTAATTTACTAAGACATATTGATTTTTGTGATGTTTCTTTGTTGGGGCTTTACCATTTATTTCCTAAATAGATGGCAAGTTCGTTGTTCTGGCATCATAAGTTGAACAAAAACAATTTTTTCTCTAGTTTGTGTTAGTTTTTTTTCAATATTTGAGATATATTAAACATCTTACAGGACCGTGTGCAATGATGATAAGTTGTCTTTCTTTGCAGAGCACTCATTCAAATCTTGATTTATTAAATTTTAATTAGTGGTTGGGAGAGATTATTCTTGCCTCTTCTTTTAATATATTTTCTGCTCTTTGAACATGAGAACTTTCCTCAGCCTTCACTCTGATCTGTCTATGGCTTCTTTGGCAATCGTCTATCTTCAAATAAAAACTTCACAAGTCTATGTTCAACTTTCTTTTAATGTATAATTCCCGGGACTAGTCAATCCCTCTTCAACTTTGTGAAAACCATTACCTTTTGTTTCCCACTCAATGCATGTATAACGACAAATCTGACTGTTAAAACTTCTTGTAAGATGAGCACGAGTGTGAAATGAAATTGAGTCATCTTATTATTTGTGTCATTTATACCAAACTTTTTCTTCAGGTGGCTAGTTTCCCATTTGATGATCATAATTGCCCCCCAATTCAATTGATAATATCTTTCTGTCGAAGTGCTTACTCATGGCTGAAGGAGGAATTATTTATGGTATGAATAAATACATATATATATATAGGTTATGTAGGTGATGAGAAGGCAACAGAGAAATTACGAACTCGTAAGGGTGGCTAAAAGCGGTGACATATGTTATTTTGATTCTCGAAGGATTTCTACGTTGTTGATAGGTTGAAGGAATTGATCGGATACAAAGCTTACCAGGTAAATCATCATTTACTTTACTGACTTTGATTTCTTAAACTCAAAGCGAAGCTAGAAATTAATTTAGAGGAGCTCTGGGTCCAATTATATATTTTTATTAAAAATTGAAATACAATTTTATTTTATATTAATTTATATCTTTGTGATTTCTAAAAGGATTAAATCGTAATTCTAACATTTTGAGAATCAAATTAAAATTTTATCATATTTTAGATTAAGATTTTATGATTTTTGAGGTTTAAAGTTTAGAATTCAACTCATTATTTTTTTAAAAAAACTCGAAATTAAATTATATATTTTTTCGTTAGTTAAAATACAATATCACCCTTATATATTTGTAGTTTTAGAAAATAATTAAATTAAAATTTTAATATTTTTAAGAGATCAAACTATAATTTTACCATCTAAGACTTTATGAATTTTGAGATAAAAAGTAGCAACTTCTGTTTTAAGGAACCAATGCTTGCCTTCTTACCTTCCTCTAACTTGAGTACGAGTGTTTGATACATATATTTTTTTGATTCAATTGATTAAAAACCAACGAGACATGAAAAAGAAATTGGTTGGCAATGTTGGTTTTTAAACCTTTGTGGACAACACAATGTTGGTTTTTCTTTCAGTTAACATATATTGCATTTATATACTCCATATCATGAACAAGCACTTTAGATGTCAATTTCTGGGCTTAGCAGTGTAGTGGCACTAGATCTCTGTAGAGGATTTCTTTTCCCTTTGCTTTAGAGATAAGTCTAATCCAGAATCAAATTCAGATCTAATATCAATCTTTTTCATTAACAAAAAATCTAATATTTTACAAGGTAAGCATTTCATTCTTATAATTTATAATAAATAAAATCCAAATATAAATTCTCATATTCATGTTCCCAAACTTAAACTATATATATATATATGCTCCACTGAATCAAGCTGTCCTCATGTTATTCCACCCTTCAATTCAACCCTACCAAACAAGGAAGAGAAAAGAAGAATAAAGAGCTAACTTGTGTGGAGGAAAACAAAAAGGAGGTGATAAGACTCATTAGGACTATGTGGAGAGTGAAGCATTGAGTGCGAATTAAATTGCTCATTGTCCACTTCATTTCCAAGTGAATTAAAATTATCATTCTTCTTTTCTGTGTTTTATGAATTTATTATTCTATAATTAACAGAGAAATGTGAGCAAAAGCGGCACATACCCTCATCATTCCCAAGTGAAGCGCTTATTTCTGCATATTCTTTGCCACAAGTAGATGAGTCGATTGAACCATTCACATGGGGAAGGCGGATCTTTTGTTCTTCGCAAGTGAGTTACCTTACAATTTGATATTATCTTTTAAAAATATGCCCTTAAAGTATGTTTGAAGCCATTTGCTTTTTAGCAAACAATATAAGAACAATTCTAATATAAACACCTTTTTGGTTCTTACTTTGAGTCTGCTATGTGGATATGAAAGCATGTGGTAATTGTTTTCGATTTGCTTCGATTGCATGCAGATCTTTGGGAGAAGTTTGGATGGGGTAGTCGAAATCGGATGAGTTGCTCACACTGTTTTAAGAGAGTACGAAAAAACGAGAGGTTAGATTATTTTGCTTTCTCATATGTACATGATGTCAACATGATTCACTCAAAAGCATTTGCGGTTTGCACCAAGTAAAGAGTCACGAATAGTTCTGGATTAAATCTTAATTTCATTTTGTTAAAATTTTAAACTGGATTATCAAATTGGCTTCTGATTGTAGGTTGATCAATGATTGGCTGATTTCTTTTTCTCCTTTTTTAAATTTTTTAGGGTTTATAATATCTTGCTTAATGTTGTTGATTTATTTTTCTGATCATCGTTTCATTCGCTTGTTGAAGATAACTGAATTTTTATTGGTTGTAATTGGACTTAGTTTTTTAGCCAATGACTATAATCAAAGGGTTAATTATTTGAAAATTTTATTATTTTTCTTTTCAATTAGTTGTTTTACTTGGATTTAACTTATATTAGTCAAATGAGCTGGCTTTAAAAAATGAACAAGAACGAAGAAATTTGATGGTTGACTAGACACTGGAAAGGGGAAAAGCTAAAAGTTGTAAATGTTTTTGACAAAAAAATATTATTTCTTGCTTTTTAATTGATATATTCTCGCTAATTTTGACTTATATGTAGTTTTCTTGATTTAATTTTTGAGCAAGATTACTAGCGGAATGGTAAGGTTTATGATTTGCATATGTACATATATATATATAAGCAGATTTGTTTGAATATGTACATATTCTTGCGAGTTTCAAAGAACCGCTTCCTCAAAGCCTTGCGAGTTCATTCTTTCATTTTTATATATTTCTTAAACTTTTTCTGTTTTACGAAGAAAGACATTGTCGATTGACATTTATTCTCTTCACTATTTTAATTTATATTTTGGTCCAATTTCATCACTTTCTTGAGATGATAGTTTGAGTTATGTGTCACAATAAATTGAAAAAAGATATTGGTGTAGATAAAAAAAGTTTAATCACTGCTTTATAATGCTAGATAAAATAATTCATTGAAAAAAATAATTAATATTTCCGATTATTTATTTTTTTAACATGTTTGATAATCTAAAATAAAAAAAATGTAAATTAGACAAATTTTTCAACAAAAAAGTGAAGAAAATGATAAGTAAATAAGGAGTTACTTATCACTTAATGTGGAATTTTTTAATATTATCTTTTAAATATTGTACCTTTAAATTTTTAAAAATTAGATTTATCAAACAATCTAATAATATTTTGCATTTTATTTTTAAAAATATACCAAATAATTTTATAAATTAAATTCCATTTTTAACATCTATAATTTGATATATTTCAAAAACAATATTTAATTCATAGAAGAAAAACGGTTGCTTCATTGTCATTCCCGAGTTTAGAAATTGGCATGTGCATGCAATTTGAATGTAAACTATAAGAGTTATGGGTTCCATTTGGTTTGCTAACTTGTCCTCTTTGTTGAGTCCAAAGTTCATCTTTTTGGATTTTAAGCTTATGTAATTGGATTTTAAGCTTATGTATGTTCAAACCTTTCTAGCATTTCATTGTAATACTACTTGATAAGTTGGATTCACGTTTCTTTCTGTAGGAGCTCAACAACTTAAAGCCTCAGCTCAGCTATATTCAGCTGCAAAATATAGCGAAAAGTCGTTTCGCACATGATGAATCAAGCAGATGTGAGGTCGCACTTTTTACGTTAAATTTTGTTGCTTATATATATGTACATATGCAAATCATAAACACGATATTCTTGTTTTCTACTTCCAATTTTCTTACTTTGTTTGCTAAAGCCTACGATATCGATAATTCTCTGTTCTTTGAACTTTTTTATTTTTACTACACTATATCAATGGGGTTGTCCACGATTTGTAGTTGGGAACCAATCCCTTCTTCACTCTGAGAGAGCAATTCTCACATAAAGACTGAAGTGTGAAACTCTAGGGAAAATAGAGAGCGAAAGAGCAATGGCATTGAAGAAGATGCTAAATCTCGGAAGTATGAGAGAGACAACTGATGTGGTAGATGATCGCCCGAGCAAATCTAGGTTTCCTTTTGTATTTTTTTCCTTTTTGGTCATTTATTGTAGGAAAAAATGTAGATTGATGTGACATAAAATGTGGTATTTCGGTACCAAACAAATCAGAGATACAATAGTAATGCAAAATTTTTATTTTTTTAATTTGTTGATGTGAAGAAAAATATTTTAAATTTTTTTTATTTTTCATCACAAAATTAGCGGCGTTTGTAAAATAAGCGCCGCTAAAAGCCCCTACCTGTAGCGGCGTTTGTTTTAGAAGCGCCGCTACAAGCCCCTACCTTTAGCGGCGTTTGTATTAAAAGCGCCGCTAAAAGCCCCTACTTGTAGCGGCGTTTGTTTTAAAAGCGCCGCTAAAAGCCCCTACCTATAGCGGCGTTTGTATTACAAGCGCCGCTAAAAGCCCTACCACACATAGCGGCGTTTGTTTTAGAAGCGCCGCTAAAAGCCCCTACCTATAGCGGCGTTTGTATTACAAGCGCGCGCGCGCTAAAAGCCCACACCAGAAGCGTTTGTTTTAGAAGCGCCGGTAAAAGCCCCTATCTATAGCGGCGTTTGTATTAAAAGCGCCGCTAAAAGCCTCTACCTATAGTGGCGTTTTTTCACAACAAACGCGACTAAATTTTGCGGCGTTTTCTTAAGCGGCATTTTTTTGCGGCGCTTCCGCTATTAGTGGCGCTTAAAAACGCCGCTAAAGGCCCAAAAAAACGCCGCTAAAAGTCTGTTTTGGTGTAGTGAAATAACCCCTATTTATATACATGGGTTTACTAAAAATAGGCTAAATTAATTAATATAAAATTTAAAATAATAAAATTAAAATAATCTTAAAATTAGATTTTTTTATTTTTAGCTTTTTACAAAGTCAAATTGCTTGATGTGTTCTTGGCTTCCTCCATCTTTTTTTATTTAGCCTTTTTTTCCATAATTTTTCTTCTAATTTGGCCCTTTTCAGCTTGCTTTAATCAATTGCATCCCTGACAAGAATTAAATTATAAAAATACTAATTTCGCAGGGACTAATTCAGAAATAAACCGAATTAAACACAATAAATCATGTTATCAAATCCCCCTACTTATCTCATGCTTCCCCTCAAGCATGTTGTTCTTTCTAACATTAGAATTAATTCTATAATTTATTAAAAATCGTGCTTTTTTTCCGCATCCATATTCAACATAAAAAACATAAGCAAAAATAATTAAATCAATGCTCAAAACATATAGTTTAATCAATAAGACAAGTGTCATAAAATGCGAACTAGATAATTTCATTAAATCGAGTTTGAATCCAATAAATTACAAGGCATTATTTACTAACTATACTTTTAGAAAAATAAATCAGACATGGTCAAACTTTTTTACGCGAACTAGGATGACAACCCAAGCACCCTATCCCGGTTACTCATTTCAAACAGTTTTTATTATTGGGCTCTGTTAGCGGAATGTCATTAAGTTATCGACTTGTTACTCGAACCTTTTTACGCGAGACGAGATGACAACCCAAGCACCTCGCCCCGATTACTCAATCCGATCACGTTTTCAAAACTTTCACTCATAACTTGAGCCTTTATTTATTTAATTTTTTTCATTTTTTTTTCACTTATTCATGCACAAGCAAATATATTCTTTCAAACAATCAATTCATGAAAATCTAGCTACATATATCAACCTTAAAACACAAGTGTCGACTAATCTATATACTTGAGCATTTAAATTCAAAAAAAATTTGCCCAATTATCCAAGTTGACTAAATATGAGATAAAGGCTCAATGTCAAATAAACTGTGGAATGAATTTAATGCAAGATTGAACATATGCAAAAGAGAAACATGCAGCAAAAACCAATCAACCATCCATGCATACTTACTATATTCATCCCCTTACTTATTCTAAGCTTGTCCTCAAGCATGTGTCATATTATCGAAGAGAAACAAAAAAACAGCAGCTCAAGTAAATTAAATGAAGTTTAGAGTACTCCCCATGTGTCTTCAATGATTTTGTCGGGGTTGGGGATAACGACTTTGCAGGATATCAAGAATTGTGAAGACTTGAGTTTCCATTGTTCCAAGTCTCGCCTCGATTCGGCCTAAACGTGCCTCCACAGATAAAGGTTGTTCCTCTTGCTCTCTAGTATTGATGTGTCGACGTTGGCAAAAAATCATATTTTCGAGAGAAGTCCGTGTACTTGGAGGAACAAAATAAAACGAAGTAGTGGTGCCGGCAAGCAATCCCATAGAATCCAAACAAAATTTATCTAGACTATCCATACTATATGCACATGTCAAGGTTGAGAAATAAATTTCAGATTGAAAAAGTCGAGAAGCCAAATTTGATATAAATGATTCAAGTATAAGTGGACGGTTGTAACGTAAAACGGCATAAAAATTTCGTGCAAACCAATATCCTAAATTATATTTAAAACCCGAATGCATACACCACAAAAAGAACAGTTCAGTTTTAGTCAAAGCAGATGATGCGTCATTTCTACATATGATTAGTGTATATATCTCAAGGCAGGTTCATGCACCAATAAATATTTTGTGGTCTTCGGATTATACATATGATCAGAATTAGTTAAAACACGATAAACATGCTGAGCATCAAAGTTGCTCAGAATATCTAACAGAGCAGAATGATATGAATCGGATTGAATATCATCAGAGTCGATGAAACCAAGGCAATGTTAAATTGAAAATGACATTCGAAAGTCTCTCCCAAGCAAATGAAAGCATACAATATTTCGTGTTTCAACAGTTCGCAATGCATTTATATCGAAGCTAAATGTGGTATAGAATTCATATACTAATTCATAATATGCATTGCAAGTAATATTAGCAAATAAGGTCCAACCAATAGCATCAAAATAATGAAGCACAGCATCTTGAATATCTAAAAGTTCAAGAGTGAGAAAATCGATTTGCTTACAGACCGGGAGCGAGCGTTGTCGGATGGCGTCGTATCGTGTTTGATGCTCTGATGCCGAGAAGTCTAGAAATCCTCGCAGACGACTTCGGTGGGAATTGTATTGGCACGATTACGTCTGTTGCAGTGATTGTCCTGGGGTGGTCGAATGTGCTCGGTAGGCGAGTCGGGTGGCTTTTTTTCTTCAGCAGCGTCAGTATTGCTGTTTGGGGATGTCGATGGTTTACGTGTCGATTGTCGACGACTTCGGGTTTGACGTTGAGAGACTCGATCATCGACGATAGGAGTGGCTTCAACATGGTCGTTAGAAGTCCCAACTTCTTCGGGACTATTCAAAGTGGCTGATTTGACTGAGGTCAGCCTTCGTTGACGGCGGGTTCTCGATAGGCCGGCCATTTATCGTGGAGGATGCGGAGGAGCGTCATCGTCGTTTAAATCAACGAATGGAGGTGCTGAAAAACGGTGCCGATTTTAATTGAGCGAAACCAAAATATTGTCAGTCGTTTGATTCCGAGTTTGGACCATTGCGCCGGTGTTAACGTTTGAAGATTCGGCTCTGTATCAGTCAAAAGAGGCGACGGTGGACGGCAACGGCACACGGCGGTGGCTTACGGCGACGGCTTACGACGCCGGCTTACAACAGTCGACACGTGAACCATCGACATCCCCAAATAACAATACTGACGCTGGTAAAGAAGAAAACCCACCCGACTGGCCTACCGAGTACATTCGACCACCCCGGGACAATCAACGCAACAGACGTAATCGTGCCAATACAATTCCCACCGAAAGTCGTCTGCGAGGATTTTTAGACTTCTCGACATCAGAGCATCAAACACGATACGACGCCATCCGACAATGCTCGCTACCGGTCTGTAAGCAAATCAATTTTCTCACTCTTGAACTTTTAGATATTCATGATGCTGTGCTTCATTATTTTGATGCTATTGGTTGGACCTTATTTGCTAATATTACTTGCAATGCATATTATGAATTAGTATATGAATTCTATACCACATTTAGCTTCGATATAAATGCATTACGAACTGTTGAAACACGAAATATTGTATGCGTTCATTTGCTTGGGAGAGACTTTCGAATGTCATTTTCAATTTAATATTGCCCTTGGTTTCATCGACTCTGATGATATTCAATCCGATTCATATCATTCTGCTCTGTTAGATATTCCGAGCAACTTTGATACTCAGCATGTTTATCGTGTTTTAACTAATTCTGATCATATGTATAATCCGAAGACCACAAAATATTTATTGGTGCATGAACCTGCCTTCAGATATATACACCAATTTTTAGCATTTAGCTTTTCAGGTAGAAATGACGCATCATCTGCTTTGACTAAAACTGAATTGTTCTTTTTGTGGTGTATGCATTCAGGTTTTAAAGTTAATTTAGGATATTGGTTTACACGAAATTTTTATGCCGTTTTACGTTACAACCGTCCACTTATACTTAGATCATTTAATTCAAATTTGGCCTCTCGACTTTTTCAATCTGAAATTTATTTCTCAACCTTGACATGTGCATATAGTATGAATAGTCTAGATAAATTTTGTTTGGATTCTATGGGATTGCTTGCCGGCACCACTACTTCGTTTTATTTTGTTCCTCCAAGTACACGGACTTCTCGCGAAAATATGATTTTTCGCCAACGTCGACACATGAATACTAGAGAGCAAGAGGAACAACCTCTATCTGTGGAGGCACGTTTAAGCCGAATCGAGGCGAGACTTGGAACAATGGAAACTCAAGTCTCCACAATTCTTGATATCCTGTAAAGTCGTTACCCCCAACCCCGACAAAATCATTAAAGACACATGGGGAGTACTCTAAACTTTTCATTTAATTTACTTGAGCTGCTGTTTTTTTGTTTCTCTTCGATAATATGACACATGCTTGAGGACAAGCTTAGAATAAGTAAGAGGATGAATATAGTAAGTATGCATGGATGGTTGATTGGTTTTTGCTGCATGTTTCTCTTTTGCATATGTTCAATCTTGCATTAAATTCATTCCACAGTTTATTTGACATTGAGCCTTTATCTCATATTTAGTCAACTTGGATAATTGGTATTTTTTTTTGAATTTAAATGCTCAAGTATATAGATTAGTCGACACTTGTGTTTTAAGGTTAATATATGTAGCTAGATTTTCATGAATTGATTGTTTGAAAGAATATATTTGCTTGTGCATGAATAAGTGAAAAAAAATGAAAAAAATTAAATAAATAAAGGCTCAAGTTATGAGTGAAAGTTTCGGAAACGTGACCGGATTGAGTAATCGGGGCGAGGTGCTTAGGTTGTCATCTCGTCTCGCGTAAAAAGGTTCGAGTGACAAGTCGATAACTTAATGACATTCCGCTAACAGAGCCCAATAATAAAAACTGTTTGAAATGAGTAACCGGGATAGGGTGCTTAGGTTGTCATCCTAGTTCGCGTAAAAAAGTTTGACCATGTCTGATTTATTTTTCTAAAAGTATAGTTAGTAAATAATGCCTTGCAATTTATTGGATTCAAACTCGATTTAATGAAATTATCTAGTTCGCATTTTATGACACTTGTCTTATTGATTAAACTATATGTTTTGAGCATTGATTTAATTATTTTTGCCTATGTTGTTTATGTTGAATATGGATGCGGAAAAAAAGCACGATTTTTAATAAATTATAGAATTAATTTTAATGTTAGAAAGAACAACATGCTTGATGGCAAGCATGAGATAAGTAGGGGGGATTTGATAACATGATTTATTGTGTTTAATTCGGTTTATTTCTGAATTAGTCCCTGCTAAATTAGTATTTTTATAATTTAATTCTTGTAAGGGATACAATTGATTAAAGCAAGCTGAAAAGGGCCAAATTAGAAGAAAAATCATGAAAAAAAGGGCTAAATAAAAAAAGATGGAGGAAGCTAAGAACACATCAAGCAATTTGACTTTGTAAAAAGCCAAAAATAAAAAAAATCCTATTTTAAGTTTATTTTAAGTTTATTATTTTAGATTTTATATTAATTAATCTAACCTATTTTTAGTAAACCCATTTATATAAATAGGGGTTATTTGTATTTGGAAAATCATAAATCAAATATTTCTTTTCCTATTCCTATTTGGAGTTGAATTGCTCTCTTTCTTTGCCTTTTTCTACTTCGATTTGGAGTAGGATTTCTATTTTTCTTTTCAAGCCAACGTCAAACATTCTGCCAATTTCCAATCCAATTGTTGGTTTTTCCAAAATTGGTGCAATTACCTTCCAAGTCCCCTTTTCTTGCCAAAAATTTTATCACCCTTTACAAAAGCCGAAACACTATCCACAACCTTCAAGCATCAGTAAAATCATGCCACACTAAACCCCTTCCAGCTTTAAGCCGGTGTTAACCCCGTTAAAGATCCGTGAGTTACGAACCCGAGCTATTTAACCCAACTTTTTCAATATTTATTATTTCTCCGGATTAAAAGTATGACTTCGTCAACTCACAAAGTTAAGTCGATGCTAAGTCAAAAAAGACGCCGTTTGAGTTAGTGTGGCTAGACATACAGTTGGATTTCCGAAAGGATCGATTGTCTAATTGGTCTTCCGTAAACACATTGAAGTGCTAAGTAGGGATTGTTGTTTGGTTTCGTCAAGGAAAATAGTAACCGGATTTAGATGTCCCAACTGTGAGGGCATCGGTTCGAGCTAGGCTCTTCTAGGACGCAAAGCTGCTGAAGTTTTAAATCAAAAACATTTCGTAGGTTGTTCGATCGGTAAGGGTTAGTTATAGGACGTTGCATAACTAGTTTACACAAGGGAGAGTTGGTGTCCGAGGTGTCCTTGGTAGCTATAACTAGCTTATTGGAAAAGAGGAGTTTATCTAATTTCAAGGATCGGGTCAAAGACGGAAAAACCCGTGCTTAAAGCTAAGCTAAAACTTAATCGATTTTTCTTCAGATCACTTCATTGTTTTTATTATTTTATCTTTTACTTTTTACGTTTTTTTTCTCTGCTTATTTTGGGTTACATATTTTACTTCTCCCAACTTCGCGAGCACGACAACTACCCAAACACAAATTTGGTCAGATAAAAACAATTGTCAGTAAACCTGGTCTTTGTGGGATCGACCCTACTCCCTATACTGCTTAAATTTGCAAATTAGGTGTAGATTTATATTGGTGGAATTGACAGCCATCATAAATGATATTAAAAGTGATGAGTTAAAATATAATTATGGAAGATCACAATTTAAATTTTGAACTCATTGGAGTTGACTCATACTCGATATTAGGGTTTGAATCGCAAATTCACCTTTGTGGTAACATTTGCCTATGCAAATTTGAAATTATATTGTATTAAAATTTTGTGAAAGAAAAATGATTAAAATTATTTTGGAGGAAAAAAAAAAAGATTGGAAAGTGGACCAAGGCTTTGAGCTCTTTGTCAAAAAGAGAGAATTGCATTTTCATCCTCTCAAGAATAAAAATTAATGTGAGGGATCTTAATATAAAATTTTAGTTTTCACCTCAATTTTTTATAATTAATTGAGGTTTACCATAAAGAAAAAAAAACTAAATGCCTGAATTAATTAATCAAATCACATAAAATCAACTGAAAAAAGCAGTACAAAATCTATGACTTCGGCAGTTCTGTCATTAATTTAAAAAAAAAAAAAACCAAATCAACCGATCACAAGTTAATATCAAAATTTCTCACCGATACTAATATTTTTAAGGAAAAACTACACCATTAGTTATTAAACTATAGATAAGTTTTTCTTTTGGTCACTTAACTAAAAACATTACTATTTAATCACTAAACTATTTGAAAGCTTTCATTTAAGTCAGTAAACTATTAAGATCAATGCTATATAACTTTATATGTTCGCACTATCTACACCAACCGAAAACTCTCTCTTTTTTAAGTTTATTAGTGTACTGTGGATTGTGGTTGATTATGATATTAGTTTTTTTCTATTTCTGATTGATGGAATGTAATAACCTTCTACAACTATCCTAATTCCTTAGTCTCAAGTAATGGTTCAAAAGTTGATGATGATGGACTTTCACAAGCAAATCTTAAGAAAAGAAAGAAACCAATCCAGGAACCAAAAATTCCAAAATGACCATTTAAGCTCTCAATCGGGTTTCTTCCTTTGGGCTCCTTAACTCCAACCACATCAATTTAAGCTTGAACCGATTCAGATAAAACAATCCTTCTGGATACAATTATTATGCAAGAACTCCATTTTTCCCATTCAAACTGAAGGGAGCAACAAATAGAGTGTACTTCAATACATGCTCAGATTATAATCTGCTACGTCCAAAAGTTAAAAGGCAAAGCAAGGGGAACAGAGAAAAGATGTTATTACCTCAGGCTTCAGATAAGAGAACTCCAGTACCTCCTTTTTTCCCCCTTAAGGTCCAAATGACTATGGCACAATGGTTGCTGTTGTTATGCTTGGTGAACAAAGGAAAACAACATAATGGTTGGTATATCTAGAGTTCCAGCAGAATAACTCAAGTCAACCTGAAAGATGGCATTTTAATCTAAGAAGACAATGTTTTCCCAATATTCCACTAATTATACATGATAGCTTATTGAACTTTGGAATTCAATCTGAAAAACCATTTAAACCGGCTTTCAATTATCTCCATGAGCAGGAACTTAGTAATCACAGAACTAACTAGTACCTTGCATAACAGAATTTAAGCTATGTGAACTTGAACATTAGCATACAACTAAGAAAATACCTGAAAAGCATCAACCGCTTCAATTTGTATGAGAATGCAATATCTTCCTGTCAGTGTTGTTTGCCAGCAACAACAGCTTTCATTCGAGTTGACAAAGTGATCATTACTCTGAATATCGGTATTAGAACTTTCCTCTCCCAGTTCCTCCAAAATCTCAAACATCTTCAAATTTTAAAAGATAAAAACTGAATAACAAAAGACCACAGTTTATCATCAATCATTAACAATTCCCAAGTCATTCGTTAATTGGAAAAGCACAGTGCAAACCTTGATAATTGCTTTAGCATAGGCACTGATGATCTCACACAGGTACAAACAGGTCCAAATATCTCCTATGCATTTTGGAGAAGCTTTCCACCAAACAAAATTGTAAAATTAGCCCCGTCACCAATTAACTCTTGTGGAGACTTACATGCTAGACTAAAATCTTTGCAGCTGACCCTAAAGTTCGTTGACTACAATGGCAGCATCAATGGCGACAAAGTGCTTATCTAAATGATTAATACCCATCTTATTCATACCCAAAGAACAGTACATAAAAAATATAAGTAAATGAGGCATTAGCAGTTTAACTAATGCATATTTTCTATTTTCTAATGGATAAATACTGTTAGAACATATTGAATTACATGTAACATGCTATTCCTTGAAACATTGGCTACAGATTTATGCATTTCTCACACAAAAGAAATTTATTACACCCCATAAATTATAGATTGTGAACAAGAACATAACAAGTCTGCAATACAACTCTTTTACTTCCCTATACTAGAAATGTTAACAAAAACCCACTTCATCAAATGCAAGATGCAAATAGGAGTAATATTTTTCATTCTCAATTCCTTCTCCTTAAGAAAAAGAAAAAAAACCAGGAAAACAGATGAGAAATGAAAGACAAAAACGAAAACCTCACGCTATTGAGCAGTCACATTCAGTCTAACCATGCTGCTAATTGTTATTTTGCCTACAATGCTGAAAGGTGTTGCTCATGCCTACCTCCATGGAATAAGCTATAGACCAGTCCCAGCCAATCAGAGGCTCTGATCTGAATCAGCTAACTTGTCAATAACCAACCAAAAGTACAACACTATTTCCCAATCTAAGAAGGCAATTAGCAAGCACTCGCAACACAAACTGAGTTGGGGCCATCTTCAGTTGCTGTAACTGATCCATTCTCTTGTACAGGTTTCACATCGACATTAGCCTTTACTACTTCTGTTGTTGATGCAACAGTTGGTTCTTTTATCAAGGCTGACTCCACAGATTTTTCCGATGCGTTCTTTGCTATTGCCGCATTTTCTTTCTTCTCCATTACAGCATCATTAGGCTCTCCACTCAAAACCTGTTTAGTCAGAATAAAAGTAGTTAATACTTAAACAGTTTATGCAAAGCATCCATAAGATTCCGTACAAAAAAAAAAAAAGGGCATGAAAATATCTTTTATGAGTGGGAAACAAAACAAAATCCAGGTACTAGATTTAATTCAGAGTCAGACATACCCTTTCTTGTAACAGCTGATGCTTAGCCTTTTTCTCTTGGATTGTCTTTTGACGAGCTTCATAAAATTCAAAATCATCAAGAATGCATGTCTTACTGGAATGATCTTTAAAAATTTTAAGAATTTGGATCCCCTGCTCAAAATTAACCTACAGCAGTACAAACCATTTTACAAAGAGAAGGTTGAAGATAACAAAAAGCAGAAACAACATATGCATATGAACATAAAGAGAGAGAATACCTCTTGGGTGTCCCTACTATTAGTGACAGGCTTGTTCTCGTTGTTCTCAAGTGTTATGTGCCTCAGCAAAGTGTTTGGCACGTCCTTAATGATGTGCCACTTCACAGGGAAGCAACCAGTCCACTTGTCTTGTTGCCAGTACTCTAGAGTCTTGTTAAAATCAACATGGTCGACCATCTCTGCTACCCCAACAAATTGACCACTGGTATTAACCTGGGAAAAGGTTCAGGTTAGTAAAAATCAGGCAAATCATATACTTGGGAAACCAGAGGCACTAGACAGCATATAGTAATAGTAACATTTATTATACTCACTGAGAACAATAGAAATACAGGACAGCCATCAGGCTTCTCCTTGGCCTCACGGAATGCTGCATCAAGCTTCTTGTTGCCATTAGATGTACTGGCCCACACATTGTATTTGACACTCTTGTGGACATCATCCTCACTATATGATTTAATAACAAAAAACTTGGCGTTCGAATAACTCTCAGGAAAATCCTCTTTGTTGTACTGTCCCAGATCTGGAACAAGTGAAACACTGTTCTCCTTATTGCTCTCAGTCAATGGAAGGTTCTGATCTTTAACAGCTAGTGTTGCAGTTCCAAAACCATCCTTGTTGTTACTCCCTTTCACTCTGGGTCCTTTGTTCAGCTCATTTAAACCATCCATATTCTCTTTTCCATAACCAAGACCCCTAGATTTGTTGTTACCAACATTATAGCACCCTTGCCCTTTCTTCCAGGCAGAGTAGCCATATGATCCAAAACCAGGACCAGAACCCCCTCCATTGGTGTCTCCATAATGGCCATAGGTCATGTTGTTAGGGTAAATGTGATTCATGTATCCAAATGCTTGGGCTACACCTGATGATGGTCTTGCATTGTGCAAATGCTGCATTCAGATCATCAGAACAGTTACACCAGCACATAATGAAAGAAGCAGGACATGCAGATCTTATATCTATCTATCCGTCTACCTAGCATAGTATGTATGCTTATCATTCTACTTATGGCTTATACTATATCTGTTTGTGTATGGACAAGGGTTAAAATCCAGATATCCATAAAGCAAGGAATTAATCCAAGTAATAAAGCAACTTTAACATACCATGAAATGAGGGAAGGGATGAAGATTCCCATTTCTGCCAGATGAAAGGTTTTTTGCATATGAAGAGAATCCATTATTAGCGGTATGCTTGGATTGCCCATTAGAAGACACTGACATATCTAACCAAGGAATTGTTGGCTGGACCCCTTCGTAGCTAAATCTTGAATTCTGATGACCTTCGGATAGATTACCTGTTGGAAAGCTTTCTCTTTTATAGGAAGCATTTGGATTAAGAGAGGAGACCTTGAAAGTTGATTTTTGTGACCCAGAACCATTATTACCACTCAAACCCGCACCATTTTCTACAGTGCTCAAATTTCCTGTATTTGTTTCAGTTGATAAAGAAGCTTGATCATCTGCATTGACAGTTGAAACCTCCACTTGAGAAGCATCTGTTTGACTAGTTTGCTGAGGTGGTTGGTAATACGTACTTGGATAATAGTATTCCTGCAGTGCATGCAGCTGGCCATCATGTCCCATAAGTGGAAGAGGTGAACTGGGCATGGAATATGCCCCATATGGCATATAACCATAGGCTTGTTGGTACATGTACGAGCCATTATCACTGTAAAAATCCTGTCAATAACATTAAGATTATCAAATAAACAAATCCTAAAGATGCAACCAAAAGATCCTCAAAGCAAATTAATAGGTTAATAATCAATCACATCTGCATCTTCCAAATAACAGCAAGATCGCCAAAATATTTGAAATCCAAAATCCATCAAAATTAAAATGTTAGCAAGACCATTATAGAAACACAATGCCACCTAAATGTTGCAAGCAGGCCATAAAGAAAGCATTATCATTTGTCCTAAACCAACAGTGATACTACAACAGATATTCATTTATCTCTGAGAAATATTCATCTCATCAATCAGCACCCCTTTGACATAGAAATTGTGTGTTAATGGTAGCAGAAGGACAATACTACACATCCTGACCCACACAAAGAGGGCTGTTGACAATAACGAAGCCATACAAGTAACCAAGCAGCCAAATTGAAATTCACAGCTCAAATTGCACACAATGTAATAAAATCAATAACCAACTAATCCAACTAATGAAAAGTAAAACATTTACCAAGACAAGAACAAGAAATCAGCATCTCAAAATCCAAGCACTACCTTCTTAACAGGCTGAGGAACTTTTGTGGTCTTGGCTTGTGAATCCATAGACAAATTCTCCAGTGAATCTGCAACTTCTGAGATTGTAGAAGTAAAGGATAAAAACAAAACTGACAATTTAAAGCTTAAACATTACAAATGTTCAAGTATATCTAAAACATATCACTTAAAGCAACTAATAAACCAACAACTTCAAGCTACCAATATCACATAAGCCACCCAATAAATTTATCCATGTGTACAAACAGTACGCAAGCTAAGATCCAAAGATAAAACACATTCAAATTACTACCCTTTCAAAACCACCATATACAAATTTATAAAATATAGGGGGGCAAAAATATAAGCAAAGTGTATTGAAATTAAGCACAACCAAAAATTTTAAAATAAAAAAGTAACTTCTCAGTAAACCCAACTAAAACCCACCTAAAAGTCCCAGAATTTTCAACAACAATGATCCAAACATAAAATACATTAAAATTCATGAAATTCAAAAACCACCATACCTAAATTTATAAACCAAATTAAAATTTTCATAAGCCAGTAAAAAAATAACCTTTAGAACAAATCTCCGTGATAAAAATTCAAATATCCATTAATTATTATTACAGATAACAGATATTAAAGAGTTAACAGTTCTAACCAACATATAAATCCTAACTAAAAAGAAAACACAAACATTTCTCAACAAATCAACAAAAATAAATCATACCCAGAGGTGTAAAATTAGCAAGGATACTATCGGCGGTGGCCATGTTCAAAGAGCAAGGGGATAGCAGATTCAGTGAGAGAAAGCAAAGACAGAGAACAAAGGGAGTAGGAGAAGGAAAGAAGGAAAAAACAACCCTAGAAAGGAAAGAATATTTAAACGCGTGGGCCGTGGAAAAAAGGGGTAGCCGCCAAAAACCCAAGGAGCCTTGGGAAGGTGGTGGGGTTTAAGAAATACACAAAGAAGACGCTAAAACCCCCTCCATTATTGACTCTTTTTGTTGTTGTATTATGGTGAAAGATCTGATTGTCGCTTTCTCTTTTGGTTTGGGCTTCAGAGTTTGGACACTTCAAACAGGGTGTTTACTTTTGATTTTGTCTAATGGATTGACTTCTATATTGTGCTAAGCCCTTCATCAGGAAAAATTAAAGATCTTTTTTTTTTTTTTTTTTTTTTTTTTTTGTTAATTTCACTTCGACATTTTATATTGATCCCATATTTCAAGATCTCTTTTAATTGAATAGCTACCTTAAACTTTATTAACAATTCTTTTAGAACTAGTTGTGTATGTTATAACTAAACCAATTTTTTTTTGGTAGAAATAAAATTGACTACATTAACATAGCTTTAATGGGAGTTTATCTTAGTTTCAAAATGCTGAAGATCAGTCAACAATAATGCTCGAACGAATGGCGGCAATCAGAATAGCAATCAGAATAGCAATCTTAGTTTATCTATTGTCCACTGCATAATTATTGCTGATAGTAGCAATCAGAATAGCATTGTCACTACACCTATTTAAAATTTGATCAGCTTGTTTTAGATATACTCATGTCAAATTTGAATTGGCAATTAATGTTTAAATTGACGGGGTGACGGATAAAAATATATGATTGTTACAATACTGATATTTTGAGGACTAATTTAGAATGATTTGAACTTTAATGACTAAATTAGAATTTGGGCTACAGCTTATAGATGTTTGAAGCAATTAACCCTTTCGTTTCTATTTTCTTGGATTATATAATACACATAATTGTTTGTGCTATATATTTGCATATACTGTAAGCAATCTTCACATGCAATCTTCACATGCAATCTTTATCATGTGCCTTGTCCAGGAATGACAATGAAACCCAACAGTTTGTTTCTCAAGTCCCAAACAAAAACATAAAATCAGACCCTATAACATCAGGTCAGGACGGTCTATCAGGGTTGTTTGCATAAACATATTATTCTCATGAAGTTAGACCACACATACATGCCTTAACCAAACCTTGCTGGTTTTGTTGGTAAGGTCCCTGGTTCAGGCGGTCTCATCAAGACTGTAGGATAAAGCAAGGTTTAAGCAAGAAATATGCTCTCTACTTTAGGCCCCATCAAGGAGCCTTTTTAAGCTTTTTTTAAAAGAAAAGCAAGGATGGCCTAGCTGCATTGGATCCCTTTAAGCAACTGTACTCACATATGAAGTTATCATATATGAACAGCATTTTCCCAAAAAGTATGGAAGATCAGTAAAAGCTGGTATGTTTACCACACAAATGAATACAAATAGATAAAATTAGAAAAGTGTGGCTCGAATAGGTTTACAAGAGATTTCCTCATGCAAATGGTTTGAAACATTTTCTTATTGCAATATGATTTTACAGTACTAGTATGATGTTAATCAGCCCCTAATCCCTATATAGGAACATTAAGTTCCCTCAAAATTTTAGCAGCATCATGAGGAAAAACAGGGTTTATGTAACATCCAGATCCAAGTTCAAAACCTCCTACACCGGTTAACTGAGGTATTATCTGTAAAAACCAGTGATTATAAGGTAACTCGGAGTCAGTAACCTGTATTGGTGAAGTATGGATCATAAAATTGAATGGGGGGTTATTCAACTGCAAATCCATCTTTTTAAGAATGAGTTTTAGCAAGCCACCGAGATCAACTGCCTGCATAATGAGAATCGAATGGAAACGAGTGAAAAGTTAGATTGCAAAGCTTTATCTGTTTATTATTTTGTTATGGATGAACATACTACTTGCGTTTTATAGCATAAAGAAGCAGAAACTTGTTAATTCTTTCAATCACTCTATCTACAACTCAACGTAGCCCTGCTTGACAGTATGACATGCGTTTTAGCTGACATGAGTGAAGTCAAAAGAAAACCAATTTTCCTAAGTCAATAGGGTGTTTTTTCTTTTAATTAGAATTTCCATAAAAACTAAATTCATTTACTCTCATTCAAACTTTGTATTACTTGTTTTATACAATCTCACACAGGACTACAAGTACTATTCAAATATTAGTCATGATAGTTTTGTGCTCACACAACATTGCTATGTCGCCTTAAAGATTCCCTATACCCTATGCAGGTTTAAAGGCCAAACTGGCATCATGAAACTAGTATTGCTAACAGAAAAAAGCAAAGCCACTAAACAGACCATCTCGGGTTCACTAAATACTAGGAAATAAATAACAATCATATTATGCTACACATAAATTTCTTTTAACAGTAAGTCAATAAATCATAGAAGCACTCAAAAAGTGTTCAACAATCATTTGACATAATGCTTTCTTTGCTTGTTGTGCTTTTATTTCTATCCTGAATGAGTGACAGTGAGAATCATACAATAAAGTTTCTAGCACTGTTATCTCCACTATAAGAACCAAACACAAATTAAACAAGTGAAAATCATATAACACTTGAGCCATGAACATGAAGGAATAGAAAAGTTACCTTCTTATTTTCCAGTTCATCAAAATGAGAAGAGTGATCTCGGGGAATTATCCATATCTCGAAAGGAAATGAAGAAGCATATGGAGCAATGGAGAAGAAATGGCTGGTTTCATTAATCAAGAGGTCCTTTGATTGGACCTGACAGAGACTACATTTCCCTGTCTGATTAAAATGCTCCTTCATACTGTTGAGTCGAGTAGAAACACTAGGAGGAACAATGGGAAGAGATAGCATCTGACTGTGAGAGTGACTCATTGAAGCCCCAGCTGAAGCTCCATGGTTCTTGAACACCTACCAAAGACAAATGAAGTAGCACTAAGAACCTATAAGCTCGCAAAACTAACACATCATACAGATTAAAAGTAGACCTAACAATATTGAATACGAACAAGGACAAAAATAACTGAAAGATGACATGAAACAGAAAAACACCAGTACAGGACACAAATATGCAAATGTATCAGAATTTATATGATACGAATTATTTATATGTTAAGTGTCAACATTTATATAATACAAAATATCTCAAACACGATTATGATACACAACCACAATAGAACAGGTTATGCGAATTGCTAAATTGCTAGTTTAATTAAAAAACATTATTTTAGGCCTTTATTTAAAAGAAACCATGGAAAATAGAAGCAATTAACTCTCAAAAATTTGAATCACAAGAAACGAATGATAAGTACAGGATTTTATGAAATGCAAAATACAGCCCTCTAAAATAGATCATTTCATCAAATTAAAAGCACTTGCAATCATCAAATAGCTGAAAACTATACTCTTTACACAGTTCACAGGTCCATATTCACACAAATATTTCAAGAAAAGACAGAAATTTATATCAGAGAAATGCTTTATTTCACATTCACAAGAGAGAAGGCTTTTCTTTTCCACTACCTGAATATATTTGATTGAATCAAACTGCTTAATCTGCTCAATCCTCCTCTTATAAGCAATCAAAACATCACCAATCTCACTCGGATCCAAATCCGACAACTGAACCGAGTGAACTGGAGTTTCAATCACCACATCGTGAAACCCGAATCCCGGTACGACCCGACCCAACCCGCTCAACCCGCTACTCGAATCGTCATTCTGGCCATTTGGGTGATCGAGTTTCCTGCTCAAAGCTGGATACAAGTTCTCAATAACCCGGAGTTTCCAGTTAGGATCGGGAGGGACTCGAAATATCTCGGGTGCACACTGGTGCTCATTACCGATGCAGAAGGGGCATGATGAAGAATTATTGTTAGGATTTTCCGGCGATTTGGATTTGAAATCGGAAGGACGCTTGGCTCGGGCCGGAGAGAAGATAACCCATCGGTTTGTAACCGGGTCTTTTCGGAGTTCGGGGCTCCGAGTTGGTGGTGTAGTTGCCATGATCTTCGACTTTTCCCTCTTTGATTGTTTGGAAATTTACTTCTTTCAGATAAAAAAAAATAGGAATTTTCTCTAAAGGCTGCTGTGTGTTTGGCTCAATAACTAATATTAGAAAAGTATATATTAATATTTTTGTCAGAAATTTAAAATCATATTTAAAATATTTATGTTATAAATTTTAATATGTTAATTATTTATTTCATGTTAATTTTAAAATTTTTAAGAAATTTGAATCGAAGGTATTTTAATATGTATTGTTTTAAATATGGAAAAATATTAGTATTTGCGGATGAATATTTTTAAAAAAATAATTATAAAAGAAAAATAATCGTACTAAAATAAATAAATAAATATATGACATGAATCGGTATTATTAAATTTGTAAAAAAAAATATATTAATATGATTTTATTAATATATATTAAAGCTCGTAAAATATATTTTGTGGTTTAGTTTTATATAGTTTTATTATAGTAAGTCATGTGAATTAAATAAATAAGATTTTGAGTAGTTTTAAAAAATAATTTGAATAAATAATTTAATGGTTTTTCAAAATATTTTATTTGTTTTTTAAATAATTTTTATGAAATTGAAAAAGAATTTGGTGAATAAAAAATATTTTCAATAAGGAACAATTGAAAACATATTTGACTTATTTTCCTATCATAGAAATATGAGGAATAAAATTAGAAAAATTGGATTCTAACGATAGTAACATGTTTAATACTTTTGTTAATTGAGTCTTAGTTCTATTAACATTAGTTTTGTTGTTAGTGTAGGAGAACGTGGGTTGAGTACGCTGAAGCGTATTATCTTCTTATTTAAGGGTTAGGGATGGACTATGAGTAATTTTAGTCACTGTATCTTTTTTTTTTTTGTATTATATATGTTTTACAAAAAATAATAATTTTGTTTTATATGAGACTTGCTTTGAATGGAGTGTTGATAAATTTTTTTTCTAACATTTGTTTAATACATATTCGAGTCGTGTTATCTCATTTCCTGCCCCTAATATTGTATCGAAAAAGTATTTTTTTTTTATATGGGTTTTAATGAGTGTCAATTCGTTTTAATTATTTTTCAACTATACAAAACATTTTTTAAAAGGCAATTGTTTTAATTTTTTTTAATTTTACAAAATATTTTTTAGTGAAAATAATAAAGAATTCTTTTAATATTTATTTTTTGAAATTATTATAATTTTTTCAATTAAACATTTATTTATTTACCTATTAATGAAACCGAACAATTTAAATATATGACTAAATGACGTTTTTAATAAAATTAGAGGGTCAAATAAGTTATTATACCATTTTTTACTACAAATACTTATAAAATCCATATATTAAAAAAAAAGTAAAAGTTCATTAAAAAGACTAATTCTGTACGTTGAATTGGAAAATTCGGCTTATAATGAATAAGGTAATATTCCAATTTCAAGATATTCATTTATTCAAACTAGGTTATGTTTACGTCCTATTTCAATTAATTTTTATATTGTTTCTATTATCATAATATATTCTAATGAATAGATTGAATTTTAATTCAATTGGTATGGATATTGTTGTAAATGTAAGAGGACCCGAACATGGGTTCGAGTGCGCTGAAGCATATTATCCTCTTATCTATAGGTTTGGAAGAGGTTATGGATATTAATTGTTTTTAATAAAATTAGGGATAAATATCAAATTGATCCATGAACTTTGATCAATGTGTAATTTAATACATGAATTTTAATCTAGTGCAATTATATATATATATGAAACTTGAATTGTGTTTTATGTGTATACGTGAACATTTGATTTTGATTCAATTCTACACATTTAAAGAAATAAATATATAAATTTATTTTCATATTGGATTAATAATTTTTTTTATGCAATTCAATAATATTGTTAGTTATGTGTAAAAATTGAATTAAATTAAAATTTCATGTGTAAAACTACACAAATCAAAGTTCATGAATAAAATTATACATTTGATCAAAATTCATGTATAGCTTTTTATATTTATCTTATAAATCTCTAACTATTCCAAGAAAATAACTATCTCACTAGAAATTTTCATGTGATAGAATTTGAACTTGAATGCTTAAGATCTTAAAATTTAAATATTTGTCATAAATACCAAACTTTGTGAGAATTAAGTTATAATTGGAATAATGTTAAAATATGCCATAAACTCCTGTATTATTTGTAAATTTAAGATTTAGCCCCTATATTTTATTTATAAGAATTTAATCTCTCTAGTTTTCAGATTTAAAAAATTAAGTCTAACTGTAAACACTGTTAAAATTATTTTGTTAAATTCAGTTCGTTTTTTTTCAGTTACACTACTACCAAGTAAGTATTTTTTTTTAATTTCAAAATACATCAACAAATATTATAAAAAAAATAATATTGTTAACTAGGGATAAGCAAAACTCTATTCGATTCGAAAAATAAAAAAATTCAAATTTTGAGTTAACCAGATTGAGTTATTCGAATTATTCGAGCCAACTCGAATAAGTAATTCGAGTTTCAAGTTTAAATCGAGTTGAATTTTACAATTCGAATAACTCGACTAATTTGAATAACATATTGGTGTAAATACCCTTTTGGTCTCTGTCAAGTTTAAAAATAAGAAAATTAGTCTCTTTCTCAACAAAAGTTACAAAAAAAAATTCAAAATAATTTTTAAAATTTAAAATATTTATAAAAATTTCAAAAATATATATTTTTAAAATATAAAAATTGTAAAAAATATATAAAGAAAGTTAAAAAATTAAAAATTTTCTAGAATAATATTTTTTGAGACCTAAATAAGTTAACTAATGATTCAAGTTTATCATACTACTAATATGGAATTAAGTATAGTGTAATAAAATTTTAATTTGACATGTTTAATTATTTAATTTAACTTGAACAATTTCACTCGATTCGACTTGCCTCGATTCCAAAAAAATTAAAATCAAGTTAGGATGATAAAATAAGACTCGCCAACTCAATTAACTCGATTTTTTTCATTTGATTCGATCAAACGCTCACCCCTACTATTAATAATTGGACCTAAAATTAAAATTTTAAAAAGTAGAAAAACTAAATTTTAAAAATAAAAATATGTGAATTGAATTCAAAATTTATTACGTCTCAGATTAACCTTAAAATAAGCCACTATTAGGGGGAAAAAAAAAAGGTTATTCCATTATATAACGTTTAATATTGTAAAGTCACGTAATTAGTAAGCCTAAAATATTAAATTTCTTTACTAAAAAAATAATAATTTCCTTTAGTATGCCTCATCGGCATTTATTATCACATAAAATAAGAGGACATTAATTACCAAAAATAAAAATAAAAGGACATGCAAATTGTTTTCTATTTTAAGATTATTCCATTAATGTAGAAAAACAAATAAAGGAAATAGTATTTAAAAAAATTTTGCTCCTCGTAAAAGAAGGGTAATTTATATTCGCAGTACTAAATTATTAGTAAATTTCTTTTATGGTCATTAACTATAAAAAGTTACAAAATAGTTATTTAACTATTCAAATTTATCTTTTTTGGTCAACCTAAGATATTTCGGTGTTTTCATTTTTATGTGTTAGCCAATTGGTGATTGAAAAAAGACAAAATTGTTGATGGGTGATCATTTTGTAACCTTTCCATAGTTGGATGATCAAAAAATAATTTACTTTAGTTGAGTGACCATTTTGTAATCTTTTTATAGTTGGATGACTAATAAAAAATTTACTAATAATTTGATGACTACTAATGTAAGTTATCCTAAAAAAGCTTTTTTTAAAAATACATTTACTCGAAATTCGATCTTTTCTAAGAAAAACTAGTCAATGCAATTATAAAATGTTTAGGAAAAATTTAATGTCCGTGAAAATTGGATCGATAATAGAATTGTTTAGATCAATAATCGAATCAATTAGATTGATTTATCTTTTAAATATAATAATATAAAATTTCCTAAAAAATTCTAAAAATTTCATATAAGTCAAATGAAACAATAATAAACATAAATAAATAATAATATACACAAAAAAAACTTCTATATTGTAAATTATAATAATAAACTTAAAGATTTAAATTAGCTTAAATTTCAAATGATTTTTTAATAAGTCTTTTACTCGGTTGAATTGATCAGTCTCATCTAGTTTTGTAATCATGTGGAAATCTCTCATGAATTTCAAAATCAATTTCTTTATGGGCGAGTATTCGATACAATAGCAGTGTACTTCTTTTATTATTTTACAAGTAGTCTTAAAAACTTAACATTTGTAACTATTTTTTTATATTAAACTGTACACTTATATATCGCTTGTCAACTTTCTTATCCTATTTGTCGAGTCTAAAAACTTTACTAATAATGTTCCAAATAAATTTTCTTATATGCATATATTTAAATATTTAGTATCGAATAGTTTTTATCTTGAAATATTTAATTTGAATCAAGTTGTGAGAAATTTAATATTTTTAAGTAAAATTATCTATTTGAGTGTTGCAAACAAATAAAACAGTTTTGATAAAGCTTTACCTCATTTAAAAATTCTATCTAACTCAATTTTGAATTTACTTGAGAATCTATATGTAACACCCTAACCCATAACCGTCATCGGAATAAGGTTACGGAACATTACCGAAAATCTATAATATAAAAGACATTCATTTCTAAACATTAGATAAATCATATCATAATTCAATCAAATACATGCATATCGTCCCTTATTCGAGCCATCAAGGCCTTAGAAACACTTTAGAAATTATTCAAGACTAAATCGAAAATAATCAGAAAGTTTAGGAAAAAGTCAGAAATTAAAATTGCAGGGGTCACACGACCGTGTAATCAGGTCGTGTGGCTCACACGGCTGAGACACACGTCTGTGTCTCAGGCTGTGTAACATTCGAAATGGCCTCACACGCCCGTGTGCTAGGCTGTGCAACTTTCGAAAAGCAACCATTAACAATCTACAAGAGACACACGACTGTGTTGCCTGACCGTGTGTTACACACAACTGAGACACACGTCCGTGTATTAGGTCGCGTGGACAACAAATAGGCTAAAATCAAGCCTTTTCTTATACTCAATTTCAACAAGTACCAATACGCCAAATGAAACTATGATCAAGGCACCAAAGCATGCCAAAATATGCATAATAAGACCAGTTCAATATATCATAAGCTCATTCAACCAATATGCCATTTAGGCACCTCAATCACAACCAACCATTCATACTTACATTTGCATCAAAAGGATCATGTTTCATGCAAACAACCTTAACTAAATTCCATACCAACACATAACCTAATTGACCACATTTAAACCATGCCAACACATACCACTTTGGCCATTTAACCCATGCATCAATTTGGCAATAAAAACACCAATCATCAAGACATCAAATGCCAAAAACACACCAACCATATTACCATATTTACAAGCCAAACATAACAACTAGTTCATCAAACACAAATCCGCCTTTACATGCCATTATAACCTTGATCAAGATATCAAATCTACCGATATAATCGTTGGATAGTGTGATAAATCTTCGACAAGCTTCCAACTCGACTGAGCTTCCGATAATCTGTAAAGTAAGAGAAAGATGACTACCTAAGCAATGGATGCTTAGTGAGCTCGACGAAATAAAACAATAAAGCTTACCGAAGTAAAAATAATAGTTCAAACAATAATAATCAACCATGAGAATTCCCTATCATTCACAATTTCAACCGATGAATTCATCTATGTTCAAATCAATATTCAATAAATAACAAATCTTTCGAATTCATTAAACATATTACCTTATAAAGATTTTCCATTCGAAGAACGATTTACAGATAAGAGTACATCGTCAGATCAATTGAACACACCAGACAGAAACTCATAAGAGCTGGTCCAACCGAAACACACCAGGCATAGAGTATAACACGAGAGTTCGCAACAAATGTTGAACCTCGATTTACTAGGGTAATATACATATATCTCTCTCCAATAATATCTCCACTCTAAGCCCCCACCACATACCAAATCACGATTATACTCTATCCCGCTTTCAATCCAAACTGAGTATCAAATTCAATATTATATCTCAAATTACCATTAATTATCAACAATTAAAAATAAATATACAAGTTGTACCATGTTAATCTACTCAACAATTCATATTGATGTTAAATTCTAACCATACGAACTTACTTGGCCAAATCATAGAAATTTCAAAGTATAGGGGCTATTTGATAATTTTTCATTCTCGTTGATTTTCCACTCGATCTTGATCATGCAAAGGTATAGCTATAGCCAAACCTTGAAGCATGTTCATGGTGAATTTGGTGGTGAACAAAACCAAAAATGAAGAAGAAAACCTTATGTTTTCTTATTTTAACATTATTATATTATTTTAATATTTAAAAAAATATATAAAACATATAAAATTAAAGGAAATTAAAACTTAAACCGTCCACCATCTTAAAGAATGAATAATTTACCCATTAAGACCATCCAATTATAATTCTTTAATAAATTAACACCTTTAAGTTAATAGCGATTGACTTTTTCAACTATTATGATTTAGTCTTTTTTGCTTAATTAACTATCGAAACGTTAAAATTTCTTAACGAGACGTTAATACAACCTTAATAACACTCTGTAAATATTTATAAAAATATTTATGACTCAGTTTATAGAAATGGAGTCCCGATACCTCATTTTCTAAAACAACTTGACTTTAGGGTCTTATCATTTGAACTTAATTGATCATTCATATAACATAAATTACCAAATAAAAAACCCTTTGAAAACCATATTTAACTAGTAAATATTAAATAATAATATTTACGAACTTACTCGTCAAATTTGTGGTCCCGAAACCACTATTTTCGACACTATTGAAAAACGGACTATTACATTATATTTACTTGAGAAGCTATGTAATTACGAAATTCAAAAGTTTAAGGAAAAATATTATGTTATGTTATGAATATTTTATTAAGTGTATGTCATCAAGATCTAAATATGTTTTGATATACTTTAAATTTTAATAGTCATTAGAAGTAGAGTTCTATTTCATTTATACTTCTTATATCTATAAATATAGACTTGAGAGAAGCATTGTAAAGATTCCTATTGATCAATAAAAATATGCTATCTCTTTTGCTTTCCTATTTTTATTAGAGTTGTGTGACCCAAATTTCTATTAAATAAAATAAGAGATTGCTTGCAAGTCAAGTTAAATACAACATATTTTCTTTCTAGAAGATTTAACATTTATTAGTATAAATAGGCTCTTTTACAATCTTAGAAAACACACTTGTTAAAATATTAGAACTCATAACACTTTTGGAAGAGAATTTTGTGTTTACGTGTTTGGTTTTTTTATCTCCATCTTTTGTACTCTTTGTTTTTTTTGCTATTATAATAAATTATCTTTACTCGTGATTTTTTATCCTCTTTGGAGGATTTTTCCACGTTAACTTTGTGTGTTCAATTTCTCAATTTCTTCCTCTATTTTTACTTGTTTGTTGCTTAATCGGGTCAGTCCCCAATAATTTTATTTGTTCTTTATTTTCAATCTTTTTTATTTTATAACACGTTACCAACACAATTCTTTTTTTATTTTATAATATGGTCACTTCAAATATGTTGCTCAAGTTGTTGTCGTTTGCCTTCTAGAGCTATTACAATTTCTGTAACAACCCTAACCCATATCCGTCGCCAGAACAGGATTACGGAGCATTATCGGAGTTTACAGATCAAGTACAAACATTTCATATTATTTCTCATTCATTTTAGAAATCCATCATAATCAATCATATTATCCTTTATATGACCCTTCGAGGCCCAAAATACACAATAGAAATAAGTCGGGACTAAACCGGGAATTTAGAGAATTTTTCGCAAAACGTCAAAATTTTTCCTAGGTGCAGGGGACACATGCCCGTGTGGCTAGGCTATGTGTCTCACACGGTCAAGAGACACACCTGTGTGGCATTCAGAATAGGGCACACGGCCGTGTCCCAGCTCGTGTCTGTACCCGTCTAACTTTCTGATTGAGGTCACACGACCAAGTCACACGCCCATGTGCTAGGCTGTGTGAATATAATAACTTGCATTAAATAGGTTCAGGGGTAACACGGCCAAGCCACATGCCCGTGTGCCACGCCGTGTGATCAATTTTGAGCATTCAATTTTAAAAATTTTAAGATGCAGGGGACATACGGCCAAAACGCACGCCCATGTGACACACGGCTGAGACACACGCCTGTGTCTCTGCCCGTGTAGACGAAATAAGGCTATTTCTAAGCCAAATTTCTCACCCAATTTTGGCATCAACCTATCACAATGAATTTCACATTTACAATGTAACACCCCTAACCCGAGACTGTTGCCAGAATAGGGTTAAGAGGCATTACCAAACAATAGGATTATTTACAACCCAATTACGACACAAAGTCAAACATCATCATAGCACATCAAAACATAATCAAATAGTCCCTTATAGAGGTCTACAAGGCCTTAAACATATGCTAGAACCGTGTCGGGACTAAACCGGAACACATACAGACATTCTCGAAAAATTAAAACTTTTCTAAGATTCAGGGGTTACACACCCGTGTGGGCAAGCTGTGTGCCTCCCATGGCTGCTAGACACACTCGTGTGTTCTCCCCGTGGTCGAAACTGACCTTTGCTCCACGACCACCAAGCACGCCCGTGTGCTTTAGCCATGGTCGATCCTGTCAAAAGTCACACGGCTACTAGGCAGTAGACACGTCTGTGTGCTAAGGCTGTGCGCTCCTAGGCCATACACTGACTTACGCCCACGGTCACTAGGAACGCCCATGTGCCACGACTGTGTGACATTATAGGCCATTTTCAAGGCCAAAATGCCACCCACTAGGGTCAATCACTACAAGCACACTTAAGCATGTTTATACACACATTTTGGCAACCATTTCCTATCATATGATCAATCTATCAACTCATACAAACTCACTTTCAAACATATCAACTTATAAGCTAACATATACAACTTGAACACATTCAATACTAGACATTATTCCTTCTCCATTTCACTAAATCATACTAGCATTTTACCAACACAAAGTTACCATTGATAAATCATTCTCTTCAACCATAAACCATACCAAAATATGCCTCATATCACAAAGCCGTTCATGCTTAAAGCAACCATATATTTGGCCACATCACATGGCTAATTACACACCTCAAATATGTACCAAATAACTAGCCTATACATGCCATATTTCAACTATATACATCTTTCCAAAAGTACCCAAAATAGATTGCCGATAGTATGATTGAGATGCTGACGATTCTCAGATCCGAGCTAGCTTTACTGACACTGCAAAGCAGAGAAACAAATCACACAGTAATCTTTCTAAAGCTTAGTAAGTTCGAAATACAATACAATCGTATCATCAAATCAAACCAATGTATACAATAACCATCACATAGATCATTTCTCTTATATTCATACCATATTATCTATAGTTAAAATACTCATTCATCCATCCATAGCATCATCTATAAACTCATCAACCACAAAGGTTCGATACATACCTTGGCTAACACATAGTTATTCAATTTCCAAGCTACTCAATGCTCGATATTACAAGTCGATCTTCATATGATTTTCTTTCAATTTTAATCGCACACTCAGTGCCATCTACATGATTGAAACTTATTAGTCATCGCACACTTAGTGCTTAATCTTTCAAACGACTTATCTCAGCATCGCACACACAGTGCCAAATCTATAAGCCGAAGCTTTCATAACATCACACACACAGTGCTATTCATTTCTGTTTCGTTTTCAATTTCGCACACTTAGTGCCATCAACTAAATCTTGCACATAGCACCTATATTTCATACACATATACATATACATTTCATAATACTCAAACATATCGTAATAACATGTATTATATCCGAACTTACCTCGGATGTCAAAATACCGAAATGGTCGATTAATCGAGCACTTTCTCTTTGCCTCGATCTCGATCCGAACCTCTCCTCTCTTGGTCTATACACATTCAAATTCAATCCATTCAATCACTAACTCATTCAATTTAGTCCATACACACACATTAAGGGTATTTTACGAAATAGCCCTCACATTTTCACATTTCGACACTTTAGTCCCTAACTCACAAAATAATCAAATTCACATAATTTCACTTGGTTCAAGCCTAGCCGAATTCTCACCATGCTTATACAAACCCACACATTTCATTTACTTCACATTCTAGCCTTCAAAATGCTATTTTCACAATTTAGCCCTAATTAGCTAAATTCATCAAAAATTTAAGAACAACACATATTCATTAAACACATATCTTTCGTTTAACACCAACACTTATCACAAAACTCACATACCCATCAATGGAACATCACAAAAACATCATCAATTCATAAAATTACAACATAGGTTAGCTAGAGCACGAAGCAATGATTACGAAAACGTAGAAATTATCAAAAACCGAGCTGAATTCACATACCAATTTCTGCCTAAGCTTGCCGAAACATCAAAGCTCACTAGCCCTTCTTTCTTTTCTATTTTAGGTGGGTGAAAGATGAACATTCAGCCATTTTCATGCTTTTGTTTTATTATTAACACCTTATTAAACATTTTACTAATTTGTCCTTTCATTAAACATATAAGACAAATAAACATTATGGTTTACATGTCATTTAGCCATCCACTATATTAATAATGGACTAATTGCCTCTTAAGGCCATACTATTATGAAGACAACAACACTTAGGTACTTATAAATCAACACAAAGTTTTTACTTTTTACGCGATTAAGTCCTTTTTCTTAATTCGGCATACAATCCATAAAATTATCACACAAAATTTTCATACAGACTATGTCACATAGAATAACACCAAAGATAATTAAAATAGTATTTCGACCTCGAATTTATGGTCTCGAAACCACTATTCCAACTAGGGTCTAAACCGAGCTGTTACAACTCTCCCCGTTAGGGATTTTCATCCCCGAAAATCTTACCAGTGAATAATTGTGGATATTGCTCTCTCATAACATTCTCAGGCTCCCACATAGCCTCTTCAATTCCGTGCTTGTGCCACAACACTTTTACTAAAGAGATTTTCTTATTTCTCAACTCTTTGGTCTCTCGTGCCAAAATTCGAATCAATTCTTCACTATACGACAAATCTGGACTAATTACAACCTCAGTAGGAGCAATCACGTGAGACGGGTCTGATCTGTACCGTCGAAGCATTGACACATGAAACACGTTATGAATCTTTTCTAACTCAGATGGCAATCTCAATCTATAAGCAACCGACCCAACTCGTTCAATAATCTTATACGGTCTGATGAACCTCGGACTCAGCTTGTCCTTTTGGCCAAATAGAAGTATTTTCTTCCACGGAGACACTTTCAGAAACACTTTATCACCAATTTCGAATTCAATATCCGTTCGTTTCAAATCTGCATAAGACTTCTGACGATCTGAGGCTGCTTTCAAATTGTCACAAATTACCTTTACTTTCTGTTCAGTCTTTTTTATCAAATCAACCCCGTGAATCCTATTCTTACTTAGCTCAGTCCAATACAATGGAGTTCGACACTTTCGACCATAAAGAGCCTCATATGGTGCCATTTTAATGCTAGATTGGAAACTATTGTTATACGCAAACTCAATCAATGATAAATGCTTTTCCCACGTACTTTCAAGTTCAAGTATGCAATATCTCAGCATGTCTTCAAGGATCTAAATGATTCGCTCGAATTGACCATCCGTTTGCGGATGAAAAGCAGTACTGAAATGCAATTTCGTGCCTAAAGCACCTTGTAATTTCTTCCAAAATCGCGAGGTAAATCTCGAATCTCTGGCAGACACGGTACTCCGTGCAATCTCACAATCTCATCGGTATACAGTTCAACTAACTTATCTAAAGAAAAATCGATTTTCACCGAAACGAAATGAGCTGATTTCGTCAATCTGTCCATTATCACCCAGATTGCATCTTTCTTACTTGGAAATAAGGGCAAACCTGACACAAAGTCCATCGTAATTCTCTCCCATTTCCACTCAGGAATCATAATCGATTGTAATAAACCAGACGAAACTTGATGTTCAGCTTTAACTTGCTGACAAACTAAACATTTCGACACAAAGTGGGAAATGTCTCTTTTCATACCCTGCCACCAATAGAATTGTTTTAGATCATTATACATTTTCGTACTCCCCGGATGAATAGTCAAATGACTATTGTGAGCTTCATTCAAAATCATTGAGATTAACTCTGAATTTCTCGAAACGCAAATCCGGTCTCTATATCTCAAACAATCATCACTACCAACTCGATATTCTGATTCAGCATTCAATTCACCTTTAGTTCGTTTAGCCATCATTTCAACATCATTTTTCTGAGCATTACAAATCTGCTGTATAAACATCGACTTTGCTTTCAATTCAGCTACAACCGCACTATCATCACACAGATCTATCTGATTACTCATAGCTCGCGATATAACGATTTTCGACTCAAGGCATTAGCTACAACATTAGCTTTACCCGGATGGTAATCTATCACAAGTTTATAGTCTTTCAATAATTCTAACCATCTTCTTTGACTCAAATTCAAGTCTTTCTGAGTCATCAAATACTTTAAACTCTTATGACCAGTATAAATAAGACATTTCTCACCAAATAAGTAATGACGCCAAATCTTTAACGCAAACACAATCGCAGCTAACTCAAGGTCATGTGTCGAATAATTCTTTTCGTGCGGCTTTAACTGTCTCGAAGCATAAGTAATGACTTTCCCTTCTTGCATCAGTACACAGCCTAAACCATTCAATGATGCATCACTGTAAACTATGAACTTTTTGCCTGATTCGGGTTGAATCAACACTGGTGCTTCTGTTAACAACACTTTCAACTGTTCAAAACTCTGTTGGCACTTTTCTGACCACTCGAATCTAACATCCTTCTGTAACAACTTTGTCAGTGGAGTCGCAATCATCGAGAAGCCTTTCACAAATCGTCTATAATATCCCACTAGTCTAAGAAAACTACGGACTTCAGACACATTTCTCGGAGGCTTCCACTCCAAAATAACAGAGATTTTACTCGGATCAACTCTTATTCCCGCAGCTGATACAATATGTCCCAGAAACCTAACCTCACGCAACCAAAATTCACATTTACTAAACTTTGCGTATAACTGTTTCTCACGTAGAGTTTGTAGCACGATTCTCAAATGTTCAGCATACTGCGTCTTATCACACGAATAGATCAAAATATCATCAATGAACACCACAACAAAGCGATCCAAATACGGTCTGAATATCCGATTCATCAAATCCATAAACACTGCAGGAGCATTTGTTAGTCCGAAAGGCATCACTAAGAATTCATAATGTCCATACCTCGTTCTGAAAGTGGTCTTCAGCACATTAGATTCTTTAACTCTTAACTGATAGTAACTAGATTTCAAGTCTATCTTTGAAAACACTGTAGCTCCCTTCAACTGATCGAACAAATCATCAATACGAGGTAACAGATATTTATTCTTTGTCGTCACTTTATTTAACTGTTGATAATCGATACACATTCTCATAGTTCCATATTTCTTTTTCACAAATAACACAGGAGCTCCCCAGGGTGAGAAACTCGGTCGTGCAAATCCTCTATCAGTTAATTCTTGCAACTGCGATTTTAACTCTTTCAATTCTGTTGGTGCCATTTTATACGGAGCTATAAAAATGGGAATGGTCTCTGGCACTAATTCAATTCCAAATTCGACTTCTCAAATCGGAGGTAATCCCGACAGCTCTTCAGGAAACACATCTGGAAACTCACATACCACAGGCACAGGTTTAACTTTCTTTTTTGACACTTTTGTATCAATCACGTACGCCAAATAAGCTTCACAACCTTTTCTCACATAGTTCATAGCTTTCATCGCCAATACAACAACTGGTAATCCTTTCATATCATTGGATTCAATTCGAACTATTTCACCATTCTCACTCTTCAACTCAATACTCTTTCTTTTACAATTCACGATGGCATTATGCAGAGTAAGCCAATCCATACCCAGAATTATGTCAAACTCATTGAATGGTAGCAACATCAAATTGGTCGAAAAACATATATCACGAAACATCAATGGGCAATTCTTGTATATTTTATCCACCAGGACACACTTGCCTAAGGGGTTTGACACTCTAACCACAAATTCAGTAGACTTAACAGGTAGAGTCTCATTCATTACTAGATTCATACACACATAGGAATAGGTAGATCCTGGATCTATCAATGCAATAACATCAGTATCAAATAAAGTAAAAGTACCAGTAATGACATCTGGAGATGACGCTTCCTCTTGCGCTCGTATAGTATAGGCTCAAGCAGGTGTTCTCGCTTTCGACCTCACAACTGTATCGGTTGTCCCTCTCTGGCTTTCACTCATATTTTTGATGTTTCTGGGTGGTCTACCTCTAGCCGTCACGTTACTTGGTCTTTCATTCTGAATATTTTCCTCTTCGACCATCTTCGGGCAATCTCGAATAAAATGATCACGGAATCCACATTTATAATAAACTCTATTGTTATACTTGCCCCAGCACTCTCCCACATGTTGTCTTCCACACTGTCTAGACTCAAGCTTGTTACTCTTAACACTGCCAACACTTAATTAATTTGAAGCTTGAATTCGTGGACCAGTACTTTGTCTCGAACGATCTCTACTTGGATGTCTAAACGAAACATTTCAATGATTGCTTGCATCTCTATATATCTTCATTAAAGGTTGAGAAAATTTATTCATCGATCTCTTTCTTTCATCACGAGCCTCAAAATCGGCTTTCTTCTTTTCTTTACTGAGCTCTTCAGCTTTGCATACTCTTTCAACTAACACAACAAATTCATTTATATCAAGTATCCCAACCAACAATTTAATGTCTTCATTCAATCCCTCTATGAAACGTTTGCACATAGCAACTTCGGTCGAAACATATTCTCTCGCGTATTGACTCAATCTTACAAATTCCTTTTCGTTACTCAGTAACGGACAGACGGCCCTGTTTCAACTCTAGAAACTCTTTACGTTTCTGATCAATGAAACGTCGACTAATGTACTTCTTTTTGAACTCAACTTGAAAGAAGTCCCAAGTGATTCTCTCTCTCGGAACCACAGATATCAATGTTTTCCACCAGTTATAAGTCGTGTCTTTCAACAAGGAAATTGCACACTTAATGCACTTATCAGGATTCAATGACACCTTATCGAATACTTTGATTGTATTCTCAAGCCAAAACTCAGCTCGCTCAGCATCGTCATCAGATGTGGCCCTAAACTCCTCGGCCCCATATTTTCGAATCTTTTCTACAGGTGGTTTATTCAATCTGATCGGGTCTACCACTTGTGGTACAACAGGTACTTGTGGGGATGAAGGTTGTGGAGTAGTCGGATTCGTTCGAACGGACTCCGTAAACCACTCGCTCATCATTCGGAAGAAGGCTTGCTTAGCCTCTCCTCTCTCACCACTATCATTCGGCTTAGATGTGACCTGGCCATGTGCCCTTTGAGCGGGCGGGAGCGCATTGCTTTCTACATCATCGCCAAGAATTTCGATCGGGATCCATTACTATATGAAAACACATTTTCAACTGTCAGAATTCATCACACTATTGCAATTTCATAATATGGCATGTATAGCTAGACTCACACGCGCTACGTTAGTCCGAGAATCGACTAAACCGTAGCTCTGATACCAATAAAATGTAACACCCCTAACCCGAGACCGTTCCCGGAATAATGTTCAGAGGCATTACAGAACAATAAGATTATTTACAATCCAATTACGACACAAAGTCAAACATCATCATAGCACATCAAAACATAATCAAATAGTCCCTTATAGAGGTATATAAGGCCTTAAACACATGCTAGAATCGGGTCGGGACTAAACTGAAACACATACAGACATTCTCAGAAAATTAAAACTTTTCTAAGATTCAGGGGTTACACGCCCGTGTGGGCAGGCCGTGTGCCTCCCACGGCTGCTAGACACACTCGTGTGTCCTCCCCGTGGTCGAAACTGACCTTTGCTCCACGGCCACCAAGCACGCCCGTGTACTTTGGCCGTGGTCGATCCTGTCAAAAGTCACACAGCTACTAGGTAGTAGACACGTCCGTGTGCTAAGGCCGTGCGTTCTTAGGCCATACACTGACTTGCGCCTACGGTCACTAGGCACGCCCGTGTACCACGACCGTGTGACATTATAGACCATTTTCAAGGCGAAAATGCCACCCACTAGGGTCAATCACTACAAGCACACTTAAGCTTGTTTATACACACATTTTGGCAACCATTTCTTATCATAAGATCAATCTATCAACTCATACAAACTCACTTTCAAACATATCAACTTATAAGCTAACATATACAACTTGAACACATTCAATACTAAACAATATTCCTTCTCCATTTCACTAAATCCTACTAGCATTTTACCAACACAAAGTTACCATTGAAAATCATTCTCTTCAACCATAATCCATACCAAAATATGCCTCATATCATAAAGCCATTCATGCTTGAAGCAACTATATATTTGGCCACATCACATGGCTAATTACACACCTCAAATATGTACCAAATAACTAGCCTATACATACCATATTTCAACTATATACATCTTTCCAAAAGTACCCAAAATAGATTGCCGATAGTGTGATTGAGATACTGACGATTCCCAGATCCGAGCTAGCTTTACTGACACTGCAAAGCAGAGAAACAAATCACACAGTAAGTTTTCTAAAGCTTAGTAAGTTCAAAATACATACAATCGTATCATCAAATCAAACCAATGTATACAATAACCATCACATAGATCATTTCTCTTATATTCATACCATATTATCTATAGTTAAAATACTCATTCATCCGTCCATAGCATTATCTATAAACTCATCAACCATAAAAGTTCGATACATACCTTGGCTAACACATAGTTATTCAATTTCCAAGCTACTCAATGCTCGATATTACAAGTCGATCTTCCTATGATTTTCTTTCAATTTTAATCGCACACTCAGTGCCATCTACATGATTGACACTTATTAGTCATCGCACATTTAGTGCTTAATCTTTCAATCGACTTATCTCGGCATCGCATACATAGTGCCTAATCTATAAGCCGAAGCTTTCATAACATCGCACACACAGTGCTATTCATTTCTGTTTCGATTTCAATTTCGCACAGTTAGTGCCATCAACTAAATCTTGCACATAGCACCTCTATTTCATACACATATACATATTCATTTCTTAATACTAAAACATATCTTAATAACATGTATTATATCCGAACTTACCTCGGATGTCAAAATACCGAAACAGTCGATTAATCGAGCACTTTCTCTTTGCCTCGATCTCGATCCGAACCTCTCCTCTCTTGGTCTATACACATTCAAATTCAATCCATTCAGTCACTAACTCATTCAATTTAGTCCACACACATACATTTAGGATATTTTACAAAATAGCCCTCACATTTTCACATTTCGACACTTTAGTCCCTGATTCACAAAATTATCAAATTCACATAATTTCACTTGGTTCAAGCCTAGCCGAATTCTCACCATGCTTATACAAACCCACACATTTCATTTATTTCACATTCTAGTCCTTCAAAATGCTATTTTCACAATTTAGCCTAATTAGCTAAATTCATCAAAAATTCAAGAACAACACATGTTCATTAAACACATATCTTTCATTTAACACCAACACTCATCACAAAGCTCACATACTCATCAATGACACATCACAAAAACATCATCAATTCATAAAATTACAACATGGGTTAGCTAGAGCACGAAGCAACGATTACATAAACGTAGAAATTATCAAAAACCAAGCTGAATTCACATACCAATTTGTGCCTAAGCTTGCCGAAACCTCAAAGCTCACTAGCCCTTCTTCTTTTTCTATTTTCGGTGGGTGAAAGATGAACATTCATCCATTTTCATGCTTTTGTTTTATTATTAACACCTTATTAAACATTTTACTAATTTGTCCTTTCATTAAACATATAAGACAAATAAACATTATGGTTTACTTGTCATTTAGCCATCCACTATATTAATAATGGACTAATTGCCTCTTAAGGCCATCCTATTATGAAGACAACAACACCTAGGTACTTATAAATCAACACATAGCTTTTACTCTTTATGCGATTAAGTCATTTTTCTTAATTCGACACACAATCGATAAAATTATCACACAGACTATGTCACATAGAAGCAACACCAAAGATAACATTAAAATAGTATTTCAACCATATCAAAGCACTCAAAACATGTCTTAGACATGACATATTACCACATTCAACCAATGTGCCTTCAGGCACCTCAAGTGATAATTTATTTTCATGGCTACCTATTACTTATATGCATATTCAATCACCGTTTCACTTTCATTCATTTTTCCACACACACCCAATTTATGATACCACATACATATATATATATACACATCAAAACATTAGCCATTCAAATGGCTAATCTCAACAAAACATTTACTTGCCAACATTGACCAATTAACTTATACATGCCATTATAACCAAAATTAATTTTATATTTGTACCAAAATGGGCCGATGGATAGTGTGAAATATCTCCGCCAAGCTTCTAACTTAACGAGCATCCGAATTACTATAAAACAGGGAAAAATAAAACATAGGAAGCATTTAATGCTTAGTAAGTTCGTATAACATGTAATTTAACTTACCAATTCATCACAATTAAGGTAAGCATTCAAGGCAATTCAAACCAAATTAGACAAGAGACCTAACACATATTCTCATCAATCTTGTTAGACATGTATTACATATAAACAGTAAGAAACATGTATAAGCTCAATAATAATCAAATTTCCATATACATATATTTTCCACATCATGTATCCATATATCATGTATAAACCATATCCATGTATTTCAAGCATTTACTCATAATATTTTATCTTGAATTCATGTAATCTTATATCAGAACTTTGCCCATTGAACCATTTAAAATATCAATGGATACTCGGGTAATACACAAAAAGTGTACAAATCTGTAATCCGTCAATTCATATTCAGGAATGCTCGTACGAGCACATAAACGAGAAGCTCTTTCGAGCCATATAACGAGAAGCTCATGTGAGCCATGTACGGGAAGCTCCTTAGAGCCATTAACAGAAAGCTTATACGAGCCAATGTCGGGAAGGTTCAAGCGAGCCAATATTGGGAAGCTCTGGAGAGCCATTAACGGGAAGCTTTGGAAAGCTATTAATGGGAAGCTCACAAGGAAACCTTTAATCGGGAAGCTCAAGAAGAGCCATATGTCGGGACACTCATAAGAGCTGTGGTGTGTCCACAACATATGCAGGATCACAACCGATCGAGATGCTCCGAAGAGCTATTAATGGGAAGCTCGCTGAACCATATAACGGGAAGCTCATGAGAGCTAATAACGGGATGCTCTTTCGAGCTGTGGTGTGTCCGCAACATATGCAAGACCTCAACCAATTCAAGAGCCCTGTATCCATCGAATTTCATTTATTCAAATGGAACTTAATACTTGTCAGATATATTTGGATATGTGTTCAATTTTCATACATGTCAATTACACAATTTAGTTCACATACACTACAAAATATAAATATACAATTTAGTTACATGAACTTACCTCGACAAGTGTTCGTGTACACAAAATCTACTAATCTGACACTTTTTCTTTCCCTCAATCTAACTCCGTATTTGGTCTATCTGGATCTATTTGAATGGATTTATCATTAATTTAATACAATTCATACTCATTTCAATTCAATTCACATCTTAGGAAAAATTACCATTTTACCCCATACTTTTAATTAATTTTGATTTAGTCCCTAGGCTTGGAAAATGAAATTCATGCAATTTAATCATTATTCCAAGCCTAGTCGATTTTTACATATAACATTAGCAGCACATACATTTCATAAAATTTAGAATTTTTCCATGAATTTTACATCCTTTCAATTTAGTCCCAAAATCACAATTTCATCAAAATTCAGTTTACAAAAGTTGTTTATCTATCAATAACATTTCATTTTCTACCATAAGACTTCATAATTCATGCATACTAATCCATGGAAAAACCTTAGTACTTTGATAACTTTACAAATTAACCCCCGAGATAGCTATATTAAGTTATTACGATCTCGGAAATATAAAAATTACTAAAAATGTGACAAGAAAACATACCTAATTAAGCCAAGACCTTTCTTCAAGCTTCAAACTAGGGTTTCCATATCTTAATTTTAGGAAAGATGATAATATGATGATATTTTATGTTATTTTATTATTTATCATCTTTTCATCTTTTTCTTTACAATTTCATCATTTTCTTTATTTAATTTTTCATGGATGAATCATTACACTTATCTAATAACTCCTTGTAATGGTCTATTTGCCATATAAGGACCTCTAATTTTGAATTCTATAGCTATTTGATCCCTTTAGCTATTAGAATTCAACTTTTGCACTTTATGCAATTTGGTCCTTTTCATCAAATTAGACATGTAACCGATAAAATTTCTCTACGAAATTTTCATACGATATTTCAATCATAATGTAGACCAGGAAATAATATTAAAATTATTTTTCTTCCGGACTCAAATTTGTGGTCCAGAAACTACTGTTCCGATTTCACTGAAAACGGGCTGTTACAATTCAATCTTCAATTGAGGCTTGCGCACTGTGGGTACTAATTATCCAAAGAAATTAAATTTATATAATCCATACAGGGGTGATGATGATGATGTTAAAGATATTCAGTATATTTTACTATGATATATTTATTATACCATGTTTATTATAACATGTTAAACATTTTCTTTAAATATATATTTTTTTCTTATTTTCCTCTTTTCATGCTTACACTAATTTTTTAATTAGATTATCTTCACATTCGATAAAAAATAATTATTTTGAGTTTGATTACTATTTCTCTTAATAATATTGTTTTAAAAGTTTGAATCAAAGTCTTTCTTCAATACTACAATGTGCTTTTATATTACATTTTAATATTAATTTTATATATGCAAGCGGTAATATATAAATAATTGTATTAATATTTAGGGTAAATTATACAAATAGTTACTTAATTATAAAAAAATATTTTAAGAATTAAAAAGATATACAATTTAAGTATTCAAGTTACATAATTCGATCATTTTAGTCATTTAAGATTTTTTTGGCATATTTTGAAGGCATTAGCCCCCGTGAATTTAAAAATGGAATAGTTGTGTTTTTAATGTGAGTAATTTTAAAAGAGCGATCAAAATGATTGAATTATATAATATATGTGTCTAAATTATAAAAATTATAAAATATTTGCCTAAAATAACAATTTTAAATAATTAAATTACTATCAAAATAGTTTACCCTAATAATTATTGAAAATAAGAGAAACTTAAAAAAAAGAAAAGATAATGATAATTTTTAAGAGACATCCATATTTATGTTGATAAACTAGCTAACAACATCAAAGAACACCACTGTCACCACCATTTTCATTTTCACACAAAAATTTTGTTTTTCTTTTTTCGTTTTTGTTTGACCTATTAAAGACTCACCCATTTCTCCACCAAATAAACTTCTTTGTATCATCTTTTACATCTCATTTCAATCAATCTCTCAAATTTCCCCTTTTTTCTGTCTGTAATCGCCCTGAGTTTTGTATCTTTTATGTCCCCAAAATCCAAGGAGCAAGGCTGCCTTTTTTCCCCCAAGTATTGATTTTTATTTCTTGGGTTTTTCCCCTTTATTTAAGTTGAGCCCCAAAAATTATTTTTCTCAACATTTCGTAAGGATCTGAGCTTGACCCAACAAGTTGTTTTGAGGATATTTGATCTGTGAGTTCTTTTTTTTTTTTTTTGTTCGTACATGTTTTTTTTCCTAAGCTTGTTTGATGATCAGTTTTACCCTTGATTATTTATATTTGAAGAAAATTTGAATGATCTGTTTGAGAATTGTTTGGTTACTGAGAATCTGATCTTAACTGATTGTGAAATGAAAAGTTTTTATGTGAAAATTTCAATTTTTCTATTTCTTATATCATATTTTGGGGGTGATGAAATTTTAATATTGCTGATTGAGCTTTGTTGTTTTGTTTGATAGATTTAATGAACTGAAATATTATTTCTTATATTGTAAATTTTTTATGTTTTTTTTGTTTGATACTGAATGACTGATTCCCACGATCTATGAAGTTTGATTTTTTTATTATCAAATATGTGATGTACTTGCATTGATTTCTGTATGGTTGCAGCTACATTTGCTTTGCAATTGGTAAAAATTAAATCTCTTTTGAAGGGTATTTGCTAAATAGTCTATTTGGTATCCGCTTTGAGAGAAATCTAATGGATGATTTATAGCAAGAATTGCATGTTTCCACATTTTGGTAAATTACTCAATGATTGTGTTTTTATTGTTTATAATTTGTATCTGGCAATGTCATGACAGCAAAAGCTTATGTAAATCTTGGTTTTTTTTCATAAGGGTGCGTTAAAAAATTTCATTACTTAGTCATTGATCATTTGATCTTTGCAAACCTGTGGTGCTTTGCTACATGTGTTTATTAGTTTCTATGTTGGTAAAGTTGGTTACTTTTTTGGTTACAGGAGATCTAGAGTGGTGCTGAGGGAAGTCGGGAAATGTGAATTGCATGGAGTGAGGATGCCAGAATTGCGAAGTGGAGCCCGGAGATCGAAACGCCTTGGTGATCTTGAGCCTCCTTCTCAGCCTGTTGTTCAAGCAGAGAATTGGGTACTGCCTGCTCAAAACAGATCCAGGAGGAGAGTTGGTGGAAGAGGAAGGGGTAATGCTGTAGGTGTAGCCAAAGGACCCTCACCAGCGGTACCCACAAGGCCAAGAGCTGCTGGTAGAGGCCGGGGCATTAGGTTGACAGATTTTGACCCTGAGCTTTGTCAAGTTCTTCCTGAGGCTGCACCTTTGGCTGCGGCTGAACCTGTTTTCAACCAAGCAGAGGTAGTGGCAGATAAAGATATTGCGATGGAGGGTGGAAGTGGTGACAAAATAGTGGGAGTTGAAGAAGAAGCTAGCACAACCCCGGTTCCTGAAATGGTGCTTCATATTACTAGCTTAATATTTCCTTTTTGTTGGATATATTTATTTTTAGCTTAAGTCTTCCATATTAAGTTGCCTCACTCTTGATGAGAAAAGCAGCTGAGTACAATTTTTTTTCCTGTATGCTTTTTTTCTGTTAAGAGCTGACTATGTTGCTAATACAATTTCAGATATAGTGGTTTCTTTATTTCAGCATTTTAAATTTGCTGAAAACTATTTGGATAATCATTTCTGTTTTGAGTTTATCATTAGTTTCTTACCAACAAAAACATTCCTCATTAGTTAGTTGTTCTTCTTAAGGAAGCTCTTGACCGAATATCACTTTGTTACTCATTGCAGGTACAAGTGGGCAATTCTCCTGCATATAAGGTAGAAAGGAAATTGGGTAAGGGTGGTTTTGGCCAAGTTTATGTCGGCCGAAGGGTAAGTGGCGGTAGTGATAGAATTGGACCAGATGCAATTGAGGTATGGCTTGGAAACTCATGCCTTGTTTAAGGGTTTTCCAGGTTAATCCACTTGGGATGTAACGTTATGAGATGTTTTCATCACAGGTAGCCTTGAAGTTAGAGCACCGAAACAGTAAAGGTTGCAATTATGGTCCACCTTATGAGTGGCAAGTCTACAAGTATGACATTTTTATCATAAAAATTATTAAACATTACCATCTATTTTGGTGCAGTGAGGAAATTCTAACTGTTTTCCTTTTAATCTAATCGTGAAATGAAAAGTACCCTAAATGGATGCTATGGGATTCCTGGGGTGCACTACAAGGGTCGCCAGGGAGACTTCTACATTCTGGTGATTTTTCATTTTTTTTTTTTTTTTTTTTTTTTTGTTTTTAGCTCTGTGGTGTCTTAACTCACTATTTACTTAATGTATCTTACAAAACTATAATGAATATTTCAGGTAATGGATATGCTTGGTCCTAGTCTCTGGGATGTTTGGAATTCTCTAGGACAATCGTAAGAAATAGAATTCTTCTTTTCTCTTTGCTGTACCTACCCATACATGTCTACATGATACATATGTCTGCTATACTCTTTCAGCTTTGTAACATGTTGTACTGTGACAGGATGTCACCAAATATGGTTGCCTGCATTGCAGTGGAGGCAATATCAATTCTTGAAAAGCTTCATTTAAAGGGGTTGGTCATACATTACCCTTCTGCATTATATTAAATTCACCTTCCTGTTTTGCATAGTAGCAACTTATTGTTATTGTTTATTGTCTGCTTGAAGAAAGGTTTGTGCATGGCGACGTGAAACCTGAGAATTTTCTATTAGGTCAACCAGGATCAGTCGATGAGAAGAAGCTATATCTTATTGATCTTGGTTTAGGTATATTTGGCTCAGTCCTCTCTTCCCTGCTAATTGTATTTTCTTCCTGAACTGTCAACCATGATCACATTATGGTTAACTACTAGTTTATATTCTCTTCAATGGAAGATTTCTATTTTATTTTCAGTCTTATTGAAATGTAATAAATGCTATTCAAGATTTGGTACTTATTACTGCCTGCCTCCCATGTTCTTGGATCAGCCTCTAGATGGAAAGATGCACACTCTGATAAACACATTGATTATGATCAGAGGCCTGATGTATTCAGGTGCGTATACCTTTTTTTTTTTTTTTTTTAAATGTCATTAATTATTGCTTAAGCTTGGTATTAATATCTTTGGATATTTCTTCTGTCAGGGGAACAATTAGGTATGCTAGTGTACATGCTCATTTAGGTCGGACTGGAAGTCGTAGGGATGACCTTGAGTCATTGGCATACACATTGATATTTCTCATAAAAGGACGGTTACCATGGCAGGGTTATCAGGTTTCTATTGTTGTTTTGATTGATGATTTACATAATCTGATCTTATTTCCTGCCTGAGTTATTCTTGTTTACTTTTTGGAACTGCACAGGGGGATGACAAAAGTTTTCTGGTTTGCAAGAAAAAGATGGGTACATCTCCAGAGTTGATGTGCTGCTTTTGTCCTGCCCCATTTAAGCAGTTTCTTGAAGCTGTTATAAATATGAAGTTTGATGAGGAGCCCAATTATGCCAAGCTCATATCCTTCTTTGAAAGCCTAATTGATCCATGCATACCATTGAGACCAATTAGAATTGATGGAGCTCTTAAGGTTGTTGTTTTTCCCCCTCAATTAAACTGGATTGCATAGGGTATTCGAATGAACAACCTTTCTCTGTTTGCTTTTGTATAAATAGGTTGGGCAAAAGCGTGGAAGATTAGTCATTAATTTGGAAGAAGATGAGCAACCTAAGAAAAAAGTACGACTGGGTAGTCCTGCTACTCAGTGGGTTTCTGTTTACAATGCACGACGTCCCATGAAGCAGCGGTAAAGTTGCATTTTCTTGTTAAATATAATATTCATTTGTACTTCTGCTTTTATCATGTACCACTGTATCATTATATCTCCACTCCGTCTTTATGGGTTTAATTGAGTGGTATGAATATCAACATTTGCCAGAAGCTATTCAGGCATTGCGTTAATCTCGTTGTTTCTGCATGTTTTCATCTTCACAGTAATATTGTAGCATATTTGGAGAACACTTCCATTATTGATGTCTCATATGTGATGACAAAACGTATATGGTGTTCAAAGTTGGAAATGGTCCACTCAAATCAGATTGCCACTCTTTGATGTTGTTTTTATGGTGCATGCTTCTTTGTTAAAATATGAGATATTGAGCCATGAGGTTTACAAATTTGTTCTGCATAGAGTTTGTTCTTTGTTGGGTAGTTCTCAAATGGTGTTCCACGTTTCCGTAACTTTTTATCAATCTTGTAGATATCACTACAACGTAGCAGATTCAAGGTTGCATCAGCATGTAGAGAAGGGTAATGAAGATGGATTGTTTATTAGTTGTGTGGCTTCAGCAGCAAATCTCTGGGCCCTGATCATGGATGCGGGAACAGGTTTCTCTTCCCAGGTTTATGAATTGTCAGCAGTCTTTCTGCACAAGGTTATTATTCTAAAGCACTAGTTCCTGTCAATTTTTCTTTTCGGATTACATACATTTTGACTTACTTTAATATCCCAATTTGATTTCATTAGGATTGGATTATGGAGCAGTGGGAAAGGAACTACTATATTAGTTCAATAGCTGGAGCAAATAACGGGAGTTCCTTGGTTGTTATGTCGAAAGGTTTGTAATTTCCTACCAAATATATTTATGCCACTGAATTTTCTAAGACCATAGTCTTGCACTAACTTCATATTTACAATTTAGCCTGGATAATACACTTCCCATTTATGTGCATATTCCTGGACCTGCTGCGAAGATGCTGCAGCCATTGATAGCTTGATGATTATTAACAGATGAATATGAATAGAATTTCAAATCAGACTAGAGATTGTATCATTGAGGCTTGTTTGATGTAATTAAACCTTAAGCAAGGAAGTGCACTTAAACGTCTAGCTTTGTCAGCTGCAAGCTGAGATTGGCTAAAGTAATGAGTTTTGAGCATGCCTCAGATTGTTACTAAGCTGCTTTCGAAATTCTGTGATTTGTAGGAACTCCTTACACTCAGCAGTCCTACAAAGTAAGTGAATCTTTTCCCTTCAAATGGATAAACAAGAAGTGGAAAGAGGGGTTTCATGTAACATCAATGACAACTGCTGGGAGTCGCTGGGGTGTAGTGATGTCGAGGAACGCTGGATTCTCTGACCAGGTATTCCTTTCTTTTGCTCTTTATGTACATCTATTTTCTCTACTGCCCTCCATTTCCAAAATAGCTGGTTATATCTTCATTGTGTATTTAATTTAATGATTCAAGGTTGTGGAGCTTGATTTTTTGTATCCAAGCGAAGGAATACATCGGCGATGGGAAAGTGGTTACCGGATAACATCTATGGCTGCGACCGTAGATCAAGCTGCCTTCATTCTGAGCATTCCAAAACGAAAAACGATGGATGAAACTCAGGAAACTCTTCGCACATCTGCCTTTCCAAGCACCCATGTAAAGGTGGGCATAAGCCGATATTCATCCCCTTGTTATCTTTTTAAAACCTCTGGCAATGCAGTTTTTAACTTGTTCAAGCATTAAAAGCTCCACCTCTTTTGAGGAGTTTAGTTTTTGAATATGTGACGATTATTCACCGTTTCTGATGGTGTTATGGCAGGAAAAATGGGCAAAAAATCTCTACATTGCATCGATTTGTTACGGGCGGACTGTCTGCTAACTCTGGACTGTAAATTACGAGAGTCCAAAAATGTTAAAAATCTGAAGCTGTTGAGGTACATTTGGTGTTGAGACAATGGGTGGTGGGGGTTAATTCAGCTATAGAAACCTCTCATATGTAAAAAGGGAGAAAGAAAAGATAACAAATACAATTTAAAAACTCAGAAAGTAATGGCAGCTGTTTGTTGAATCATACAATGCTTTGAATTTATTATAAATGGCTGCTACTAAATTGCAATTGTTTTTTCCTTAAGTTGGAAATCATTCAGCTTCACTCCGCGGGGGTTCTTTTCAATATGATCATCATCCTCTTCATTCACATTGCTCATCTTATTTATTAATTACGAAAATCATTGTGATTAATCATAAAAATAATGGGATGTCTGACCACTTCTCCATCCTTTATTACTTCCTTTGGTTTCCCCTCGAAACAAATCTGCCCCAGAAATGCATTTTGGCATTTCAGAATATGGTTTATAAATCAATGTTTTTTTGTAGTTTAGACCATTGGTTTTCAGATTGATTATCGATTTAATAATAATTAAATAAAAGATTTATAAATTGGCTATATTACCAATAAAGGTCTATTTTTAAAATTATTTAAGGAAACGGGCTGTTTCAAAAAATAATAACTGGTATGGATCGAAAATTCAAAAATGCGCTGACGTGGATGCGTTTTCAGAGGATAACGCAGAAAAGTGCGTTGATGAGGATGCATTTTTCTCATGTCAGGCAAAAGCGCGCAGACGTAGACGCACTTTAGTAAAAAGCCCTGACGGGGACGCGTTTTCCCCCGTGTAATCCCACAACGGTCACCTCTAACGACCGTTTAAAAAAAATTATAAAACCCCCACCCATTTTTCACTCCAATTTTATAATTTTTTCAAATTTTTCTCTAAATTTCTCAAAAAAGTTCTTAAAGCTCTCTAAATTTTTAATTTTTGTTTGAATTAATATTTTTTTTTATAATTTCTAAAAAATTTGATTGTGTTAGCAATGACCCGACAATTAATTCGTCTAGAAGATAAACATATCTCCGTCGACCAAATGAAAATGGTAAGGGTTAATTTCATTTTTTAATATTATTTAATATTTTTATTTTATTTTTATAATTCAATTAATATTTTTATAATTTTTTATAATAGTCTGTAGATCGAGTGTTACAATGTTTTATTTATAATTTACCGGTTTCTCCATCATTGTTGATTGAAAATTAATTGAGGGAAGCAGGTTTTGGCACGTGGCCAATATAGGCCGATGGTGGAAGTTGGACCTGAAACTCATTAACGTGTCTGTGGAGAGGTGGAGATCCGAGACGCGTATATTCCATCTTCCATGTGAAGAGTGTACCATCACTTTGGAGGATGTACAATTAGAGTTGGGGTTACGGTGGATGGGTCCGTACTTACTGGGCCCACTTAATCTACTGATTGGAAGCCATATGTTACGATCTGTGCGATTCCAAATATTATTTATGGAGGCCGGATCGATATGGGCTGGTTATGAGAGACACTCCCGGTGCTAGGGGATGATTCAACTGAAGTACAAAGAGTACGATATACTTGAGTGTACATCCTTTAGATCATCAGAGGTTATTTGATGCCAGACAAGTCACGAAACCTCGTACATCTACGGTGGCTGCTGAAACTCATCGATTTTAGAACAGCTGACGAACTTAGTTGGGGGTCTACCATGTTGGCGACATTGTATCGGGAGATGTGTTGAGCGACGCAACCAAATAAAATCAAAATCGGAGGTTGCCTCTCACTGCTATAATCATGGGCTTTGTAACACCTCTAACCTATATCCGTCACCGGATTAGGTTACGAGGCATTACCGTTCAAAACACAGTTTAGCAGAATCATTTATATACATTTCATACATCAAAGAATAACGATACATTTATAACATTTTCAAACTTAACTATTCACAAATCAATTATTTAAAATTTATGAACATACATCATAGTTCCAATTCAAATCACTCATATCTTACTAATCATAACTTACAAAACAGCACTTTTCAAAATTTCCAATTAATTCATTTCGAACTTACATCAAAACAATTGAATATGTTCCATAATTGTTAAACTCGAACTAATATGTATACAACTTAAAAATTTAATCACATATGCAACATTATAATATGGCCGCATATACCTCTGATATTATTATGACATGCACATAACACTATTGTCTCATTAAACCTTTATGATCACATAGTACAAATCATAGTATACCAAATTCATATGCTTTATAATCAATTCAAATTACATATACTGAACTATTCAAGCAAAATAAAGTTGCATACTTAGTCATTTCAAACGAATTCAAATAACTTAGGCATATGCGAACATATATTCATCTCATTTCAAATATATATTAAGACATTCTTTAATTCAATTTTCATTTATATAACAAATACCAAACTTACTTTTTCCTAGTCATAAAACCATTCGAAAATAACTATATAAACTTAAATCAACCATACATGTTTTCTTATTACAATTTTATGTATAAATAACCATATCATTTGAGCCATTTTCAATCATCCATATTTCATTATCACTACAAAGCTAATTAATGCATATTCGGTCATTATATAACTCTCATACCATACCATATTTATGTTTTCATGATATTCACCAAAAACACATATATATCATTATAAGTTCCAAGCTTTAGCCGAATATACCATTACTAAACTAATCACATATACAATTTGAACCTTATACCAAACTTATTTATTTTATTTTTGTTTTATATCATTCAAAAAATATACATCCATGCCTTTATAAATCAACCCTAAATAATCAAACAGCATATCCAAACATACAACACAACCAAACCATATATTTAGCTAATTTAAATTCATCACATATCCAAATACACAAACACATTATAACCAATTTTGTAGCAACCTATAAGGCCAAACATGTACAAATTATTACATATCATATAACCTAACTTAATGAACATTCCATCAATAATATACTTAACATCTCACTTATATTTTCAAATCCGCACCTCAAGACTTATACCTATCATAAACCATGACTTAATTCAAGCACTCATTAGCAAAGCATATCAACCAATTTACACAAAACTCACCTTGACCGAGATCATATACACAAACATGAATGTAAGAGCCCAATTTTGACCGGGCTTAAGCAAACCAAAATAAAAATGTCCAGCACAGTCTTTTTACAATAAACAAACCAAGCCCAATACCCGTGGCCCAATTTACATGCCCAGACTAACCCTAAATACCCCAGACCCAATCAAGCCCAAACTCGTACGGCCCAAAAGGGCCCAAATCTTCAGCAAGTTTCAGTAAGCCTAGGGTTTTCTGAAACCCTAGGCGCCGCAGAACCCCAACCGACACAAGGGCCATCCCAGTCGTCGCGCCGCAATGCCAGGCCAATCGTCGCCACAGCTGGAGCTCGACCTTCACACTTTCGCAGCGCTGCTAGTCACGCCGCAATCTGCGCTAGCCACCGTCTACTGGTTCCAAACCTGCAAAGGAAAGAAGCAAACAGCAGAAAGGAAACCAAATCGCAGCCAGAAAAGGAAATTATAGATTTAAAAAAAAGATATGCTTTCCTTTTTAGTTCATTTTTGGGTTATAAAAAACCCTTGTAAAATCTGTAAAGGGGATACGAAAAAAATTATCAAAAAACAGAATTTTTTTCAGATTCGAATACTCTCGCAAAGAAAGCACAAAGAAAATAACAAACGAATACAATACAAACACGCCAAAGCAGAAAACCCCAGATTCATACACAAACACTCAACAGTCAGGATTTCGTAGGTGATTTTTCGTTTCGCATATTTTTCTTATTTATTTCATTATTTATTTTTATATTTTCGCATATAACGTTTGCTGAAAGAGTAAAAGAGAAAGAATATACCTTCTCGAAAGCGTGGGAACCGCCAACCCAGACCTCCGGCCATCGGCCGTGGAGGAGCGTGTGCGTGTGGCTTGGGCGAACGCGGACGAACAGTAGCAGCTCTCCCTCTGTTTTTTTCTTTTCAGAGAATCTTAAGTTTTTTTTAAAAATCCTAAAACTAATGATTTTTTTTTTAGAAAAACTAAAATTTATAGCCTAAAGCAAACGACGTCGTTTTGATATGGCATGACCCGCGCGTTGACCCGGATCCGAACTAGGGTCCGCGCGTTTTTGATAAAAAGGGGAAAATTGCAATTTCAATCCCTCCGCAATTTCACGTGCTTCAATTCAGTCTAATTGGAAATTATTTTTTGACAAATTGGCCCTAAAAGTTTAGTTACTATTTAATTTAATCCCTCGGTCCGTTTTAAATGAAAATCTGAACGACGCCGTTTGGTGAAAATGGTTTAACTGCTACATTAGTCCCTAGGTTTTAACGTACGTTTTTGATTTAATTCTTTTAATCTGTTTAATTGCTGTTTAACCCCTTTATCTTTATTTAATTTTAAATTTTTGTTTTTTTATTTAAATTATTTTTTTAAATGTTTTATAATATTAAATATTTTCATTATTTGCATATTAATTTATTAATATTATAAGTTTCATATATATTTTTTATATATACTAATCTATTATATATTTAATTATCATTATTCATTTTATATGTTTTTAATATTTTTCATTATGTATTGTATATTTTATATATATATATATATATATATATAGTATTAGGTTATACCATATATTCCTAAAATCCTTATTTTTAAATTATCTATATTATCTAACATATTTTATTTATATAATTTATATAGTTTTATACATTGTTAAAAATACTTTATTTTTATTACTATCATTTTTTATATATATTATTATTAAGTTATATATTTATTTTAAGTTCCTTTTACCTAAAACTTTTTTGTTACTTTATATAAAAAGCATTGATATTTTTTTTTATATATACTATTCTTTCATTTATAGCTATTGCATGTTTATTTGCTTTAGATTGTATATTATTGTTTAAATATGGTTCATTATATTTGTGTTATTATTTTATTGTTCATTGTTAGTATGATTTGTAGATTATATTGTCACTTATATTATTATTTATTTATTTAATTTGTTATTTATTTCAATATATGTTGTAATATCACTACACCAAAACAGACTTTTAGCGGCGTTTTTAGTGGCGTTTTAAAGAAAAACGCCGCAAATATTATACATTAGCGGCTTTTGAAGTAAAACGCCGCAAAAAAAAGAGCAATAGCGGCGTTTATTAGCAAAACGCCGCTAAAAAGGACATATTGCGGCGTTTATCTAAAAGTCTGAGCTTTAGCGGCGCTTTTGGGAAAACGCCGCTAAAAGTATGAGCTTTAGCGGCGTTTTTTCACAAACGCCGCTAAAAGTTTTTCATATTTTTTCCTTTTTCTCGCTTTGAATTATATTTTATTTTGATACATTCACTTATAAGATATGAGAAAGTTTCATTTTAGTTACTTAATTATGAAAAGTTACAAATTGTTAACTAAACAATATAGAAGTTTTCATTTAAGTTATAAATTAAGGTATTAAAATTTATTTAGAGTTTAATGTTTAGTATATTAATTTCATGGTTTAGGGTTTGTTATTTTGGTGTATGGGTTTAGTGTTTTAAAGTTTGTTGTTTGGGTTTATTGTATAGTGTTTAATATGTTAGTGTTTACTGGTATTAAGGTTTAAGTGTTAGTGGTTAAGGGTTAAGGTTTAGGGTTAGGGTTAGGGGTTTAGAATGAAATGGTTAATGGATTAGGGTTTTAGGTTTAGGGTTAGGGGTTTGAGGGGAAATGGTTAATGTGTTAGGTTTCTGAGTTAGGGTTTATGGTTTTAGTTTAGGATTTTAGGGTTTAGGGTTTAGGGTGTTATTTATATGACACAAAATCCCGAAATCGAAATCCCTCATGTGAGATTTATGGTTAATGTGTTAGATATTAAAATATATGTTTTGTACTACACTAACATTGGCAGATTATGGTTTAAGGTTTGCAGTTTAGAGTTTAGGGTTCGAGTTTTAGGTATGGTTTTGGGCTTTCAGTATGAGGTTTAGGTTTTGGTGTTTGTGGTTTAGCGTATAATATTTATGGTCTAGGGTTTATGATTTAGGGATTAATCTTGGATTTTTTAGAATATAAATTAAAATAAGATAAATGTAAATTATTATTTTAAAAATATATATCAAAATGGGTTGAATCTCAAAAGCATACATGAACAATAGTTTAGTGTGCAATTGTATACATGAACTTTAATTTGATCCAGATCTTGTAAAATATTAACACAATTATTAATATAATTAACATCATTTTTTATTTATATATTGCATACATAAAAATTTATATTTATTCAATATAAAAATATATTGATGTATTTATATTTTAAAATAATGTGTATGATTAAATCAAAATATAATAAAAAATTCAAAAAATAATAATCTCAACACAAAAATTTTGAAAGAAAGAAATAGAAAAATATAGGCTAAAAATGAAAAAAAAATAAACTTGTGTAATAGTGGCGTTTTTTGTAAAAAACGCCACAAAAAATGGAACTATAGTGGCGTTTTTAATAAAAACGCCGCAAACAATTCATACAGCGTCATTTTTTCTCTACTAAAAAATGGAGCTAAAAACCCAATAACCCCTATTTTTGTTTCCCCAACCCTATAATTCTTAAGTCCCCAGAATTTATCTATATCGTTTCCCAAAATCCCCAAAGCAAAATCCCCAAATTGGTTATATTTCTTGCTCAGGTGTTATGCTATTATTGTTCTAGTCATATTTCTTGGATTATGTTAGAAAACGTTGCGTGGTGCAGGTTGTAGATTCCATGGTTGTGGAGAGCTAACATGCCGATGGAATCTGAAGTTAATCCAATTCAAGGGCAAAAAGGAATTTATATACATGCACTAATAACATTAAAAAGTATATGTTAAAAATTGAAAAACTATTATTTTAAATTTTAAAAAATTTTAAAGATTTCAAAATTTTAAATAATGTTAAATAAATTTTAAAGATTTTTAACATTTATCCAATTCTTTTAAATATTACTTAAACCTTAAAATAAATAAAAAATTGGATTAAATCTTTAAATATATATTAGTATCAAAATTTTAGTGGCGTTTTTGTTAAAAACGCCGCAAAAGATAAGAAATAGCGGCGTTTATTTAAAACGCCACAAAAAAATTATTTTATTTTAGTTAAAAACGACATAATTTTTTTAGTGGCGCTAGGTAAAAAAAGCCGCAGCCTTTTCCATCCTATATACGCCAACTCCTTAATTTTTCCCCCCTAAAATTTTCCCCCAATTCCTAAATTTTTCCCCAAACTCATCTCTCTGGTTTGTTTTTCAACTATGTTTTTCTTTATTCTTCTAAATTTTTCCCCAAACTGTGTTTTTTCTTCTCTGATAAAGCCCTAAGTTTTTTGGTTTAGAACCACTGTTTCAATCTTTGTTTGAAATCTATAGATGTGGGTCTGTCTGTTTCTTTTTGGTTGCTTAATCGGAGACTGATTTCAGGTATAAATTTTTACTTCTCGTGTTTGCGTTTTCATTTCTTTGTCTTTGTTTTTGTCTCTTGCCTTTTCATTTTTATTTTTAGTTTCAGAACTATGTTTTTTACTTTTATTTCAGTTGGTTTATTGTATGGTTTTTGGTTTTCAGGTCTAGACATCACTGTTTTGGTTCCGAGTTAGAAATCTAATGATCTCGTTCTATTTATTCTTTTTGTTTGTTTCCTGGGTAATTTCGTGCACCAAAACCCCGAGGAGCTGTTGGCTATAAGAAGAGCCTATTACGCTCGATACAAGCGTTCCCTCGAGGAAGATGTTGCCTATCATACCAAGTGAGACACCCGAAGGGTATCTTCTTCTTTTATCATTCATTATGTTATTTCTCTTATTCTGAAAGGCATTCAAAATGGTTGGTTTTCATCAGACAAGGTAAATTTTCTGAGCTTTTATGCATTTGCTGGTTTTATGTTATCGCAAATAAAGTAAATGGCTATGCATGTCAAATTTTAATGATTTTATTAATTAGTTCAAATAGTTAATATTTTTAACTTTTCAGTTAAAATATTATGTGATTGTATAAAATTGAAAGCGGATTTTTAAATCCATAAACTAGAAAGGTTAGATTTTTGAAAATAAAATTTGGAAGACTAAATTTCAAGTGCATTAAGTATAGACATTTAGAGTTATGGTTGTTTGAGCTAGATCGGATCTACTTGTCAAATTAAAAACTAACCCGAATATTGATTCGTAGAGAGGCATCTATTGACTTGTGAATTGTTTGGATTGGTTGTTTTTTTTAATTGATTTTTGAATAATCCATACTCTCTTTTTTTCCTTCATAAATTCTTTTCTTAATTTTGTTTCTAAACTGGAAAGTTGAAGCATTAGGATCGAACGCCGTTTAGATTTCAATATATACTAATATCATTGAAGAAATAAGAGGCTTGACTGCTTTACCACTTCCTGTCTTTTTCTGTAATTTTTGTAATTTGTCAATATTCAACCTTTTAATTCACGCCAAACAATTATTCATTGATTAGATAAAATTCCTGTTTCACTGCATGCATTTTTTCCCCTTTATCCATATTTGAACTTTTTTTTTTAAGCTTTCCTCTTATGTTTTGTGTTTTTTATGGATTTTCAAATTCTGGTTTAATGGAACGTGTTGATGCTTTTTGTTTTTTCTCTTTGGGAAATAAAATAGAAATAAAATAAGAAATCTTTGCTGAGTAATATGTGATGAAAGTTTTTAACTTTGACCATTTTATGTTCTTTAACATTTTTCTGTTAAGCAAATTTTGTCACTTTTTTTTCCTGTTACCTTGGATATATTGGTGTGGATGAATTATATTTTAGTTTGGTTGAAATTGCTTGCATGCATAGTTTTTCAGTTACAGAGAGATGAGCTTTTGTTCTATATTCATTATGATGTTCCCATGGAAGAATGAATCTTGTAATATTGGTGCCATTTAGATAGTTTTATTTATAAGCGATGTTTTAGAGAAAGGCTTGATGTCGATAATAAAGCAGATCATAGAGTAATGATGTTAGTTGAAACCATGAGATTGTCTTGACTTGAATGGGTGTTTAAAGCTCTTGATATTGTAAAAAAAGAAGAAGTTGAAACCATGAAATTTTAAGTAAGTTAAGACAATAACTGTTGATGTTGGTTCCCAAACTATATAAACAAATTTGGGTTCTTGTTTTTGAACAATAAATCTAAAGGCAGACATCTTTTTGGGAAACTCCAATACTTTTGTATTTTTGTTATTGTTTTATTTTAACCCCAATTGGTCATTGGGTTTCAATTCAACCACAAATTCTAGAACACTTAAAAAGAAAATCACCCCAACATTCTTACATTTTTTTTGAGTTTTCTTCTTTCTTTTCTTTTGACCCTTTTTGTCTCCTTCAACTCCTTCTTTTGACTAAGTTTTTCTCATATTGGGAGGTATCAAATATATATAGACAATTATTTTATATATATATTTGCTTCAGTTGACTTCTTCCTTCCTTCTATGAAAACTGATTGATTTCTAAATAGAAAGTATGGGTTTTATATATATGATTTCTATTCAACTTTTTTCCTTGTCCTTTATCACCACTGTTCTTCCTTTGGAAAGAGAAAAAGACTCTGGTCATGAAAATGGAGATTAATTTGTTGGCGAATCTCATTGTTGAGCATTATTGATGTAGGATAGGTAGGCTAGCTACATTCATTTGCAAACACCAAGGATGATGTCCGACTTGCCTAATGTACCTTCCATGTATGGTTTTCTTTGTGTTTTTCTTTTCCCAAGCTCTATTATTTTGTTATATATGTATTGAATTTGTTGATTGAATTTTTTTCTAATAATGCAGACGTGATCCTGATTTCATGGAGCTGGTATGGGAAAATGGTCAAGTTCTCATTCGAGGTTTATCGTAAGTACATTTTAGCTTTTCTTTTGAAAAATATATATATATTATATATATTCTTTTCTTGTAGGTTGCTGTATTGTTGATATTCTTTGCTTACTTAGCTATTGCTGGATCTATATTACCTTATGAAGTAGCTTCAACTCTGAGACCATGGAAGCTTTGGTATGCAGTCAAAACTGGTTGGAAACTCCAAAAGAAAGTAAGTCTTTACTCTTAATTTGTTTAGATCCTTCAATTATATTTTCCTACACTTCACTTAGAAGGTTTACTTTGTTCTTTAGTATTACATTATCTTATCACTTAACAGAGTTGATTTGCTATCACAGATGATGGAGAAAATCATGAACCCACCCAAACTACGGTAGGCATTCTATATAAACTGTGATTAGAATTTGTCTCCATTGAAATTTTTTTCATATACCTTGAAAATTGAATTACTTTTAATGCATTTTCATTTCATAGGATAAAGGAAAAAGGAAGCTGGATGAGGACACTTGTGTTAGAAAAAAATCCAAACCTTCGAATTGTGAGAAAGCTATAAGTACTGAAGATATTGCCAAAGATTCCAACAACAATGGTAATTAATCTGTACTTATTATTAACTACTATGTTACTCAAACTTGAATGTCAATGTTAATATGAAATTGGAAAGGCTTAAATTATTAAGCAAAGCTAATTGGAAAGGCCATTATGATGAACCGATGATGTATTTGTAAGTTGATCAACACTACTGTGTTATGCTAATTGTTCAGCAAGTTATTGCTTAGATAAAGACTTGGATTATTAGAAGGGCCATATTAGAAATTTTAGATTCTTGTCAGTTCTGCATACTTTTCTAGATGAAACTACTGTGTTCTAAGTTGCATAATTTGCTATATGTAATTAGTACCGATGAAACTACCTCCACGAATATAACAGTAGTATGTAAAATTGTTTTCCTACTACACAATGCAATTATAGATTTATGTTTCCTTTTGCATATTGCAGATCAAGCTTCATTTGTACAATTGGCAAGGAAATATATGAAACGTGTAGTATTAGAACTTGATGCACTGAGTGGACCGGAGAAAGAATCAAATTAAATTATACATTTCTAAATTAGATTTTTGGCTTTTTTATAATATTTTATTTTTTTTATTTGTCATGACCTTTAGTGACGTTTTTAAGAAAAAGCACCGCTAAAAGTATAATATTTAATTTTTTTATTTTCATCACATTTAGCGGCGCCGCTAAAAATAATATTTTAATTTTTTTTATTTTTATGATAATTAGCGGCGTTTTTGCTAAAAAGCGTCGCTAAAAGTCTCATTTTTTAGTGGCGTTTGTAGGAAAAATGTCGCTAAAAGTCTTAGTTTTTAGCGGCGTTTGTTGGAAAAATGCCGCTAAAAGCCCTATCATTAGCGGCGTTTTTTATAAAAGCGCCGTTAAAAGTCCATACCTTAAGCGGCGTTTTTTCACAACAAACGCCACTAAATTTTGCGGCGCTTTCTTTAACGGCGTTTTTTGCGGCGCTTTCAAAAGCGCCGCAAATACTATTAGTGGCGCTTAAAAACGCCGCTAAAAGCCCAAAAAAACGCCGCTAAAAGTCTATTTTGGTGTAGTGTATCCTATCTAAATCATAGCTTTCATAAAAACATTTTTTAAATCGATACGTTTTACTCAAATGGTTTTCAAGATATGGTGATATGTGATATTTAAGGAATCTTGAGAAGAATTTTGCCCTAACTTATTGGGTTCGATTTTTCTCGTGAAACTTTAGGTATTACATGTTTACCCTTTTTAAGAAATTTGAGATTTATCAATTTCAAAATAAAAAAAACCTATTCTTGGGAATTCAAAGTGTTTTACCTTAACTTATTGGGTTCGACATTTTGTGTCTTGAGGTAGGAATTTCCTCAAATAAAGACGAGCTTAATTTTAAAGTAATGATGTGCTATACCTTAACTTATTGGGTAAAGTACTTTATTTCTTTGGGATAGGTAAGTCTTGGTTTTCTTTGAAATAAAAAGATCATATTTTATAATTTTCTTATTTTCAATATTGGGACATGATTTTATCGATTTGGTACCAATTTTTGGGCGTTATGAGGATGCTAGCCCTTCCTCATACGTAACCGACTCCCGAACTCGTTTTCTTGTTTTTGTGGACCAAAAATGTTTTTAAAACAAAACGCTTTACAAGGTGATCCAATCACACCTAAATAAAAAAGATTGGTGGCGACTCCCACTTTTTCGTCAATCCCCATTTTCTAAACCCGATTTTAAAATGGTTTCGAATTATATTTTCAATAATATACTTAACATCTCACTTATATTTTCAAAGTCGCACCTCAAGACTTATACCTATCATAAACCATGACTTAATTCAAGCACTCATTAGCAAAGCATATCAACCAATTTACACAAAACTCACCTTGACCGTGATCATATACACAAACATGAACATAGCAACCATGTTTCACATGTAGTAAGCCAAAGCTAAATTGCTAAAACCAAACACATAAAGTACTTAACCAAGAACACATAAAACCAAACTTAAACATAGTGATCAAGCCATTTTCGCATGGCTATATATTTACATGTTCCAAAATCAAACATTCCATCTATGCTATACATGCCATAAGCCCAAATTCAACTTAGTAAAATACCGAAAAACTGTCGATAGTGTGATTGGCTTTGTTGACAATCCCCGAGCTCGTAACGTGACTCCAAAATCTATAAAACAGAGATAACAAGGACACACACAGAGTAAGCTATTTAAGCTTAGTAAGTCATAAGAAAAAACTTATATATTAACAAAGGCATATTATCATTTTACTAAATAAGTCAATTACACATGATTTCGATTACAAAGTTATCATTTACTACAAAGGTCATACTTTAATTACCCATACATATCATAGGGCCGAATAAAAACATTCATATACACATATATATTTTCACTTTTAATATCACAATTACATCAATAGGCCGAATCCCTTATATGTTCAACTATGCTAACTCAAAATCTATATTCACATAACCTTTTATCACTTCAATTAACCAACTTACCTTGTTTTCATATAAATAACTAACACATACCTGAACCTGTAATTCAATTTCACATTCGGTCTTTACTTCACATTACCCATTGAACAGTTCGGAATTAAAAAGGACACGCTGATAGTCGGAAGCTCGTACAATGCCAATGTCTCAGACGTGGTCTTACATGTAATCACGTATCGATGCCACTGTCCCAGACAAGGTCTTACACGAAACAAATACGATGCCAATGTCCTAGACGTGGTCTTACACGTAAACACAAGTCGATGCCAACGTCCTAGACGTGGTCTTACACGATAACACATATTAGAAATCCTATGTCATGACATATGTATCCTATCTATTCCTAAGGTTCAGACGGGACTTTTGGACGTTAAATCTCGATCGGATCGAACTCGAAATATAGCTCCTTTGCTCATTTCACATTCTGCCAAACACAATTATATTCACAATAATTCCATTCATCATATAACATATATATATTATCAAATTTAACGACATTTATATGCTTATTGACTTACCTCGGATATCGACGGATGTAATCGACTACTCGACTACTTTTGACTTTTCCCAATCTAATTCCGTTTTCTTCTGTTCTTGATCTAAATAAATTCAAATTTAATTAATTTAACCATATATTCTTTCAATTTAATCTAAAAATGCATAAATGGGTAAATTACCATTTTGCCCTTGACATTTTACACTTTTTACAATTTAGTCCCTATTGCATAAAACACAAAATACACAAAATTTGCATATACTATTCTTAGGCCAAATATTCACTAGCTCTATACAAGTCCATATATTTTATTTTTTTCACATATTAGTCCCTCAAAAATTTATTTTTACAATTTAGTCCAAATAACTCAAATTCATCAAAAATTCAAAAACAAAACATGTTAATCAAACACATATATTTCATATTTCATCATCCAACAACAAAAATAACAATCTATCATCAATGGCTTAACTCAATATATTCATCAAAATAAAAAATTGAAGCATGAGTTTTGTACATTTCATAGCAACGATCTCAAAAACGTAAAAAATTATCAAAAATCGAAACCTAAACATACCTTAATCAAGCTAAATTGGTGCCGAATACCCAAAGCTTTTCTATTTTATTTTTCCTTTATTTGTTTCGGTCAAAAAGAAAGAGAATGGCTTTTAAATTTTGTGATTTATTTTATTATACTAATACAATTTTAATATACTAATATAATTTTAACTTATAAAATTAATATATAAAAACTATATATTATAAACATGTTGTCGTTCACTATCTTTAAAAATGGCCAAATTTCCTATTAAGGACTTCGCATTATAAAGACATTAGCAAGTTAGCACTTTACACATTAATTAGCCAATTTCTCCTTTTACGCGATTAAGTCCTTTTATTTAATCGGACACTCAAACAACAAAATTAAAACATGAAAATTTAACACAAGTAAATTCACACATAATAAACACTGAAAATAATTTTAAAATAATTTTTAGACTCAGATTTGTCGTCCCGAAACCACTATTCCGATTAGGGTCAAAATCGGGCTGTTATAGGCTTGGTTTCGCTTTCCATTTTTATGTCCTCAAGTGGACCATCTGTATATATTCGCACTCTTAACAAGGTAAAATTTATATTAGATTTTATAATTATTAAATATATTTAAAATAAAATAATATACTAAAATTTTATTTAAATAGGTGGAACCATTCGCCGAGTTACAGGAGAATACCTATCGCTCTTGAAGATATACAACTTCTATTAGACTAACGGTCGGGAGCGCATGTAAGTATTTATTTCATTTTGAACTATATATACATAACATAGTCAATTTCGTATTTCGTATTATGTATATAACTAATATTTTTATCACGTTCATATAGTTTCAATGGATATCATACGAGGATCCAGTAATTCAGGCAGTAATTCCAGATGAATTCCTAGAAAATCTGAACATCTGGCACGTTAGGGTTCCTTTGGTCACCTACGCTACCATTGAGATGCACCAGACGGATAGAGTGCTGTGGCAATTCGGATTCTAAAAATCGATTCTCGTGACAACTGAAGTGCTCGATGATGAGCACAAAATTGACTTATGGTGACCAAATACGCATTGGCCTCTTTTCTACCCGGAGTATATCGAAATGTGGGAAAATCGGTATGATAATATACCTACTCGCAAACCGATTATCGTTCCGGAGTTAGCGTGTGATCCGAATTACATGCCATGGTTTATGATCCATGGCAAGCCATATTTGTTCTCAGAAGAGGAGAGGCATCGACAAATTCATGTCGAAAAAGAACGATGGGGCCCTTTAAATCTAAGGACAAGAGATGGCGAGGCGGGCGCATCAACAGCGCCTATGCAATTACTGGCCCCAACGAAGCAAGCGATGATACCCACAACATTACCCCTTCAGATTATGCAAGGTGCGTATTCTAACCCTTATGTGTATCCTAATCCTTATATGTATCATTTTTCCACTCTTATGCAAGGTTGGAATATATGACCCGGTACATCTTATTTCCCGATGACTTCGAGTCAACCAACGATATATAGGCCATCATCCTAGGAGGGGCCGCATGAGGCACCGTTGGAGAGCTCAACTCATTTCTAATCCTCACCACCTTACAAGATTCAAGCCGATTACATTCATTCACCGTGGGTGATGCAAACACCTCCGCGATATTTGTTTTATCAAAGTAGGTCATCTTCCCAACACCCACAACCAGAAGCTGATCCCAAACAACCACAACCCCGACCTGAAGCTGAACTAAGAAAGAATCCAACGTGTAACCATCGACCACTCCTATGTGGCACTGATTCTGACCGACACATGCATTGATTTATTTTTAAATATTTTTGTACAAATTATTTTTATAATGTTTCATTTAATAAAATAGAAGTTCTTTTGAATATTTTTGTACAAATTATTTTTATATAGTTTCATTTAATAAAATATAAGTTTTTTTTGAATATTTTTGTATAAATTATTTTTATATTGTTTCATTTAATAAATTATAAGTTGTCAAAACCCTTTTTTGGAAATCGACTTTAAATTTTAAAAACGAAGATGGAGTTGCCACCAATATTTTTTATTAGTTGTGATCGGATCACTTCATAATTTGATCATTTTAATAAAAGGTTAGATTTACTAAAACGATGATTTTCGGTCTACAAAATCCAGGAAATGAGTTCGTGAGTCAGTTACGCATGAGGAAGGATTAGCAGACTCATAACGCCCAAAATTGGTACCTAGTTGATTACTTGATGTCTTAGTGTCGAGAATTGAGAATTCAAAGAAAATTTAAAGTACGATCCCTTTTTTTGCATGGTGTTATTTGATAAAATTATCGCTAACTAAATTAAACTTTATGAAAAATGTCTTATTATTTTGAGTTAATCGAGAAGAAAAGATCATGCCCCTTAAGTTAGGGCATGAGGTCTCGAATCCTCAAAAACAAGAATAATAGCCATTTAATTATTACCTAAGTCCTATGTGTACTGAATTTTAAAAGGATATTTGATTATTTTGGTTCTAGGAAGAGGTCATACTCTGTAAGTTAGGAGCACGACTCCTCGAATACCAAAAATAACGAACATTGATTCGGTTTTAATTATTTTTTCTCTTTATGCGCTTGCGCCGAAAAACGATGAATGTATGTAGCAATATTTACAATGTACGATGATGGCAAAATTATGATATTAACAAAATAATAACATAAATAATGAAATAAAATGACAATACTATAGTGAATACAACAATAAGAAATAATAGTAACAATAAAAAAATATTCAATTAATAATACTATATAATAATGATAATGATAATAATGAAATAATATAAACATGTATGATAATAATATAATTACATAAAATATTGATATTTGAGCAAATTTTAACAAAAATAGTATTAATTAGCAACGATAATCACTTAATAGTATTAATAGCATCAATAATTAAAAATAAAGGACTAACATAAAATAATCAGGAAATTCGAGGGAAAAATGTAAATTATGCAACTTAAAGGGTGAAAATTTAAAAAAAAAAAAGCAAGTGCAAGGATTTAATTAGATGAACAGGGGACTAAATTGAAAATGCAATAAATTTTAAAGTATAAAGTATAAACAAATAGAACATAAAAGCTCAAATTAAAATAAAATAGAAAAGTACGGGGACTCAAAAGGAAATTATCCCAAACCCGTTTCATTTCTTAGGCCAACATGGGTAAGGGACTGACTTGTAAAGAAATTAAAATTAAAGGGGTGAAATTAAAAAATTAAAAAAAGAAATAGGACGAAATTAAAAAGGGGAAAAAAAGAGAAAGGACCAAAGTGGCAATTAGACCCATCCCTTGCGAAAACACGCGGATCCTAGGAGGATCAGGTCGGATATTCGGGTCAGGTTTGAAACGGCGTTGTTTTAGGCGTCTATAGCCAAGCCCAAAATGACATCGTTTTGAGGGGGTTATATAAGTTAAAATGTTAAAAAAAATTCATTTTTATCAGTTTTTTTTTTAAAAAACTATTCCCTTTCTTTTTTTTCTCTCAAATCCCCTCTTTGCTTCCGGCCACAAGGCTGCCGTAGCCACCAGTCATCAGCGTCGGCGACTGCCGCCTCCGGAGGTCGAAAATTCCTAAAAAAAAATTCCTTTTTGCCCCCTTTTCACGTGGAATACACATCCGGGGTTAAAATCCCCAAAAACTCAGCCAAAGTTCGGTTATGGACCAAGAAACCTTTTGCTTTCTCCCTTTTCCGACGGGGCCCTCGACAAAACCTTAGGGGTTTCGAGGCTTCTCAAGTCAGGGAAAAGGGAGTTCTATGATGACACTTTAACAAGTAAAAAAAATTGCATCTTTTGTTTTTTTTTTGTTTTGAAAATTAAAAAAATTAAAAGAACTACACCATCTGCATTGTATGACCGGGTTATTTCAATTGGGCCTTTACAGAAGTTATTTCAATATGGATATGTTGGCATTGTATGACCGGGTTCCTACACCATCCGCATAACTTCGCTTGGTTAATTTTTTCCCAAATATCCATATTATCACGTATTCTAGTCGGGAACGGTCGATCTTTTCGTTTGCGACGTAATTCTCTATCCGGTAATAACTTAAACGGAGTAAGCGATATAGATTGTCACTTGCGTTCATCTAGGACTGGTAGGAATATGTGTTGTACATGTATTCTAATTTTTACACTTCGTCGACATAGCTCTTGGGATCCAAACGAAGATTATGACAAGTTGTAATTATATGAGTGCATGAATAACGAACTATGTCAAACCTCCTATAGTTGCAAGTCCTATTTTTGAGCTGTACACGACATTGTCCACCGAGAATACCTTGGTTCGATTTATCGAACTCCATCACACGAAACCATAGGTTATCGCGGTCGTGACACACTACGCGTATGAAGTTGGACCGTGCATTGGCCTTATTAATTTCTTGTACTACCTTCCGGCACCATACATGGTCTCCTTACATTTGGCCTTTATAACTCATTGCTTGCTTTGGGAACAATGCCACCAAATAGAAGTATGTCTCTCGCACAACCGAGGTTATCGGCAAATGACACATTCCTTTTAAAACAAAATTGATGCATTCAGCCAGGTTTGAGGTCATCTAACCATATCGTAGGTCGCCGTCGTATGATTGTGTCCACTGATTTAAAGGTATGCTACAGAGGTAGTTTGCACTTGATTGTTAATTGACCATAAAATCGCCAACATCTCATGAAAACAATCCTTATTGATCTCGTACCCTGACAATATAAGTGGATAGTGATAGTTACATACCACTCTTCCATTCAGAACAAATTGAATATTACAAAACAAATAATACTAGTGGCGATTAAATACCCATGTTGGTCACTTGTCATCATTCAGCAGTAGACCGATATTACCTGTAGTAGTTGGACTCAACGTGCCTTAGACAATATCAATGGTGTAAGAGATCCAAAGGCTTCATTGTCGTTCAATTGTAGCTAGTATTCCAGGGCCCCGATCTGATATAACGTAGATATCAGGTTGGGGGCAGACATGCCTCCTCAACCTAGAAAGAAAGAAATCTCAGTCGTCACCTGACTCCCCCAGTGTTATTGCAAATACAATTTGAAGGATCCTCCCATTACCATATTGTGCCATAACTAGCAATAGCCGATGGGTATATCTACCATAAATAAATGTACCATCAATTTGTACCAATGACTTGCAATATTGAAATGCGTCCTGACATTGCTTAAAGCTCTAAAATAGACGCTTGAATGCTTGGCATCCACGGAGCAAGCGGCTGTTGTAGTATGCAGGAACCTTTTCAAAGTCTGTTACATAACCTGGGACGTACCTCTCCAGAACTTGACACCACTATCACACCTCATTATATGAAGCGTCTCACCCATTGTGCATCTTCTCCAAAGCCTTCTACTTAGCTATCCAAGCTTTGCGGTAAGAAGGTGTGTATTTGAATTGGTTACAAATATTGGCAATTAAGACCGACATAGTAGTGCTGGGATCTGCTTCCACTATCTGTAGTATTAAGCCTACTATCATATCTGAATCTAGCTTGGGATGATCTTGTGAAACACTTGCCAATCCATGAGTACGTTAAATAATGTAACATTAAATAATAATTGTAATACTCAAAAACCCTAAACACCAGTGGTATCGTACCAGAGGCAACACACGTATGCAAATCGGTGAACTTCTTTATCTTTCACAACCCTGTCCTCTTCTTAACCAAAGCCATGATTTTCCATGAACATGTATTGTCTCACACTGCACACTTGGCCCCTGTAACACCCTTAACCCGTATCCATCACCAGAGTAGGGTTACAAGGTATTTCCGATCAATACATACCATTTAACATACATATCTCACACATTTATGCATTCATACTCAATATCATTTAATCACAATCACATTGTCCCTTATAATGGCCTACAAGGCCTTTAACATGCTTTAGAAGAGGTTCGGGACTAAATCAATATCATATGAAAATTCTGGAAACTTGTAAATTTTTCATGTAAACCAGGGTCACATGCCCGTGTGAATAGGCCGTGTGCCTCACATGACTAGTAGACATGCCCGTGTCTCAGGCCATGTGAAAACAGGGCATACATACTGACTTGGGTCATACGGCCGATCACACGCTCGTGTGTCTAGCCCGTGTACCCTTCGAAGTGGCCACACACGCCCATGTGCTAGGCCATGTGTTAGGCCATGCCAAAACTGTAGGGTATACTGAACTTATGCAACACGGCCAAGTCACAAGTGCTAGGCCGTGTGCTAATTAAGGGGTATACTAACTTGTACTACACGGCTAGTCACACGTCCGTTTGTGAGGCCGTGTGGAGCATATTAACGTCAATTTAATTTCAATACTAAGGGACACGCGGTCGTATAACATGATCGTGTGTCACACACGGCTGAGACACACGCCCGTGTGGATAAAAAATGGCCATTTGCAAGGCCAATTTGCCACCTCATTTTGCACATACCTACATAAGTGGTACCATTTCAAAACACAAATATGCAGCCAAATCAATCCCAATTCATGCACATTTCATGCTATACAATTACAACCATTTCACTTACTCAAATATAAACCAAAACAACATCAACAATATGGTTCATTTACCATAATTCACATATATGGTTCATTCAATAAAACCATTCCAAATGTGCATTATCAATTCAACCTTCTTTATTCATTATAGGTTAATATACCTAATTCAAAACAAATCCATTTACACATATATATACATGAACCAAATCATCATCACAAGTCAACTTAAATGGCCCAAAATACATGTTCATCAAACATATCAAAATGACTCAAGCCTATACATGCCATATACCATATATACACAACTCAAAAGTACCAAAATATATGTCCGATAGTGTGATAAAGTTCCTGTCGAACCTCGGTTCTGAGCTAGCTATGATATACTATAAAACATAGAAGAAATTAAACAAAGTAAGTTATAAAACTTAGTAAGTTCTTATGTAAACATGAAATAATCTCAACATTTATTAACATTTTCAAAACGGATAACATAATTAGCATTTATAGCATTAATCAATGAGTTAACATATAGTTAAACCACATTGTAACTCATAAGTCCTCAACATCTTCTAACACGTTACTTGAGCAGTTTTCCGTACATACCTGAACAGATACTTATCTAATTCTCGACAATTCTCTTATCAGACCACTTTGGCTTATAAATACTTATGATACAAATTTATCGATTTCCTGATGCCATAGCCCAACTATGGTCTTATACGTACATTGTCAAGGCACTGTCGTGATCTTACATTCATATGCCATAACCCAGTTATGGTCTTATTTTCCGATTTGCCATAGCCCAACTATGGTCTTATTCCGCAACTCGTATGCTTAAACCGTACATTTAGATTAAATATCTCCAAATTTAACTAATAAAATACATATGATCTCAATTCTATCCATCAATTAAACGATTGCATAATTAAGTTCAATTATACGAACTTACCTCGTATACGGATTTGACAAAACGGACCGACTACTGATAACCTTACTTTCCCCCCGATCTAAATCCGAATTCTTTCTTTCTTGATCTATATGAATTCAAAATTAACTTATTCAATCACATATTCTTTCAATTTAGTCCATATCACACTTTAAAGCACTTTTACACTTTTTCCCCATTTCACAACTTTTATAATTTAGTCCTTATTTCACAAAACATAAAATTCACATAATTTCAATAAAACCAATGCTTTCCGAATTACCCATATACCCCTAGCAGCCCATATTTTCCATTTATTTCACATTTCAACCACTCAATTTGTACTTTTCACAATTTAATCCCTATTATGCTTTTTCATCAAAAATCACTTAATAAAACATGTAAAACTATCATCAAGCTTTCATATTTCAACATTAAATATCAAAGAACACATAGATTCAACAATGACAACTCTCAAAATCTTTAACAGTTTCAAAATTTAAGGTACGGGTTAGCTAGAATACGAAGCAACGATCTCAAAAACATAGAAATCATTAAAAATCGAGTAAAAATTACTCACCAATTAGACCATGCAATAGCCAAACCCTAACAAGCTTCAGTTCATTATTTTTATTTTGATATTCGGTCACCAAGAAGAAGATGAACAGAATTTCATGTGTTGTTATAATTTTATTAACTTAATTTATCAATTTACCTATTTACCCTTAATGAATAAACATAGAAATTTATATTGCATGTCCATTAATGTCCATTAACACAACCAATGGTCTAATATCATCATAAGGACTTTTAATTTATTATTCCATAGCTATTTAATACCTTTAACTATTAAAACTCACGTTTTACTCTTTACGCGATTTAGTCCTTTTTCTAAATTTGAGCAATTAAACAATAAAATTAAATCACCAAATTTTCACACATATCAATTAACATTCTATGAATACCAAAAATAATATTAAAATAAATTTTTGAAGCCGAATTTGTAGTTCCAAAACCATTGTTTCGATTTAGCTAAAATCGGGCTGTTACAGCCTCGAACTTCTCGGATTTGAATTTAACCATGTGGTAGTTAACCCCATTCTTGATGCTATATTGCTTCAATGCACTGAGAAAACCATCCTTATTGGAAAACTCCTTACCAACTTCCAATTCACTCGAATCCAACGACGAACTTGTGTGGTCACGCCTCCTGTGTGGTAGATTTGGAAACTTTAACGCATCATCTGTCGATAGATCGACATTATTCATGTAGGATAGAGGCGAGTATCCCATGAATCATGAATCTTCTTCTTCTTTATCTAAACCCTCTTTACCGTCTTCAGGTTCATTTGGAACAGACTTCGATTTAGAAAATAATACAACTTCTGTACCATCGGCAGTGGGCTCCAGAGATAGATCTACATCAGACTCATCATCCGACCCACCAACATCTACAGTGTAGGAGGTCCCCTCACCGGTGGACGTCGTAAGGAGTACATCATCCGTCATTGTGTACATTTCAAAACGTCCCCAATTAGATGTGAATTGCCAACCACTAGAAGTTGATGTCATTCCCAGTAAGTTTTTCCAGCATTGAACATTGACCCATCGAGGTGCATGTCCCATCCGCTAACGGAGTGTCGGGCAAGGGTCGTGTATTCCGTCTTGCCACAAAAGATGGACGATTCTGTGTTTTGCCTCTCTCTAGCAGAGTATTGGGCAGGGTCATGTATTCCTCTCGAATGGTAGTAGATGTTGAAGTAGCAAGTGCCTTGTATGACATTGAAAATTCAACATATAACTCAAGATAGGGTGATCCACTAACGAGGTGTGTCTGCACCATCGCCTCCAAGCCATGAACACCTTTGATATCAAATGAGTCATATGTCACGGGATTAGCCGAAGCATAAAATCGAGACTTAATAGACAAAACTCTCATTGGCGTCATTTTGAGTATTTTGCGCCTAATTCTTTTACGAAGTTTTGTCAATTCTATGTTTTGGTTAAAAACTAGTTATGCTGAAACAACACCGTTCTCGGTGTTCATGACCTCACCGTCGTAGTAAATAACATCACTAATACGTCCACTCTTTTTCAACCAAATTATCTGTCGAAAGAAATTCAAAACAAAAAACATTATGCAAAAATATAATGATTCGTATAAATATTAACATGATAAATCAACTTATACCTTCTCAACTTCTTTAATTTTTATTCTTCTGAACTTCTTCAATTTCGCTTGCTGTAACTTATGCAACGAGAGAATAAAATTTGGGTCATTTATAGCCTAAGGGATAGTGGGATACTCATTTCTGTACAATTCCACGAATAGTAGGGGTTGAAATTTGTAGGAAAAAACGCTCCAAGGAGGATGCACTATCAGCAACGCTACTGAAAAGAGCGTCCAACTGGGAGTTTTTTCAGTACTTTTGCTGACAGTGCATCTTGATTGGAGCGATTTTCAACCCCAACTATTAGATTTCTCGGGAATCCCGGGATATTTTTTCAGGATCATCAGTACAAAACAAGCGTCTAGTTGGAAGCTTTTTCTGTGCTATTACTGACTACGCATCCTACTTAGAGTGTTTTTTCAAAAATAAAATAAAATAAAATCCATCTCGTCAAAATAATTTTTTCAAAACACATCACGTCAAATTTATTTTTTCCAGAACAATACTTAGCAATTAAAAAAACCCTAAAACCTCAAGCCCTAAGCCTTAAACCCTAATTTAATTTTTCTTAAACCTGAATCAAACCCAAAACCCTAAACCTAAGACCTAATTTTCAATTAACCCACGGGAGACTACACAGCCAAAAGTGCGTTCCTGTCAACGCTTTTTACTAAAGCGCGTCCATGTCAGCGGGCTTTGCCTGACACGAGGAAAGACACGTCCTTGTCAATGCGCTTTTCTGCGTTAACCCCTGAAAACGCATCCACGCCAGTGCATTTTTGGGTTTTCAGTCCATACCCGTTATTATTATTTGGAACAGCCCATTTCCGTAATTTCGAAAATGGGCCTTTATTGGTACTATACCTTTATAAATCGATTCAATCATTTTCTTTCCTTTCAGTTTTTGTTTTTTTATGGATCTTGAGTGGTTCATTTAAAGGTTAGTTTAATTTTTTTAGTTTAAATTGGTATGTTGACCGGTTTGTTTGATTGATTAGTCTAAATAATATATAAAAAAATCATTTTTGATACTTGAATTTGTATTTTATATTTTGCTACAACAGCAAAATAAAGCCTATGATCACGGGTTTCATTGTCTTGTGTGGTGTCCTCTGGACTTTGGATGGTTTAAAGGTAATACGAATGCATTTATATTAAGCTTTAACTCTATGGCGCCAGTAGAAGGAGTTGCACAAGATCATGATAGTTGCTGCATTTGGGGTTTAGAAAAAGGATTGGTTCATGCCCTATATTAGAGGAAGAATTATAGAGAGCTTATGAGGGATTTTCGATCGCATGGGAGAAGGGTGCTAGGAAAATTGTGCTGGAAACAGATTCCAAGAAAACAATCGACATTTTCAAAGGAGGTGAAGAGGGGACTTTGCCAATTTCCAGAAGAATTCAAAGACTTATCACAATTTTGGTTGGTTCTGATTAATCACGTACCACAAGAACTTAATAAAATGGTTGATGGGCTAACTAGATTGACCCTGCGTTTCATCACTCATCATAGTGAATTTGATGTTCCTCCTGTTATTTGTAGCAGAGAAAGATGTAGGCATGATGGTCAACTAATTCTGGTTTCTTTTTTATTTTACAAACAAACAAAAAAAATCCTTAAATTTCACTTGATTAAAAGGAACTATTAACAAAACATTATTGACGAATGAAATTATTATGTATAAGGTCACAAGAACATGGATTCATTATTTTAAAGTAAATTCTTTATTTTAAAACTAAAAAAAAAAACTCACTTTTAAAATTTATAAATAATGTGGTAAGCTTAGATTCAATTTTCAAATTATTGGAGTCTAATTTGGTTAGAGAGGTCTTCAAACCAAAAGAAAAGATAATGACAATACCTAGCTGACACGTAAAAGTAGTAGAAAGTTCTATGAGAAATTTTATGTAGTAGTTGGTATATGTTTAGGGTGAAATTATGTTCCATTAACTTCTAAGTTCAGCTTTTGTCATATAAAATCAAAATCCCAAGATTTTCCAGGAAATTTCCTGATGGAAAACTTACTTGATGGAAACACACATTTTCATAAACCTAGTTTAAATAGTGCATATTAGATTAGGTTGATATTCACTATTATGTCATCGCACTCAAAAACAAAAAGACATGAAAGTTGACTATCCAATTCTTTATGCCCAAATCTTGATATGATTCAATGGATTGACAATGACTAGAGATTACGAATGATCTGACCAATTCCATCTTTACCTTCATCTCTATATGACTATAGAAGTATAAAATATTCCTTTCAAACAAGAAAAATGCAATTTCTGTTCACTTTCCCTTTGACTGCCATAGTAGTTGGTATATGTTTAGGGTGAAACTATGTTCCATTAACTTCTAAGTTCAGCTTTTGTCATATAAAATCAAAATCCCAAGATTTTCCAGGAAATTTCCTGATGGAAAACTTGCTTGATGGAAACACACATTTTCAGAAACCTAGTTTAAATAGTGCATATTAGATTAGGTTGATCTTCACTATTATGTCACCGTACTCAAAAACAAAAAGACATGAAAGTTGACTATCCAATTCTTTATACCCAAATCTTGATATGATTCAATGGATTGACAATGACTAGAAATTATAAATGATCTGACCAATTTCATCTTTACCATCTGTTAATTATGACTCCTATTTCAGTCAAATTTGAGAAGTAATCTTCTAGTTAAACTCTGTTTATTTGTTTCAATTAAACACTGATTAGTTTAGATTATTTTATTATTATTTGACCTATGAATTTAGCCTATAAATAGACTCTTTTACAACCTTAGAAAATACACCCATTAGAGATTAGAACTCATAACACATTTAGAGAATTTTGTGTTTACGTTTTGAAGGTTTTTTTGTTTTCGGGTTTTCGGGGTTTAGTTTTTTTATCTCTATCTTTTGTACTCTTCGTTCTTTTGCCATTATAGTAAAATTATCTTTGGTCGTGGTTTTTTATCCTCTTTGGAGGGATTTTTCCACGTTAAATTTGTATGTTCAATTTCTCAATTTCTTCTGCTATTTTTATTTGTTCGTTGCTTAATCGGGACGATCCTAACACCATCATCTCTATGACTATAGAAGTATAAAATATTCCTTTCAAACAAGAAAAATGCAATTTCTATTCACTTTCCCTTTGACTGCCATGTATGAATTAGTGTAGTTTACTTCTCTCCTTGAAATATAACAATAACCAGAAGCAGATTTAGTGAAAAAAGTGAACATCAAAAAGCTAAAAAGATGGCCACTTTAAGCCTACTTTCTAAATCATACTACATAGTTTTTGTTCTAAGTCTCAGCTTCATTGGTTCCTTTCCATGCCTTGATGATCAACGAGAAGCTTTACTGGAATTCAAGGATTTACTATTTGGAGAGTTGATGACAGACAACTCAACAGACATGTTTCTTGGTGGCTTAGAGACTTGGAATTCCAGTTCAGAATGTTGTCAGTGGGCTCTGGTGGAATGTAATTCACAACAGGTGACTGGTCTGAATCTCTACAGTGTTTTTCCTACACTAGGAAAGACTTCAACTGTTTTGGCTCCTATTTTCAGGATAAAGACCTTGATGTCACTTGACATTTCCTACAATTCAATACAAGGTGAAATTCCAGGGATTGGATTGAGAAACTTGAGCGAGCTGGTGTATCTTGACATTAGAGGAAATAGCTTCAATGGTTCAATTCCTTTGCAGTTGTTTCATTTGGCTAACCTGGAATTCCTTGATCTAAGTGATAATATGATTGAAGGGTGTTACCTAATGATGTTGTTGGTCTTAAAAGCTTGAAACAATTGAGCTTGGATGCCAACTTCATTCATGGAGAGCTTCCTGAAGAGATTGGAAACCTCATTGAACTAAAGAAGTTTACAGTTCATGGTAATCAAATTTCTGGCAGGATTCCATTGTCAATATTGCAGCTAAGAAAGCTTGAAGTTCTAAACTTGAAGAACAACTCATTTTCCTTGGAGATTCCAGCTGATGTTGGGAGCCTGGTGAATCTAACAACTTTAGACTTGAGCAAGAACCGGTTGAGTGGCGAAATCCCATCATCGATACAGAAGATGAGGAAGCTGGAGGCACTTCAACTAGAGAACAATATGTTGTCTGGTGAGATCCCAACATGGTTATCTGATCTCAAGGAGATGAAGAAGTTGCACCTTGGAGGAAACAAACTAGCATGGAACAACAATCTGGCTATCGAACCAAAATGTAAGTTATCTTCTTTATCATTGAGATCATGCAGTGTTAAGGGGCAGATTCCTAGCTGGATCTCTAATCAAACTGATCTTATTTACTTGGATTTGAGTGAGAATGATCTTGAAGGAGACTTCCCACAGTGGTTAGCTGAAAGAAATCTTGGAACTATTATTCTATCAGATAACAAACTCACAGGTTCTTTGCCATCTCAGTTGTTTCAATCTCGAAATCTATCGGTCCTTGCATTGTCAAGGAACAACTTTTCTGGGGAATTGCCAGAAATCAATACTACTTCAATTATGGTCCTCTTGCTCTCAGAAAATAATTTTTCAGGGCCACTACCAAAATCTATCTCCATTATCCACAGGTTGTTGCTACTGGACTTGTCACAGAACAGCTTCTCTGGCAATGAATTTCCAGCATTTGGACATAGCTTAATTGCTTTTGTTGATGTTTCTTCCAACAATTTCTCCGGTGAAGTTCCTTCATAGCTTAATTGCTTTTGTTGATGTTTCTTCCAACAATTTCTCCGGTGAAGTTCCTTCGGATTTCGGACTCTTTACGGTGATGCTTTCGTTAAGTCAAAACGGCTTTTACGGTCCATTGCCTGAAAATTTCAGCGATTTGATTATGCTTGAGCACCTTGATCTTCATGACAACAATATCATTGGTGAATTTCCAGATTTCTTCTCTCAAATGTCCTCTCTTCAAGTTCTTAATCTTAGGAACAATTCCATTAAAGGATCAATCTCCAATGATCTGTCAAGTCTTAGCAGTCTCAGAATCCTAGACCTCTCCAACAACTACCTCAAGGGTGAAATCCCTCAAAGCTTGGGAAACCTTACAGGGATGATTGAAACACCTGATGCCCCATTAACACTTTCTGAAATCTTCAAATTTCCAGTTGAAATCCATGATTTGATAGTAAATTGGAAGAAAGCAAAGCTGGGCCTTTCGATCCGAAACCGGGATATCTATACATTTCTGGACTTGTCAAAGAACAGGTTATCAGGAGAAATTCCACATTCATTAGGTGGTCTCAAAAGCTTGAAGCTACTTAACCTTTCATTCAATGAACTTTCAGGCAAAATCCCAATCAGTTTTGGTGATCTAGAAAATGTCGAGACCTTGGATTTGTCACACAATAGCCTTGCTGGTGAAATACCAGGGACATTTTCCAAGCTCCTGGAACTAAATTATTTAGACTTGAGCAACAACAAGCTTGGTGGTAAGATTCCTGGAGGACCTCAAATGGATACCCTGGTTGATCCAAAGATGTATGCCAATAACAGTGGACTATGTGGGGTGCAAATTGAGGTTCCTTGTGAAGAAGATTTGGTGCCACCGGGGCCACCATTGAGGAAGAAACAGGAACCAAAGTTTTCATGGATAGCAACAGGAGTTGGGTACCCTGTTGGGTTCTTGTCTTCAACTGCAGTGATGTATGTCTTAGGTTATTTCAACACTGCACCGGCGTATCACCGTCGGGGACGCCGTCGTAGTTCCCTGAGGTGATTGACTCAAAGATACACTAAAAATCCTAATTACAAGCAATATAGTTACGATAAGATACAGAAATGGTTACACTGTAATTTTAAAAAAATAGGATAAGGATATGACAATAAAAAAGTATTTTTAATATATATTTTATATTAAAATACTTAAATTTAAATAAAAATATTGATATAAGTTGGTTGAAAGTAGTAAAGTGGAAAAAAGAGTGATGAATATGTAAAATATTTTTTAAAATGTGAAAAATGGAAACACCAAAAACAATAAAGCAAGTACAAACTTGAAAACTCCTCAAACAAATTAAATTTTTGTTTGAAACGGATTAAGATTTCCATCAAAAATATTACGGTATGTTTGGTTCAATGGAATGCCTATTACGGTCTTATTCCATTACGTGTGTAAGCAAAAAATTCGCTGATTTCTGGGGGATTTCTATTCTCTTCTCAAACCACCGTTTAGCTATTACTTTCCAATTTTTACCCTCCCAACCTGCAGCTCTAAAAGCAAGAGCAAGCAGAAGCTACCAGCAAAGCCACCCCACAAGGCTCCACTGCTCCACCCTCCCGATTTCTTGTTTTTGAGGCAAGTGCTTAGCGGCTAATTTCTCTTTTCTTCTTTTCTTAATTTTCAGTGCTGCTGGATTCATTTTCCTTTTCTTTGATTGATTAATAAACAAATTTTATCAAATTGATTGATTACAAGACCTTGTTTAAATTTACTTTGTTTTCCCCCTAATTTGGTAGGATCCAAGTAAATCAAACACTCTTTGCTCTACAGAATTTCAGTCACCTCTATTTAAGGTAAAATTTTGATTGTCGATGAACCCTATTTTAGCTTTTATGATTGAAGACTGTGCGATGATCCAAGTTTATTCATCGATATACAATTGACTTAAAAAATTATTTTATTTTTGCTTTTTAATTTTCCCTTTTGTCCAACTTGTACGGACGTATATTCGGTTTTGAAACATAGAATTTCGTTTTTTAGTTTGGTTTTTATATGATCTACAAGTAAAAACCTATATTCGGATCTGCGATAGGTGGAAGGTGGTGTTTTTTGTTAGAATTTTTTTTTCATGTTTGAAAGGATTAGGGCATGAAAGGATTAGGGCAACAATGATTTCCTTCTGAAGTTTTTTTTTTCTTTGAAAGGGAAAAGATCTTGTTTTGGTTTACTTTTTTTTAGTATTTTAATAATTTAATGATCCAAATCTACCAACCAAACCACGAGGAAGAAGCTTGATACCCGTTTCCCAGCTGTAAGCTTCATTTTTTTTATATTTTCTTTTCTTTGAATTTGGTTAATTTCTTTGCTTTATCTCATTGTTAATTTGTTCAGAGTATTTGATTTTTTTGATTAAATTCGAATTGAATTGAAGTCCTGGGTACTTAGCTTTCGTCTTATATCTGCGTTTCCTTTTTTTTCCTTCTTATTTCCCTTCATCTTATTTCCCTTTTTTCCTTCTTATTTCCCCATCTCTGCTGCTGCTTTTTTCATTCGTCTTGACATTCATCGTGTTATTTCAAGGTTGATTTAGTTTGCTGTAAGAGACATGTAAAGGTGACGACTTTTCATGATCTTTGGATAGTTATTTCTAGAAAAATTTTGAGGTCGATTTAGTTTGATTTTAGACATATAAAAGTGATGACTTTTGAATTGGGTTTGTACCTTATTTGATTGCTTCAATAATCTGGGATTTGATCAAGGTTTTGTATCTTATTTCTCAATATAGTGAAGCTGGTTTTTGCTGCTTTATTTTTTCTGGGTTTTGGTTTTTATGAGGATTAAAGTCACTAGTCTTATTTATTTATTTATTTTGGATTTATGGAATTTGACTTTACTGATGTGGTAATTATTAGAAAAGCTTATGTATATAATGATCATGATGTGCTGTTTTACTTCTAGGTTTTATGAACCAATTTTTTTGTTCTTATTGTTTCATCATGCATGATATTTAATACATCCAGGGATGAAGTTATAGTGGAAATGGGAAATTAGCCATTTTGTTACTGCAAAACTTGAAATAAAGTTCAATTCTTCTCTATATCATGCCTTATTGTTTTTCTATAATATCTTTATCTTAGTTTGCTATATACAATTGCATGTTCTTAGCTTCAGTCATATTATTTTGGGTTTACATACGTATTGGATGCTTTTTAAAATTGCATGTTCTTAGCTTTATTGAGAGGTTTAAGTATACTCCTCTTCTTCACAATCATTGATTTTTTTTAAAATTCTGTGTATAGGTTGATTAATTGTTGGGTTAAGGTAGTGACTAGTGACTACTTGCAGAAGTCTCTCCATCTTTTTACTCTTTTTGTAGATTACAAAGCGCTATCGCTAATTTGATTTTGGGTTCCATTTTTTATGTTTTGTTTGATGTTCCATATTGGTTAAAGTAGTGCAGTGATTGCATTTCGGACTTTTTGCTGCTACCATGTTGTCAATCCTCAATAGGTTATTTTAAAAATACCTTAACCCCTCAAGTTTCATTGTTTTGCCTTCCTATTGATGAAAAAACAAAGTCAAAATCAAGGCAGGGCATGGAAGGGAGAAAGAGGTCAAAAAACTAATTTTATCCTACCCTTTGTATTAGTTATTGAGGAGTCAGAAGATTGAAAACTTGAACATGTCTGATTGAGATCACTGCCTCATTTGCTTTGAGATGATTATCTTATAACAAGTATCTATTCTTCAGGTAATTGCAGCAATAGGAGGCTGATCCTTGGAGAGGTAGATCCATTTATGGTAGCTGATTCACGTTGGGTGGAGTTTGAGTTGGTTGTGGGATGGCAGATTAATTTACGGACCAGTTAACTTGCGGAATAGTAAGAAGTTGGTTTGTGTCCTAGTTATTTGGTTTTAGGAAGGAATGTAATATGAGATAATGGTTATAGAGTTGAAGGTTGATGTATGAATTTTTGAAGCAAATTGAGCATTGATTTTTCTGTAACATGAATGGAGTTATTTTAAATAAATGAGTTATTTTTGAACCAAATTAATTACTTCTAATATTTAATTTTTTTTGTAGAGTAATTAAATTATTTATTTCAGTAATGATATTTTAGCACATATATGTATTACAGTTTAAAAATAATAAAATAGATTATATATATTTTTATAGTATTATATATTTTAATTTTTTAATTCATATAATAATAATTATATTAAGCATGTTATTAAATTATATTTTTTTATTAAATTATATTTAATAATAATTATGTTAAAATATGATTAAATTATTTATTATTTTTATTAAATTATTTTCAATATTAACCTTATTAAAATTTAATAACAATAACAATAATAATATACCTAACAAAAATTCTGCTAAGGGTATTCTGGTCATTTTAGTTCTTTTCCTTATGCTATTACAACATCATTCCATTCAACCAAACACAAGAATTCTATTACAGCTCTATTCCATTACAGTCAAACAAACAGTTGAATTATTTATTACAGTTCTATTCCATTACAGCTCTATTCCATTACAACGAACCAAACGTGGCCTAAACTTTACATTTCTTCTTTACATCATTTCTTTCTTGTCATCTACTACTTTTGAAAGCTAAAATTTCAGTTGTCCCTCGTCAGTCACCATATACTTTTTCTATGTTTGTCACGTGTCCGTTTTTAGATACTCGTGTTGTGATCGTGTCGGGATCGTATTAACCTCTTATTTTTTTAATTTATTCCGACATGTCTCGTACATATCCGGGTGTGTTTGACGAGTGTTCGTATTAAACACACGTATGACACTAGTATGAGGAGGGATGAGTCGTGTTCGTTCTTCCTATGTTATGAGTTTTATCATTAATAAAATTCTTTTAATATATATAAATATTAGGTATAATGACTTGTTTGGCCGTCTAATTTTATAAAAAAATTTATTTATTTTTTCGTCTTTTTTAGATTTGTTAATTTTACTGATGTGACATACACGTAAATTATCACATCATCAATTAATTAATTTTTTAAAATTTAAAAAATTTTAAAAAATATTTTAAAAAATTAATTAATTATTAACGTGGTTTCTATTCTTTGAATATTGGAGTTTGGCGAATTAAAGGTAAAATTATTGATGCATATTTGTACATATTTAAACTCATTTTACATGGTCGAATAATCATGAATTTTTTATTAAATTAAATTTATAGTTTTATGTACATCGAATGGTAGTTGATCTTAGACTTACGACTAAACAAATTAATTTTATAAACATTAAAATATAATTCTTTTGGATTTGTGACATGTTGTGGCTAAAGAGATATTTAAAATAAATATAATTTTCTCATTAGAAGCAATCCTTTCAAGAGGTTTATGATAAAAATCTAAAACAAAACATCATTTGTGTAAGAAGAAGAATGTCAGACAAAGAATTAAAATATTTTAGTCATTAAATAAAAATAAATGAATCCAAGCTTTAAATTTTGTATTTATTTTATTTTGTTAAAATAAGATTAATAATACTCAATTTTTCTTTTTTTTTCTTTTTATCCTATAATTAAATTATCAAGGTGAAAAAAAAGAGATAATGTTTACTTTCAAATTTAATTTTTTTAGAAAAAGGGTAGAATGTAAAACAAGAGATTAGGGTCATTAAAATTAATCAATTAGTATATTTTCTTGATTGAAAAAATTGGTGGACCATTCCATTCTAACAAAATTAAAATTTTTTTCTCGCTTTCCATTCCAACTTTTTTCTAAAAAAAATTAAATATGAATCTAAAGATTATCTAATTTTTTTCACACTAAGACTTCAATTACACAGTAAAAGAAAAAAAAAAGGAAAAATTGAGTGTTGCTTGTTTTATTTTAATAAGAAAAGAAAAATATAAAATCTAACGAAGATTATTTTAGTTATCATGATTCTTTCTTTAAAAATTCTCACTTACTATGGAATCAACAAAATTCTCAATGTCTTTAGATAAAAATAGCTTGAAAGACTAACAAGACTCTTAAAATTTCAAGTTTAGACTTTCTTAAGTGAATTGCCTTCGATGATGTTAAAAACAATTATAGCAAGTGAGATTAGCCAATTTTGGTGAAGAGATTAAAATAAGTAATGTAATGTGTATTTGAATTCAAACTCAATTGTAAGAGTGATGTGAAAACAAAAAAACTATTAAAGATATTATGTTGGAAATAATATATAATAGAAGTTTTAAATTACTTTACTACTATAAAATTATTAAAATTATGTGAAATTGTAATTTTATTTAATAAATAATAATATGTATTATAATATTTTTTTTGGTGAACAAAAACAAAACAAACAATTACATTAATTTAAATTAGGCAAAAGTGCCATCTAATTTTATCAATAGATATAGGCCCAATCTTGGGGGTTGTTTAAGAGTGTAGTCGTCTGAGATTGGAAGGAGCCCAAATTTTTTTTTCCAGTTTTTAATATGGGAAAACAATTTCAGACTAAAATAAATTAATTAAATGCTTAGAGCTTTCAATTTTTCACTATAAATGCTTCATCTCCTAGGGCCTCAAAAAATTCAGCTTTTATTATGTTATATTTTATATACTTTTTAAAAGGAGCCAAATTTATTATTTCGCCTAAGGCCCTATAAATGTTAAGAACGAGCCTGAGTAGATACGATTTCAATAATTTCTTCAGGCAGATTATTAAACACCTGCACACCTATCTTCCTTTCAAAAGTCATTTTGGCTAGACAATCAACAATTTTGTTAATCTCTCTAGGGACATGCTTAAGAAGCCATTGTCCTCATTTTGGCTAGACAATCAACAATTTTGTTAATCTCTCTAGGGACATGCTTAAGAAGCCATTGTCCTCCTTGCATCAAAATTCGATGGATTTGCTTGAGTATGGCGGAGCTCAAATCCATCTATGTATCATAATATTTTTAATTACTTGTTTATAATCATTTTAAATTATTTATTATATTAAGTGATAAATATTATTTAATTATATTTTATAGTTTATCCATATCTTTATTAACATATCAAATATATTCTTTTTATAATGATAAATAAAATATTTATTATATTAATTTGTAAATGTTGTTATTTCTGTATCTAAGGACTCAAAAGAAAAAAAAAAGGTCGGATTTGATATTATTTTAATTTTGAAAGATAAATAAAAGGGGAAAACATAAATAAAAATAAGGGTTTAATCACTATTTAGGATTTGAATTTGATAATTATTCTCGTATTGAGGTTTGAACTGGTCTTAGTTTAAAATAGATCTCGAATTTAGCAATTGTTCACATATTAAGGTTTGAACTATGTAACTATTCCCACATCAAGGTTTGAACATTTTTTTATTCAAGTTAATCTTTGAACTTTACAATTATTTTCACATTAGGGTTTGAACTTGACAATTATTACCACAAATTGTCAAGTTTAAGACTTAACTTGAATTAAAAAAAAAGTTCAAGTCCTAATATAGAAATTATAGTATAATATTTTTAAAAAAAGCCAAAATATAATTTAACACTAAGAGCAATGTTAAGCTAATATTTTTTCATTTCAATGCACCAAGCCAAACACAAAGTAATGTTGCATATGATTGATAAAAGAGGTCAACTAGATTTCACAGACATCAATTAATTGTTCAAGGAAAAAAATTATTTTATGAATCCTCTTTAATTTCTATCAATTAAAAATAAACATGTATAATTATTGGTAAAGAAAAATTATGGATAATATAAAAAAAGAATGATGCCTTTATTTTTATGTAGTAGAAACCATTTTTGCTTGAATACTCAGCTGGAGGGGTCCCGCCTCCCATTAAAATAGAAATTTTGATAATTTAAAAAAATTAAATTAACAAAAATAAAATTATAATTTATCCCTTAAAAATAATAAAAAATTATAAAAATATAGACAATTTAATTTCACCCCTAAATTTTTTTCCTCCCTTCGCATTGTGAATACCCATATGCTTTGATTTATATAATTTACCAATTTTGAAGTAATAACAAATGGTAATACACTACACCAAAACAGACTTTTAGCGGCATTTTTAGTGGCGTTTTAAATAAAAACGCCGTAAATATTATACATTAGCGGCGTTTGATGGAAAACGCCGCAAAAAAAGAGCAATAGCGGTGTTTATTAGCAAAACGCCGCTAAAAAGGACATATTGCGACGTTTATTTATAAAACGCCGCTAAAAGTCTGAGCTTTAGCGGCGCTTTTGCGAAAACACCGCGAAAAGTCTGAGCCTGAGCTTTAGCGGCGCTTTTTGGAAAACCAGCTAAAAGTCTGAGCTTTAGCGGCGCTTTTGGGAAAACGCCACTAAAAGTTTTTCATATTTTTTCCTTTTTCTCGCTTTGAATTATATTTTATTTTGATACATTCACTTATAAGCTATGAGAAAGTTTCATTTTAGTTACTTAATTATGAAAAGTTACAAATTGTTAACTAAACAATATAGAAGTTTTCATTTAAGTTATAAATTAAGCTATTAAAATTGATTTAGGGTTTAATGTTTAGTATATTAATTTCATGGTTTAGGGTTTGTTATTTTGGTGTATGGGTTTAGTGTTTTAAAGTTTGTTGTTTGGGTTTTAGTGTTTACTGGTATTAAGGTTTAAGTGTTAGTGGTTAAGGGTTAAGGTTTAGGGTTAGGGTTAGGGGTTTAAAATGAAATGGTTAATGGATTAGGGTTTTAGGTTTAGGGTTTAGGGTTTATGGGTTTAGGGTTAGGGGTTTGAGGGGAAATAGTTACTGTGTTAGGTTTCTGAGTTAGGGTTTATAGTTTTAGTTTAGGATTTTAGGGTTTAGGGTTTAGGGTGTTATTTATATGACCCGAAATCGAAATCCCTCATGAGGGATTTATGGTTAATGTGTTAGATATTAAAATATATGTTTTGTACTACACTAACATTGGCTACATGAATTCCCAAAAAGTTGGTCTCGGATTATGGTTTAGGGTTTGTAGTTTAGAGTAGTTTAAGGTTCGAGTTTTATGGTCTAGTATTTAAGGTTTGGGGTTTTGAGTTTGGGGTTTAAGGCTAGCTTTGTGGGTTAGTGCTTAAGGTCTAAGGTTTATGATTTAGGGATTGATATTGGATTTTTTAGAATATAAATCAAAATAAGATAAATGTAAATTATTATTTATTGGAATATTGGGTTTTTATTGTTTTTTAGAATATAAATCAAAATAAGCATAATTTATTGGGTTTTTTCTGCAATATAATTATACACTGCAATTTATAATTTAATTTTCTAAATATGTAGTATCAAAATAATATTTAATTAAATATTAAATATTAATTTTTAAATATTTTAAATTTATTTTTTTATAAACTTTCCACCGCCTTTAATTGTACATTTGTTTTATAAATATTTTATATTTATCTTTTCCATAAATATATGATAACAAAATTAGAATTAAAATTAAGAAAATTTTGAAAGGAAAAACTTAGAAAAATTTAGGTTAAAATTAGAATTAAAATTAAAATTGAAAAATGGAAAAAAAATTAAAATTGAGAATAGTGGCGTTTTCGTAAAAAACGCCGCAAATATGTTCTCCGAGAATGAAAACGCAGTCGTTTTATCAGAATTTTAGTGGCGTTTGTTAAGAAACGCCGCAAATTATTGTTTATTTTTAGTGGCGTTTTATCTAAAAACGCCGCAAAAGATGGGATATAGTGAACGGCATAGTTTTATTGTTTTGTAGTGGCCTTTTTTTAGTTAAACGCCGCAATAGGTATGTTGTTAGCGGCGCGTTTTGATAAACGCCGCAATTCTTGAAATATTTTAGGAAAAACATTGCGTTTAGCAAGTCTCTGAAATCCCTAAATTGATTTTGCATCTCCGATTTTAGTCAAGGGTAAGCTATCTACTTTTATCGAGAAACTCCTTCTCCTGGTCAGAGATTGCCGAAAGGTTTTGGGATTATTGCGTTGTTTTGATCAATTTGGTAGCTTGTCCTGATATTATTCCTTTTGATTAGTTCTTATCTGCTTGGAGAGATTGGCGTGAATTTTGAGTTGTAATCAAATTAACTCTAAAAGAAAGTATAGAAATGTTTTGAAAAACTTCAAATAAGCTTAAATATGTTAAAATGAAGTGTTTAGATAAATATTTAAATTAAACGATGGTTGTATTTAAATGTAATATTTCTTACTCAAAATATAGGTTGAAATCGGATAGAGGATATTACATGTATAGTAAGATAAATATAGTTTTCTTAAAAAGTTTAAAAATTATAAAAATCTTCAAAAATTTTCAAAATTTTCTTTAAAAGTTTAATATTCAAAATTTTTAAAAAATTAAAATTCAAAAAAATGATAATATCAGCAAAAAAATTGCGAAAGAAAAAAATAAGTAAAGAATGAAAAAAAATTAAAATTGGGAATAGTGGCGTTTTCGTAAAAAACGCCGCAAATATGTTTGTGTGTTGTAAATAAAACGACGTAGTTTTGTATATTTTAGTGGCGTTTTTCTTGAAAACGCCGCAAAAAGCTGGGATATAGCGGCGCTTATAAAAAACGCCGCATGTAACACCCCAAACCTGGCCCACGAGCCTCGACCGAATCTGGTATGTCACGGAGTAAAAATGTTTTGAAAGATTTGGGTTAACAGTGGAAATCTGAAAATATTGTTGAATTTGTAAAACAGTGTTTGCTAAAACTAAGATAGGTTGGTTTGATAAACACGATTGAGTTGAAAACTTTTTCTTTTTTTTTCTTTGAAACCATTTGATCATTTAGATTTTTAGAAATATCGGGGCTATTGATAACTTGGTAAAATTGGCTACCCGATGGTAACGTCTTTGAAAACGCGTACGAGTACTTATTATGAAAACGTTACTTTTACCGATCGATTTAACAGTTCATGAGTTCATTAGCAAAATAATAGAAATAAAGTAAAAGCAACTACTTAACCATACGAATAATAATAAGCGGCCATATTACAAACCAAACCGAAATTTAGTAAATAGTAAACTTAAACGGTACGAAATAAAATTTCAAAACCGAGGAACATGCATGGCCGCCTCGAGTCCTCTCCGGCTCCGTCTCCGCGATCTACTCACCTGCAAAATGGTAGAAAAAGGGGGGGTGAGCCACCAAGACTTAGTGCATAGCTATTACACATGTCTCCACATATGGGCTTAGCCCATATCCACACAGTCCATACACATGAATATGCAATTATGAAGCCCAACCCATCCTAAGTCCATCCGTTACTCCTACCTTAGCAGACTCCCTTCTCGAGGCCGGCTAATCCACCGATCACATAGTGATCCACAAATCTTACCTTGGCGGACTTTTTGTTTCAAGGCCCGTGGCCAAGCCACCGATCACATAGTGATCCACATATCTTACCTTGGCAGACTTACTGCTCAAGGCCGTGGCCAAGCCACCGATCCCATAGGGATCCCACATATCAATCAGTCCACGGTGATGCACACAGCTATCAACCGCCGAGATGGGCACTCAGCCAACACCTCCCTTGATGAAGCACATAGCTAACATCAAGCGCTAATGTAGCACGAGGCTAGCATTAGACCACGCACATAGCGTACACCCCTTCCTCCAACAGTCACATCCCAAGTCCCATGCATATATATATATGTGTTCCATGGCAACATATTACTCGTAACAAATATACATCACATGCCATCTCATTTTTTATACATTCATCAATGATCATTTATAACACTGAAAGGTTAATAGCATAACCACTAACCTGATCATTCGATCACCCACTTTGGGTATCCGTCATCTTAGCCCTTATTTCGGCTAACATGCACAGCATATACATTTACATCTAACACATGTAAACATGCAAGAGAACAGTGCGATAACTGCGCACTTAATTAGCACAATTTAACTAAATCCTGAACCCACGTCTAACGATTTGCACCTTTGCGGTTGTAGAACTCCTTCCTACACGACCTAAGTCAGAATCGGCTAACACATAATTCTATGAATAATGGCTCTTGACCGAAAATACATAACGCTTACCTAGCTTTTCCAAGTCCCAAAAGATTTGCTTGCTCCTTGAGACTGTCGAAATCCCTTAATCTCTGCAAAACCCGAAGGACTCCTTTAACGCTCCCAACGTTTGTTTAGAGAGACTAAAAGAAAGTAGTCGAAGGCACCTTCTTTGATGATTCAGCTTTTGAGACCAAAAAGAGATGTTGATGAGGCTCACTAGAGATTCGGCTTTTGCTCTAAATAATGACTACACATTTGGCTATGGCTCTCAAAGGAAGATGGGGTATTTGGCTATTCAAGAAATAAAAAGGAAGGATTTGGGGTTGAAAGAAAATAAAAAGAAAAGAAGAGGAGAGGAGTAAAGGAATTTCGGCAGAGCAACACTAAATAAAAACTAACAATTTTCGGCACACACCCTAAGCATACTTCAAAGCCGAAAATGCCACCCCAAGAAGCCCTATATTCGGCCACCACCCTAGTAACTTCAAAACCAAGTATGAAGGTTCCTAAGGAACTCCACCTTCGGCCAACACAAATTGGAAAGGAAGAAAAACCAAATGGGAATTTCGGCCATGCTATGCTATCTCAAGGCCGGCCAACTCCTCCCCCAAAGCAAGCTTCAAATGAGTTCATTCCCCAAGCAAAAGACCCATCACTATTGAAAAAGGATAATACATTGTTTATTAATCCCCCCATTACTACCCCATCTCCATACAATAAAAAAAAAATAAAACTAACCCATCACTAAAACCCATCTTCCTAAGTATATAATAATAAAAATAATAATAATAATAATAATAATAATAATAATATATAAAACTATCCCATCATTCTAAGCAAACAAAAATAATAAAAACAATGGTTTAAGCCCATGCTCTTGCAGCTTTGAAACAACCAAAAAAAATAAATAATAAAAACAATAGAATAAAAGATTGAAGCCCCATACTTCCAAAACAAATAAAAGAAAAAGAAAAAGCAACCCTTTGCTTCATGCGTGCATGCCCCATGCAGGCTACAATCCCACGCCGGCCACGCCAAAAAGAAAACCCAGATGCTTCCCCCAAGTCTCGAACCCGAGACCTGAAGCAATATTCCCAAGCCTCCAATCACACTGCCAACGCGTCTTTCATGCCATAACACGTCGCAACATTCTTTTAAACTATCCTTCGCTGGCTCCTTATGCTCTAGCGCTAAAAGCAAAAACAAACGCCTCATGCGCGACCCCCAGGACTCGAACACGAGTCCTCAAAGCCGAAATCACCAGACAAGACCCGCGCCACTCTACTGCCCTGACTTTCGTGTCCATGAATGGTCACAAATTCCTTTTAAAGCCTTTTTTTTTCTAGGCTCCCTTTGCTTTAACAAAATAAAACGCCCCCAAAGCTCTCCATGCTACTCGAACACGGGACCTTACTGCCAGGGTCCCATGTAGCGCCCTTAGCCACTTTGCCAGACGATTCCTTATGTCAAGAAATTCCCAAAATTATACTTAAGGCCTCCATCACCCAAATCCCCTTTTTACTCTTAAAATCCAAAAATTTCCCAAAGCTTCCCTTTTAGTCCTAAAGTTTTAAAAACTCCTAAAACACCTCCAAACCACTCTTAAAGCCTACCAACTCGTAAATTTATGCTCCAAATGCACAACCCCTAATTTAGGATGTTACACCGCAAATATGTTTATGTAATGTAAATAAAACGACGTAGTTTTGTATATTGTAGTGGCGTTTTGTTTTGTAAACGCCGCAATAGGTATGTCTGTAGCGGCGCTATTTTATAAACGCCGCAATTCTTGAATTGTGTTAGTGAAAACTTAGCCGTTTTGCTCTCCTCCAGTTCCCCCAACCCTTAAACCCGATTGACTCAATTTCCCCTAGGCTTCTTCTAAAATTCATTTCCCCCTTCTTCTAAAATCCCTAAATTTCTAAAAGTTTAGTTTCTTTCATCCCTCTCTTCATTTCATACCTCTCTTCAGTCCGCCACCATCGTACTTCATCAGATCAATAATCTCTTCGTCCTCCACGGCTCCACTATTATCGTCTAAACCAACGCTCCTTCAGCTTCAAGCTTTACCTCTCTTTCGCCGGACTGTCGACGCATGCACATCTCAGATTTTCAAAAAGGTAACATGCAAGTGAACAGAATATAGGTTTGGACCTTTGTTATCGACTAGTATTAGTTCTTTGTTGTAATATCCTGAAATAAGGGTTGTACGTTTGGAGCATAACTCAAGTGTTAGTGGGCCTTAAGAGTGGTTCGGATATGTTTTAGAGGTTTTTAAAACTTTGGGATTAAAATGGGAACTTTGGAAAATTTTTGAAATTTTGGGTTAAAAGGGAAGCAAGCAGAGGAGGCTTTAAAGAAAATTTTCTTGGCGTTTATGGCATAACAATCACCCTGGCAAAGTGGCTTCCATGCGCCACTTAAGGCTTGGGAATGGCGCCAGCAGGTCGGGAGTTCGAGTCTTGGGCGCGGCATAAGCATGTTTTTTTTTTTTGTAAGAGGCGTTAATGTCGAAAAAGGCTTTAAAAGAAAATCGGGTGGAAATTGTCACACAAAGCGCACAGGAGAGATGGCTTGGGCCGCTGCGAGTAAAGGGAGCTTCGGGTCCTGCGTTCGAGTCCTGTTAGAGGCGTGCGGGTATTGTTATTTTTGGTTTTGGCATTAAGGTGAAGGAAGCTAGCGAAGGAGGGTTTAAAAGAAAGTGTGTTGGGATATTAGCATGAAATGCACAGTGGCCGAGTGGCTGGGGCGTGGAGAGTGTTTCTCGTGTCTCGGGTTCGAGACACAGGGCGACAAGGCATGGCTTTCTTTCTTTCTTTTTGGCGGCGTGATTAAGGTGCATGGGGCATGCACGCTTGAGGCTATGGGTTTTTTTTTTGTGTTTTATTATTTTAATGCTTTGGAAGATGGGGGTAATTGTTATATTGCTATTATTATTTCTATTTTGTTTGTCCTCAAAAGCTGCTTGAGGTATGGCATAGTTTTATTATTTATTTTATTCTATTTTGTGTTATTATTTTAATGGTGATGGGGTAGTATTTTATTATTATTATATGTATGTAAGATGGGTTAGTAATGGGGATAGAATAAACAATGTTTTTTTTTCTTTTCTATGGTGATGGGCGGCCTTGAGAAAGCAAAAGCATGGCCAAATTCTTGAATTTTGTTTTTCCCTTCCCTCCTTTGGTGCATGGCCGGTTATGAAGCAATTTTGGGGGCTTGCTTGGACGGTTTTGGACCTAGCAAGAGAGAGAGAGCAAGCATCTTTTCTCCATCCTTTTTCTTTTATTTTTTCTTCTTTACCTTGATTTCTTTTGCAAGCCAAAACCTCTCTACTTTTGGTCACTATTGCCGAATCTTGTGGTGAGTTTTAAAAGCTGAGAACTTGAATCTATTTCTCTTATGTGGCCGAACCTAGGAAGGTGTTGTCGACTTTTTGCTTTTGGTTTCTCTTCAAGCAACGTAAGAGTGGTAAGTACTTCTTTAGAAAATCGGTTTTGGTCCCTTATTTTCATGTACCGAATCATGTTGTTAGGCCTTGAGTATGGCCGAATGTTCTTTAAGCCTTGCTATGTGTTCTTTTGGTGTTAGTCGAAGGAAGGGAGCACTAAGGAGCCTTCGGGACTTGAATGAATAATCAAGGGATTTTGATAACTTCGGGAGCATGCAAGTATTCAAGTTTTGGATAAGCAAGGTAAGGAAGTATGACTTGACTTTCGGCCATAGGCTATATTTTGGGTTTTAAATGGCTAACCGATTGTGTATTAGGGTTCTTAGGAGCAAATCGTCAGGAACAAGTGGTGTTTTGGGATCGAAATAAGCTAGGCAAGTGATTCTTGGTATTCGACTTAGGGCCATATTATTGGTATTAAGTGTGACCGATTTCTAACTTTGGTTTTAAAGGCTAATCGACAGCAGTAGGACAAGTTTCGGGATTCTAGTTGTGTTAGATTCAATAAATCGGGAACTCGCTATAATCAGGTGCATAGTTATCGCACTGTTCTTTTACTTGTTATATGTGTTGTATGTATTATTTTATGTAAAGGTATATGTTGTGCATGTTAGCAGAAATTAGGGTTAAGATGATGGATACCCAAGGTGGGTGATTGCATAATCAGGTTAGTGGTTATGGTACTAATCTTTCAGTGATTTGCAGTAATGAATGATTATTGATGAATGTATAAAAATTTGATAACATGTGATGTATAATTGTTTTGAGTAACATATTACCATGATATATATATGCATGGGACTTGGGATGTGACTATTGGAGGAAAGGATGTACGTTTTGTGTGTGGTCTAATGCTAACCTCGTGCTACATTAGCACTTAATGTTAATTATGTATTTCATCAAGGAGGTGTTGGCTTGGTGCCCATCTCGTGATCGATAGTGTGTGCATCACCGTGGATTGATTAATATGTGGGATCCCTATGGGATCGGTGGCTTGGCTACGACCTTGAGCAGTAAGTCTGCCAAGGTAGATATGTGGATCACTATGTGGATATGGGCTTCATAATTGTATATTCATGTGTATGGACTATGTGGATATGGGCTTCATAATTGTATATTCATGTGTATGGACTATGTGGATATGGGCTAAGCCCATATGTGAGGACATGTGTACTAACTATGCACTGAGTCTTGGTGACTCACCCATTTTTTTCTAACTTTTCAGGTGATCGTGATTTTGGACCGGGTCGGAGTGGATACAAAGGTGGCCATGCGGAAGCGGATTCTTGTGAAAAGGATATTTTGATTAATTAAGTACCTACATTTTCATTATTCTGATTAAGTGTTTAATGTAAAAAGGCCCATTAAAGTATTTAAGTACTTTTATTAAGCATCATTATTATTATGCTCTATTATGGATGGACAATTTAAATGTTGATTGCAAATGGCTTTATTTTCTCAAGTAAAGTTTTAATCTGATATTTTTACAAAAAACTTCAATTTTTTCTTAGAATATTTCAAGTCACGAAAATGTTTTATTAAAGGAAACAAATTTTCCATGGTTTTTACTATTAAGTAAGAATATTTTTGAAAGTGTTCCGCAGTGGCATTCCAAATTCGGTCGACGTGAATGGGCCAGATTTGGGGTGCTACATTTGTTGTTTGGTTCTCTGAATTTGTCGGCTCATCGTAGAAAGAGGGAAGGGAACGGGACAGTGTAATGTGAAAGAAGGGGAAGGGTGGGGCTGTGGGATTATTCATTATAGTGAGAAAAAAATATTCTTTTTAATTGCTGTGGGTTGGTTGAGTGTTTGCGTGAGATGGGGGACCTGTTTTATTACATTCAATTGAGAATTTTGGCTTTTCCCTTGTTCTGGGGCTTGTGGCTTGCTCATTTTCCTTCGGGTGTTTTACACTATATTTTGATGTTTGGGATGTCTTGTTGTATTTGCAGCTTTGTCTCAAAAATATTCAGCCATATTTGGAGAAGAAACGGGAAACTCGGGAATAACAGAGAAAAGAAGCTTGAAATATTAAAAGAGGTAAAAGCAAAATTTTATAATGTGACCAACTTTTCAAATAAATAGTAAATATAAAATAAGCAGTGGTTTCATGAACTACATGTAATGAAAATACAAAGAAAAGTAGGTGATAGTTGTCATTGTTTTTTTCCCTTTAATTTATAAATTTGTCAAGTGATTGCATTACTTGTCTTATTATATTGAAAATTTATAATTTCTTAGAACAAAGTTAGTTTAGGGTTTTATTATAAAGTTTAGAATTGAATATACGAAGGTTTGGTCGTCATTGGGATAATGTTCGTTATGTTATATATAGTTAATATCAATGAAATTCATTTGTTTATGATTTTGATGTTCCGAAATTTGGTTAAGATTTTCATTAAGATTTTCACATTTGTTAAACTCAACAACAAAAACCTGGTTAAATGTAATTAAGCAGTTTTGAAGAATAATTACCTGCATTGGAGATAACTCGAAATGAAATTTGACAACTGCAGGCGTGTTTGCGCTTTGTGCCAGACTGTTGTGTGCTGTGTACTCGTATTGCTCGATTAACGAACTTCCTTAAGAAGATTTTACCGTAACCACCTCTGTTTTCACTACTTGAAGGTAATGTTCAATCTGAAAAAAGTAATTAAGAATGGTGAAGCTTGTAAGTTTAAAGAGCTTTCTTCTAGTTCCTGTGGCTTATCTTTCAGATTTTACACCATATTTCTAAGTTTTTAATTTAATTCGAAAATTCAATTGAATCAATCAAAATACAAATTTTGATTGATACATATATGTATAATTAGACCCCCATTTTTGTAAAAAGAAGAGATAGTGTGTTGATTGATACATATATGTATAATTAGACCCCCATGTTTGTAGCCTTCCCTTTGTGCTTGCAATGGTGGGATGATTTTCTCTGCTGATTGTATTTTCCTAACAGTCCCTGAACTTGAGGGTAAACTTGAAATAAAGGGGCAGTGGACTATAGCTGATATCAATAAATAATCTGTTCATAGTTCCATTTTGTTTAATGAAAATATTAAAATATAAAAAATAATTTATAAAAGTGTTTTAATTTTAAAAAATATTAATTTATTAATTATTCATATTCAATTCACTTGCTGAAGGCTTCTATTTATTGATATCATATTCAAATATCATTCACTCTCCATAGATCTATTGTTGCTGAAGGTGTGAAAACAAATGGAGAGGGTCTCCATCCTTTTTAAAATAATTGTGAAAGGTCATGATGAATGTTGTTGCTTTTATTATGGTGGTTTAATACTTGGTTGTTGGATCTTGATTTGAAGCTGTGGATGCTTTTGGATGTATAGTATAATGATTTTTATTTTCCTTTTTTGTGTGTGTTTGAATTCACATTGCAGACCTCATGAAAATGATAGTATCTTGTGCTAAATTTCTTATGTTGTTTGTATTGGGATTTGTTTAGGAGTGGACCGAATCAGATTACGATAACATTTGTTGAAGGAACCGAGATCGCATGAAACTTCTTTCTTTGTGGATTTATACGGAATTTGGGTAGTGGCTTTATCTATTCATCCGAGGTGAGTTGATTGAGTTGAAATTATTTCAACCGATTTTAGTTTCTACACTGATTTTTCTACATCTTTGGACCCTTGTTATAGATAACGCATTTACGGTATGTCAATTTTTGTAGCATTGGGTTTAACTTAAGTTGTATGTTTTTGGTTTGTCAAATATTTCAACTGGTTTGAACTTAAGTTATATGTTTTTTTATCATATTATTTCAACTGGTTTGAACTTAAGTTATATGTTTTTTTTATCATATTATAAGCCATTTATATTTGCACTAAAAATTTGTACATAAGTAATTTGTACATAACAAATTAAAGTAAAAATGTAAAAATTATGTTGATGATTAACTTTAATTTAACAAATAATAATAATAATAATAATAATAATAATAATAATAATAATAATAATAATAATAATAATAAAATCACGCATATAAGATGATATAATATGATATAAAATGGTAATAATATTTTGCTATCAGTATAATAATAATATTGATCATTATTTAAATATGTTTTATTATAAAAAATAAATTTTTTTAAAAAAGTAATTTAAAAACACAATGAATATATATTGAAATTTCTATTATTTAAATTACATAAATTATTAATATAATAATATAAAACCTAGTATTTTATTAAAAAATTTGAAATATATACTTACTAAAAGAAAATACATCCACAATGAATATAAATAATTGATTTTTCATATTCAGATCAGATAATTAGACAATCATTTATTCATATTTATTTTAAACTTGAAATAAAATTCATAATTTTTAATAAATTTATATACATAAAATTTTTGGAAAAAAATGTTATTAAATATAAATGCTACATCAAACACTTAGGAAAAAAAACTCAAAACCCCACGCATATAAGATGTTCAAATATAAACACTTAGGAAAAAAACTCAAAACCCCACGCATATAAGATGTTCAAATATAAAAGTTAATTGTTAAACTATGTTATAAACTTTAATTTAACCAAAAAAAAGTATAAGAATTAAATTTAAAATATAAAAAATTTAAAACATATTTTAACAATTAACTTTTATATTTAAAACACAATAATAAAATTGCATGAATCTCTTATTAAATTATATTTTTTAGTGATTTATGTAAGTTAAAATTTAAATAAGTTATTATAACATAGCTTACATAGCTTTTATCAAATTATTTAACTTACATAATACATAACTTACATAACTTACATAATACATAACTTACATAATACATGTATAGATAACATCAAAAAGATTCAAAGTATATAGGCTGGAAACCTGACGGGTTGCCTTATATCACTGTAAGATATAACGGATCCTCCCCAGGTGTAACAAAGCCACGTATGATGAATCTTAAAGAATACATAACTTACTTAATTTTAAGATCAAATTTCATAACTTACATAAGTTTAAGATCAAATTTATAACTTACATAATTTTAAGATCAAACTTCATAACATACATAATTTACATAACTTACATAGTATTCAATTATATATATGATCATATCATTACTTACATAAATTATAAATTAACAATTTAGCCGTGTAATAACATTGTCAACTTTAGACTTCAACAACTATGAAATGGATAGGAGTTGGATAAATTGTCAAGGGTAAGCAACGGCTATCGAAATGGAGTAGAAACTTTTCTGAATTTCGCATTTCAAAATGCAAGCCAAGAGAATATGATTCTTTGCCCATGTAAGAAGTGTTGCAATATCAATTGGCATTGTCGTGAAGTTGTCTACGAACATCTAGTTGTTGATGGTTTTGTCCGGGGGTACAAAAAATGGATTTTCCATGGAGAGTGTACATCTAGTGGAGCATCTTCATCGATGAATATGGGTTATCCTCATACTGCTTACAATCAGAATGTTAGAGATGATAATATGGAAGGCATGTTGCGGGATGCTTTTAATATGTGCAGTGATGGTTTTGGGTAGTTTCCACCTGACTTGGGTGCAACTGATGCTTATAATTTTGGTGGAAATACTTTCACTGAAGGGGGAAGAAGTGCACTTGATGAACAGCCAAATGAAGAAGCGGCGAGGTTCTACACGTTACTTGGTGAAATGAATGAAGAATTGTATGAGGGGTCAAAATTTTCCAAACTGTCTTTCTGTATTCGCCTTTTTCACTTGAAATGTTTGGGAGGATGGACCGGAAACTCGTTAACAATGCTGTTAGAGTTTTTGCAAGAAATGTTTTCGTTTGCGAAAATCCCTCAATCTTCGAAAGACATGAAGAAAATGATAAAGGATTTGGGCCTTGGCTACAACAAAATCCATAGTTGCCCAAATGATCGTGATGTTGTCTTTGAGGCGACTAGGATAAACTAACGATCTTTGTCATGTATGCGGTCAATCCCGTTGGATTAATAGAAATACAAAAGATGGTAACGAGGATGAACACGATACACAGTCAAGGAAGCAGCCAGTTAAGATTTTGCGGTATTTTCCTCTAATACCAAGGCTTCAACGGCTTTTCATGTCGTCGAAGACATAGAATCAATGACGTGGCACCGTGATGGACGCAAGCAGATGATGGGTCGTTAAGGCATCCTCAGATTCTTTAGCTTGGAAATCTTTTGACTCCAAATTTCCAAGCTTTGCAAGCGATCCTTGGAGTGTGAGGCTTGGGCTAGCATCCGATGGATTTAACCCTTATAAACTCATGAGCACAACATACAGTACTTGGCCTGTGGTACTTGTTCCCTACAATTTGCCTCCATGGGTTTGCATGAAACAATCTTCCTTTATCTTGTCTATGATTATACCTGGAGAGAAAGGGCCGGGGAATGATATTGACGTCTATTTGCAGCCACTTGTTGACGAGTTAAAACAACTATGGGCTGGTGTTCAAATATACGATGCAATGAGAAAAGAGAACTTTAATTTACGTGCGGCTTTAATGTGGACTATTAACGACTTCCCGGCTTATGCTAATTTATCTGGTTGGAGTACCAGGGGACGTTATGCTTGTCCGTGTTGTGCTGCGCAGACATGTTCGCAATGGTTATATAATGGGAAGAAGTTCTCTTACATGGGGCATCGTCGGTGGTTACCAGAAAATCATACATTTAGATTTCAGAGTGCTCAGTTTGATGGTACTGAAGAGTTCAGACCAGCTCCTTCGCAGACCGGTGGATCCGAAATATTCTCAATGTTGAAAGATATGAATTTCATTTATGGAAAGATGAATCAACCGGCAAACCCGCATAGAAATAGAAGATCTAGAGATGAATCTGATGATGAATCTGATGAAGAGGATGATCCTAATGAGGCGGACTTGTGGAAAAAAAGAAGTATTTTTTTCGAGTTGCCTTATTGGGAGCATCAGATTTTACGCCATAATCTTGATGTCATGCACATAGAGAAAAATGTCTGCGAGAACATCATTGGGACTATTTTGAATGTCGATGGAAAATCGAAAGATAATCTTCAGAGTCGACTTGATTTAGTCCACATGGGAATTCGGCGTGAGCTTCATCCCCGAGCACTTTCGAATATGAAATATCGGTTGCCGCCTGCTATTTTTTCAATGTCAAAAACGGAGAAAGAAGTGTTCTGTACGGTGTTGAAGGATATAAAGGTCCCGAATGCGTATGCATCAAATATATCGCGATGTGTGAGTCTTAAGGATCGAAGATTATATGGCTTAAAATCGCATAACTATCACATATTGATGCAAGACTTACTGCCAGTTGCTATGCGGTGTTGTATGTCGAAAAAGGTGACGGCTCCTGTAATTGAACTGTCAAATATAATGAAAGGCATTTGTGGTAAAGTTTTGAATGTTCAAGAACTTGAGAGACTACAAGATCGAGCCGCATTGACTTTATGCAATCTGGAGAAGATATTCCCGCCTTCCTTCTTCACTATTATGGTGCACTTGTTAATTCATCTCCCGCGTGAAGCACTTCTTGGTGGACCCGTTTTCTATCGATGGATGTATCCCATTGAAAGGTCTTACTTTATTTGCAAAATATTCCTTCATTCAGCTCAATGCCTTTAGTTGCAACTTTTGATAATGTTGTATATCGTGTTTAGGTTCTTTTCCAAATTGAAGTCATACTGCCGCAATAAGCGTTATCCGGAAGGATCAATTCCCGAGGGCTACTTGGCAGAGGAATGTATGACTTTCTGTTCGAGGTATTTGGAAGATGTTGAAACAAGAATGAACAGACCAAGTAGAAATGGTGGGCTCACAGATCATAATTTTGCTGAAATTTATTTATTTCAAAGTTTCGGAGAACCGATCGGCAAATTCGAAATTACAGAATTAGACGATAGATCGTGGGTCCAAGCGCATCGATACGTTCTTTTTCATCACGATTCAATGGAACCATTTCGGAAGTAAGTTCTACAATTTGATAAATACTCATCAATTATGATTTGTTTGTCTTCTAACAAAGTAAAACCTTTTTTACCGTAGTGAGTATAAACAAATATTGAGAGCTCGTTCACGATCTCGAAGATTAAATCGACGAGAAATTAATAAGTTGTTCGCAGAATCATTCCATGAATGGTTAAGCCAAATGGTATGCAATTTAAGTTTTCATTAACAAGTAATAAGGTTTTCTCATAATAATTACTCGATTTACTTTCGACTCGATAGGTTTGGAGTCGGAATGAAGTAAATGACGACGTTAAATGGCTTTCACAAGGTCTAAACAGATTAGTTAAAGATATAGTGGCTTCCTTATCAACGGATACAGATTTCATACGAAGTATCGCGAGAGATTGAGGAGAACCCAAAATTGCGGAATTGTTGTTAATTCTTCGATTACAAGTTATGCTAGTGCTAGGGACAGTAATCCGATCGAGGGGAATCTGGAGTATTACGGACTTATTACTGGCATCATTGAGTTGGATTATTACGGCAACTGCAAAGTTGTCTTATTTCGAGGTGATTGGGCTGATGTGAATACGGCTCGCGGAATTAAAGTCGATCAATATGGCTTTACAATGGTGAATTTCTCTCGATTGATTCACACTGGAGAACAATTGATGGACGAGCCGTATGTGTTTTCTTCTCAAGTTAAATAAGTTTTTTACTCGGAAGATCCAATTGATGAGGGTTGGCACGTTGTACTTCGAAACACCCCTAGAGACTTCTTCGACATTGGCAGTGGAAGTAGAGATGACGTAGTCGAAAGATCAGAAACATTACCTTTTCCAGAACAAAACTTAAATGAAAATATCCCTAGTACTAGTCAACAATTTCAATGGGTTCGTCAAGATGTGGATGAAGATATTTACGAAATATGATTTAGTAAGATTTTACGATTTATTATTTATATGTAATATTATAATTTTAATGTTGGGCATGTTATATAATTTAACTATTTTAAATGTCCTATTATTGTTGTTATTTGTTACTAAAATTTTGAACCATTTTTACGTGTATTGCGGGAAAAATGCCTGAGAAGACGATTATTACGAGATTTCAATATTGTTCGCGATACTCCAAATCCGAAGAAGCAAATAGTGAACAGCAAACAATTGTTGGATCTTCTACTCATAGGACATAGATGATGAGCACGGAGAATTTGAAAGTAATGTTAAGTTTATTTTACATGCATGTTGAATTTTATTAATGATTCATTTTTCAATTTTAATATAATAATATATCATTTTTCAATTTGAAGGTGGTGGGGACCTTGCAGAGCTCGGGGACGTACACTACTTAAAGATTTATACGACTTAGAGCCTACCGATCGTGTTAAAGTAAGGAGAAACAATCATGGCCACCGTTGGATCCAAGCTCGATTGTTAGGAAGCTATTTGGGCATTATTGCACGAAATGCCAATATGTTGCCCATTAACTACGAATCATGGCATCACATGCCTGATGCCAACAAAAATCAGGCTCTCGATAATATTAAGGTAACAAAACGTGAATGTAATTTATAATACTTTAATTTAATTTTCATTTATATTAACTTTTATACTTTTTTCTTGAGTTAGATTTAATTTAGAGGTCTCGATGACTATGTTAAGAAGACATTGGGTAAAAATAGAGAGACAATAAAAGCACGCTCAAAAACAATATTTTAAGAAAGACATAAGCCTCGACGAAAAATTAAGAAATGTTCCACCGGGAATGTTGAGGTACCAATGGGAAGATCAAGTTAGATTTTGGAATTCAAAAAAGGAGAGGTATTACGTACTTCTAAAATCTTATAAATTATTTGGTTTATAGTATTTACTATATATATAATTCAAATTGCATTATGTAGGACCGTGAGCGAGTTGGAATAAGCGTGATGTAAAAGTAAATTCACGCATTACAGCGCAGTTCTAGAAGTTTTGCTTATGTAGCCGAGGCGAGGTATTATAATTTATTAATTTGTCAAATATTAATTACTTTATACTATTAAATTATATTTTTCTCGCTAAAATGTAGGAAACTTTATTTGGTCAAAAAAGTTGGACGCGTTGACTTTTTGACATTACGCATAGAAAGAAGGATAGATCTCCGATGACATCCGAAGCTGCAGAAATTTTGGTATATTTACTTAATAAAATTTTATTTTTTATAAATATTTATAATGTTTAATTATAATAGTTTAATTCATCGTTTATAGTTTTAAATTTATAATGTTAAATTATGTTACATTCTTTCTTATTTATATATTTCGTTTCTAACTCTTTCATTGATTTATTAGGATAAACTAAAGGAGAAAAAGGCGGAGTATGAAGCGGCTGCTTCGACTGATAGTTCTGTTAATCTTGAGAGATTGATAAATGTAATTATTACAGATGTTTTGGGTCCCGAAAGGTACGATCGTTTCGATCGATAGTTACGTTAATCTTTAGTATATTTTTAATAGAATTATCACTAATGTTTTGGACTTGAAAGGTATGGTGGGTTCGATTTAAAGGATCCGGTGTTACCCCGACCCAATATTTTGGGTCCGCTCCCAGCGATACATGCCTTAGGAGTCAATCTCGTCTTTGAAGTTCGAGGCTACAAGACCGGATAGCTCGGATGCAAGAGAGCACGGTTGAGCAGAGGCAACAAATTGCTGATGTTCAAAGAAAATATAAAGAACTCCAGCAACAGCTTAGAGCGGATGCGGAAGTGGAAGCGGCAAAGAATGAGGAGGCAGAGGCGAGATCGATGCTAGCGAGCGAAAGCAGAAAAAGCACGAAGAGCTCCAAAGAACAGCTTCAAGATATGATGATGCGATGTTTCAAAGTGATCGCAGAAACCGCCATCTTAGACACATTTAGTTTCTCGTTGTAAGAATGTTTTGACATTATTACATTTAACATTATTGTTACAATATTTTCAATTATCATTCATTTAATTTATTAAATTTCAAGTATTATTTAGAATTAATGTATTTGGTGTGATTTTTATGCTAAATTTGCTGTTTTGCGATGGAATTATATGCTATATTTACTGTTATTGGTTGGTTTTAGTGCAGGAGGGATATAATATTGAAAAAATTGTACTACAGAAATCTGTACAAATTAGCGGCGTTTTTTGGAAAAGCGCCGCTAAAGAACATGACCGTCAGCGGCGTTTTTTGGAAAAGCGCCTCTAAAGAACATGACCTTTAGCGGCGTTTTTTGGAAAAGCGCCGCTAAAGACCATGACTTTTACCGGCGTTTTTTCTACATAAACGCCGCAAAATTTTGCGGCGATTGTAATAGCGGCGTTTTTTGTGGCGCTTACAAAAGCGCCGCAAACGCTTTTAGTGGCGCTTATAAACGCCGCTAAAGGCCAAAAAAAAGGCAGTTAAAAGTCTGTTTTGCTGTAGTGATATTACCAATGCCCTCTTCTGCTATCCCATTAGGAAGCCATGAGGATACAACTTATGAAAAATTAGATACAAACTTCAATTGTAGCTCAGTTCTATTCTTCGGAGATATATTTATTTCATAATTTTTGTTTATCGAAGATGCAATATATGGATTTTGTTGCTATCAATTATGAATATGATTCAGCCATAAACCTTATCAAAATCATACTAAGTAATGAAACATCTTTTGGGGGACAAAACTGCTGGTCATAAAGCAGCAAACGAAAATGGCAAAACTAATTTTGTTGCTCCTCATGAATGAGGGTTTACAGCAATACTGTGGACAAATATCAGGGGCTTCATGGTAGCTTCCATCTTTATTCAACCCAGCATATAGCATCTTATGCTTCCCAACCTCGCATAACAGTCGCTCGCGCAACACGGTTAACCCCGAGAGTGAAGGCTCCCATACGGAGGTCGCAGTTGTGCACCTGGCACATTTTTTTAACATCTTTGAATGCTTTGGTCATGTATGTCTTTAGCTCATTGTTCACCTTTTCCTCATCCCACAAGAAGCCTTGAATGTTCTGCAACAAAAAATAATGACCTTAGACTATTTATGTGCATCTTGTGTGAAAAATGGTAATGGAAATGAGGATTGGCCTGTAACATAGGCACAAGAGGTTCGAATATGGTACCTGCACCCACTCGAAGTAACTAACCGTCACTCCACCGGAGTTGGCGTAGATGTCGGGAAGGATAATCACCCCTTTCTTCGACAAGATCTGTAGGTAAAGAAGATAATGAAATGAAACTGTTTGCACATTTTTATAGTTGATTGTAGTTTAGAACTTGATAAACAAGCACTAACCTCGTCAGCCTCGGGATCGGTTGGATGATTAGCAGCTTCAATGATGAACTTAGCTTTAATCTCATTTGCATTTTCCCTTCATTAAGATCAAAGGGCAACATTTAGTTTCAAATATCAAAAGAAACAAACCATTTCCTTGATTGCAGAAAAAAGAAACCTGTTGATGATGCCACCAAGTGCTGCTGGGATGAGTATGTCACAGTCTTCGACCAGAATTGACTCCGGATCTAACGAATCCGCGCCCTCAAATCCTTTGACACCCTTGTTTTCTTTGACATGGTTGAGTAGCCTGGGAATATCAATCCCTTTGCTGTTCTTTATGGCTCCTGTGATATCACTTACAGCAACAATCTTCCCACCCTTTTCATGGATGAGTCTAGCAGCCCAGGAACCGACATTTCCAAAACCCTGAAACCAAATTTACATTCATCAGTTTAACAACTTATACAATGAAGTGTACCTAAGTCAGTATTTAAGTTTGTGCGGTATAAAAGGTGCACCTGTATCACAAATTTTTGCCCAGAGATGGCCTTTCCATGCTCATTAAGAAGGGCTTCTGTGGCAAAGAGCACTCCTCTTCCTGTAGCTGCATCTCTGCCGAGTGATCCTCCAAGATCCTAATGGAAAAAATTAATAATACATTGTGTAGTTTTGTAGTCTATTTACTCTATGCTTAAAATTTGCATATATACAATGAGAAGTTGAATGCTCTCTCTCTTTTTCCAGATATACTTACAATCGGTTTTCCAGTCACTGCAGCAGGTGAATAGCCATGGAATTTGGAGTATTCATCTAGCATCCATGCCATTGTCTGTTTAACCAAACAGAAAATGTCATCATTGATTAACAATGAGATACTTGAAGCATATATAAATTGTACCTGTGGACCTGTACCCATATCAGGGGCTGGAACATCAGCGTGGATACCAATCAGGTCATGTATCTTCTGGGTGAAAACTCGAGTAAGCCGTTCTAACTCAGATATGCTTAGGTCTCTTGGATCACATCCTATCCCACCTTTAGCACCACCATATGGGATATTAGCAACTGCAGTCTTCCATGTCATTAGTTGTGCTAAAGCATTCACTTCATCATGTTCAACCTGTACATATCATTCAAAGGATTATCAGAATGACATGTTTCCAAAAGATTTCAAGTAGAAGAATGTAGATTACCTCAGGGTGATATCTTATTCCTCCTTTCATGGGACCTCTTGCATTGTCATGTTGAACCCTGAACCCAACAAAAGACGCCAAGGTGCCGTCGTCTTTCGGTATGGTGCATTCAACCTGCAAAACATGTAAAAAAATCAAGTGTTTCTGCATGTTAGAATAGAGTAATGGAGAAAAAAAAAAGGGAGAAATTTAACCACCTTGATTTCCCTGAAAGGGATGAGCAAACTTTTTTCAAGCTTAGAGTCCAAACCAAGAAGCCTGGCTGCTAGCTTAAAGTTTCTGTTGGTTGCTACTAATGCATTCATTGTTGTTCTTCAGGATATAAACTTTCTGAAGAGAAAAACAAAATGGATTCAGAATTCAAAAGATGAAGAAGATAACACAGGCACTCCAAAGCTGTTACAAAAGAACATAAGAGACGTTACCTTTGTAATTGTGAATTACTGAGTATTTTCAGATTGGCATCAACATTTGTTTAAATAAGGTATTTTAAAGTAATTAATGGTGTGGGATTGTGGAGTAATGGTAGAGCTGGAAATCTTATCTTTAAATGAGCATTGATTCATAGCCCAATCATGAGGTAAAATTTGTAGGAAAGATAAAGGTTAAGAATCAAATAAGGTAAGCTTTCCTCAGAGTTTGATTTGAGTTATTTATTAATATGGTAATACAGGTCATATTAAGGTTGGCCATTAGTTGATTTCTTACCAGGTACGGCGTAACCAGGGAGGTTGGTAGGAGGTTGCCTAAAATGAAAAATTTTTTATTTGGTTTTTTAGAAATTTTAGAATTTTAAATCAGTAAATATAAAATTATATTTTGACCCTTATTAAAAATAATAAAATTTGATTTGATTATTTAAATATTATAAAGATATAAGCTATTAAAATTGTGAAATTACATTTTTACTGTAAAAACTATAATTTAATTTCGGTCTCACTAAAAAAATTTTCTAACTTCGCCCATATACAATGTGTAAATGACCCAAGAAATTGACAAAAAGGGAAAAGAAACTGCATTTCCTGGAGGCAGCATCAAGGTTTTTAAACCAACCGAATACACTATTAGTTTTTGTTTAACTAGTTCAATCGATTGGTCTGATTTTAATTAAATAAATTATTAAAAATTTATAAAAAAATAAAATGAAAAGAAAAAATCGGTTCCAACTAATTTCAGAATTTTGTTCAAAACTAACCTTTTATCTGGATCGATATGCTATCCAATTTCTGATCTAATTAATTGCCCTGGTTGGATTCCAAAGGTAACATCAAAAACTAAAATATTTATATTTAAGATAGAATATATTATATATCGTATCCGAGTTTTTTTTTCTTAATGTATTTATATTTGACAATTGTTTCCACAAATATATAGACATGATAAGAAAGTATGATGTCCAAAAATATATGAATTTGACAGTAAAAATAATATGTAAAAACAATAGATTTCACGGTGTTGGTGGTGCATGCATTGAATCCATCCATTATTGACGATTTGGAGTTCGATTGTTTAATTTTGGACTATTTAAAGCTGATTACTTTGTTCCAGCATTGATTCTTTAATTCGGTATATCGATTGATCAATAAGGTAACTAATTCACCTTCTCGAATAGCCTCATTACATGTCAATCATATTGAATGCTGTACTTTTTCGTCTTCGTATTTAAATGTTTTAAATGATAATAATGGTCCTGTTTCATCAAATGGAAATACTAGATAATAGAATATGGGTGTATGGAATGAATTTGCTGGCTCGGGTCATAGTATTCTTTCTGGTTAATTGTTGATTTCTATCGTTAATTTTTTTTTATTTCAATAGTTAATCAGAAAAAATAGCACACAAATGAAGTTGATTAGCATAATGCACATTTAAGATTATTATTTTTATAGAATTTTGAAAAATAAACATTTAACATTATTATTTTTATTGCATTAACAGTCAAAGGAGAAGAATAAACTACATCATAAATCACTAATTATTGCTATTTTTTTTGTCACTCAACTATTAATTCTTTTAATTTAGTTATTCAATTATTGTCTTTTTTTAGTCACCTAATTATTATTATTTTTTTAAATTTGATCATTCAACTAATTCCGTGAGTTGTCGTTGATGTGACAGTAAAAAGTTTGATTTAATAACAAATATATCGACTATTTTACTATTTTACTAAAAAAAGGCTCATTTTCTACTTTATTTACAGAAATGAGACACTTTAAACTTTATTTACTGGAATTGGCCAAAAAACCAAAAACACGTCCACGTAGGCGCGTTTCAAGAGGAAATTTCAGAAAAGCACATCTCTGAGGGAGCGCTTTTGCCATGTTAGCATAAAATTCGCTGACGTGAACGCGCTTTGCTGACATGGCAAAAGCGCGTCCCTGGGGAAGCGCTTTAGCCCGTGTTTTTGGCCCCAACAGTTACCCCAACGGTCATTTAAAATTTGACTGTTAGGGGGCCAACGGTCATGAAAAAAATATAAACCCCGACCTATTTTTTCACACAATTTTCTTTAATTTCTTATAAATTTCTCTAAATTTCTCAAAAAAGCTCTCAAATTTCTCCCTAAATTTCTCAAAGCTCTCTTTAAATCATAATTTCCTTTAATTTCTTTTCTAAATCAGTATAATTTTTTTATAATTTCTAATGTCAAAACTATTTTTTTGTTTGGAAAACGGGGTCGACTTTTAGAAATGAAAATGGAGTCGCCACCAATCCTTTTTGAGGTGTGATCGGGTCACCTTGAGATTGATCGTTAAAATATTTTGATTTATTAAAACGATGACTTTGGTCCACAAAATTCGAGAAAACAGGTTCGGGAGTTGGTTACATACGAGGAAGGATTAGCACCCTCGTAACGCCCAAAATTGGTATCGAATTGATTAATTAATGTCTTAATGTCAAAAATTTGAAGAGATTTTAAAATACGATCCTCTTTATTTAAAAGAAAACTTGAATAAATTAAAATGAATGCTAAGACTCTCTTATTTCGAAGAAGTAAAATGTCACGCCCAGTGAGTTAGGGTACGACATTTCAAATTCTCGAAACTGAGCTTGTCTTTTGACTTTTAAAACTCATGTATTTAAATTTAATAAGGATAGTCGGTTATTTGGGCCAAATGAAAAATCAAAACCCAGTAAGTTAGGGCTCAATTTCTCAAAATACCAAATTCAGAATATTGCCTTTATTTTTTAGAAATCCTTATCTCGAAATAACGAAATGTCACATCCAGTGAGTTAGGACGCAACGTTTCAAATTCTCAAGAATAAGTTTTTATTTAACTCATATGCTTTGATTTAAGAGAATAATTGATTCTTTAGATTCAATGAGAAAAATCGAAACCCAGTAAGTTAGGGTATGATTTCTTTCGGATCTTAGAGCACGGAATGTTTGTTTATTTCAAAACGAAAATTATAATGCATCGAATAAAATATGATATGATCGTAATAAAATGGAATATGAATTATAGTACAGGTGCATAATAGAGTAAAAATGAGGGAAACAATATAAATTATAATAATAAAGGCAAAAATAAATAAAAATTAAAACAAATAATCTATGTAAAATAATAGGTAAAAAGATGATAAAATATAAAAAAAATAACAAAAGCTAATAATAAATCAATAAACAAATAAATACTATATACAATAATTTAAAAAATAATAAAATAATAATTGTAACAAAAATACAATAATAATAAAATATTTTAATAAACAAATAATATTAGTAAAAATAAATAAATAAGGGTAGTAATAATAATAATAATAACAATAACAATAGTAGTAGTAAAAATAAAAATGATATTAGTAATAATAAAAATAATAATAGCAACAATAACAATAGTAATACCAATAATAATAGTAATAAGGAAAGTAATAATAATAAATATAATTATAGTAATAATAATATCATAAATAATAATGATAGTGGTAATAATAAAAATAAAATAATAATACTAATACATATAATAATAATAATAATAATAGTAACAATAATAATAATAATAATTACAATAATGACAAAATAACAAAAAAATAATAAAAGAAAATAAAAAAGGACTAAATTAAACTTAAAACAAACATTTGGGGCGAATATTAAAAAAAAAGGGACCTATCCGAACGCGAGAACAATAAGGAGGGACTAAAGAGGAAAATATCCCCTCCCTCCAAAACGCTGCGCTTTACAAGGGACCCAATTGAAATCGCAATAAATTATAGGGCCCAAATTTGAAAATAAAAAACTTGATTATAAATTAATAAAAAAGCAGAAGGGCTAAAAGTGCAATTAGCCCTTCCGTTGAAAACACGCCGATCTAGGCCTGGAGCGGGTCGGATTCGGGTTGCGCTTATTGAAACGACGTCGTTTTGGGCTTCAATGGCTTGCTCCAAAACGACGTCGTATAGTATGGCTATAAATACCAAAAAAAAAATCAAAAAACTTTCATTTCAGCCACATTTAAAAATAAGAAAAAACTCAAACTCTCTCTACTCTCTCCTCAGGCCCGATTTCCTGCGAGGCCTCCAGCGAGACTCCGGTGCCCATCGCCGCCGTCGGCGCCGCTGTGAACTATGGCCAGAGTTCAAAAAATGTAAGTTTTTTTCTCTTTTTTCTTTTACTGTATTTTAATTCGTATATTGTCTAAAAAAAATAAAAGCAAATATTTATGTATGTAGAACAGTTTCGAAATAAAAAAAGAATAAAAATAAAAGAAAATATATAAACCTTGGCTGATTTCTGTATTGATTTCGTATGCCTATTGTGCCAAAAAAAAGGTCCCCTTTTACACTGTTTATATGCGGCTTTTATAGCCTTTTTACAACCGGTTTTCCCTTATTTGTAGGTATATAGGAGAGGCGTGATGGAGAAGGACACGCTACATGGGTGTGGTGGACGGTGGAGGGGCGCATGATGCGGAGAAGCGAGGCGTGCGGCGTTGGGGAGGCTGCTGGAGCGTTCTAGAAACCCCTAGGGTTTCTAAGTTTTTTAGAGTAATTGGGCTAGGGTTTTGTATTGGGCTTCTGTTGGATTATTTTATTTTTTTATAAATTTGGACTGCTAATGGACTTCATTTGGGTTTTTTTTTGTTTTGTTATTTTTTGTTTAAAATTGGTTAATGGGCTCAGGCAAATTGGGCCAATTACAGCTGCCCCTCTTTGCTCATTGTCGTGTAACGAGAATGGAGCAAAGACTTAAAAAGGGCAAATTTTGCCCAGTCTTACCGAATCTTGACTTCCTTCGGTGCTTTTCTTCTTCGAGTAGCCTCGCTCTAACCCACTACATCTTCGGGGGTGTAGAAATTATTGCTTCAAAACGCTCTATTACTGTTTCATTGAGAAAAGATTCATTTAGATTTGATCTACTCCACTACTTCTTAGGGAGATAAGATCTGTTATCTTCAGTTTGCTCCATTGTCGGTACATGGAGATAAGACTTGTAATTTCAGCCTAGTCCCTTGCTATCTCAGAAAGATAAGGCTAGTGGCCTAAATCTGCTCCATTGACAATACATGGAGATAAGATTTGCCAACTTCGATCTGCCCTACTGCTATCTCAAGGAGATAAGATCTACAATCTTCAGTCTGCTCCATTGCAGATATATGGAGATAAGACTTGTAATTTCATCCTGCTCCCTTGCTATCTCAGGAGGATAAGGCTAGTGGCTTAAATCTGCTTCATTGTCGATAGATGAAGATAATATTCGCCGTCTTCGATCTTCCACTGCTATTTTGAGGAGACAAGATCTACAATCTTCAGTCTGCTCCATTGCCAATATATGGAGATAAGACTTGTAATTTCAGCCTGCTCACTTGCTATCTCAGGAAGATAAGGGTAGTGGCTTAAATCTACTCCATTGCCGATACATAGAGATAAGATTCATCGTCTTCGATTTGCCCCACTACTATCTCGAGGAGACAAGATCTACAATCTTCAATCTGCTCCATTGCCGATACATGGTGATAAGACTTGTAATTTCAACCTACTCCCTTGCTATCTCAGGAAGATAAGGCTAATGGCTTAAATTTGCTCCATTGTCGATACATAGAGATAAGATTCATCGAAAATTTTAATCAATCTTGCCACATCTTCCTCTAGGAAATCTACCTGTAGAATTGATTTCATGGGGTCTATGCTTATGCCAAATGATTAGGATGCCATGATCGGGAAATGCTCCTAACCAGATGTATTATGAATGTTATACGAATGAATGCAAAATGTCATGAGAACGATCTATTTTTTAACATTTGTGTTGTCATTGCTCGCTGTTTGTTAAGGTGATACCCCTGATGTATGTCTTCTTGTTCAACTGATATTTTCAACAGAGAATCTGAAGATGTAGTCATTGCTTAGACCTTATCTCTTAAGTGTTTCCAGCCCTTTAAGCTTGGTGAGTTCTAAATAATTGTTCTGTTTCAGATTCTTGCATTATTTAGAGACTTTCAGAGTAATATGCAAAAATTCTTTTGTGAAAGCATTATTAGTTCATTAATCATTATTTCAGTATGAAACGCTTGAAAAAGATTATAGAGATGAATAAAACCGAAATTTATTCGGGACAAAATCCGTAAAGAATGGATTGAGTAAAGGAAATAAATTTAGCAAGGTACAAAAATGAGTAAGGGTGGAATTGGCGCCCCAGATATCACAGCCTGAGCTTCTCTGTACGAACTTCTTGAAAACTATTCTGAGTTCAACATGTGTCTAGGAGATCTATTGTACTTTGTCAATGCCCCTAAGATGTAGCGTATCTCCTCATTATTAACTCAGGCATAGGATGGCTAGCGAATGCCCTATTTCTCATCAAAAATTTGAATTTCCTTGTACGGGTTTTCAATTCTAAGTTCATTTGGTCTCAAAGTGCCCTTTACGGGTTTTCATCTTAGCCTTTTAATTTTCTTTTGAACTCAAGACGCCCTTTGCGGGTTTTCGCCTTAGCCCATTTTCCTTCTTAAGCGAAGTACTTCTTGACTGAGTCCATATTAACTGGGTTTGGCTAACTCTTGCAGTCCATTTCAGCTAATACCAATGCTCCTTCAGAAAAGGTCTGTCTTACAACATAAGGTCCCTCCCAATTAGGCATTCACTTTTCTCTGAAGTCCTTTTGCATAGGGAATATCTTTTTCAATACCAAGTCTCCCTCACAGAATACTCTGGGGCGGACCTTTTTTTTGTAAGCTCACATTATTCACTTCTAGTACATTTGACCATGACGGATGGCTTTTAGCCGTTTTTCCTCAATTAGATTCAGTTGATCATACCGAGATTGGATCCATTTCACTTCATCCAACTTCAACTCTGATAAAACCCGGAGAGAAGGAATTTCAACTTCAATGGGCAAAACTGCCTCCATCCCATAAACCAATGAGAAAGGTGTTGCCCCGATAGAAGTTCTAACATATGTTCAATAGGCATAGAGGGCAAACGGTAACTTTTCATGCCAATCTTTGTAGGTCACAGTCATTTTCCCCACAATTTTCTTGATATTTTTATTAGCTGCCTCAACTGTACCATTCATTTTCGGGCGATATGGCGACGAGTTGTGGTGCTTAATTTTGAATTGACTGCAGACCTCTACTATCGCGCTGTTGTTCAAGTTCAACGCATTGTCAGATACGATCCTTTCTGGCATACCATAGCGACATATGATCTTCCTCTTCAAAAACTTGCTAACTGCTATTTTTGTGACAATAGCATATGAAGCTGCCTCTACCGATTTGATGAAGTAATTGATGACCACGAGAATAAATCGATGTCCATTACAAGCCTTCGGCAAAATTGGCCCAATGACGTCCATGTCCCACATTGAGAAAGGCTATGGAGAGGTCATAACATGAAGAGGTGAATGAGGTACATGGATCTTGTCTCCATAAATTTGGCACTTATGGTACTTCTTAGCATAACGGATGCAATCTCCTTCCATCGTGGACCAGTAATACCCGAATCTTATGATTTTCCTAGCCATTGTAAACCCATTGGCATGCGTCCCACAGACACCTTTATGGACTTCTTCCAAGATTTTCTTAGCCTCAACAGCATCAACGCATCTTAACAACACCTGATCTTCCTCTTTTTATACAGGATCTCTCCGTCTAAGATATAGTCATTGGCCAGTCTACTCAATGTTCTCCTATCATTTTTAGTTGCTTGATCAGAGTATTTACGGCTCTTCATATATCACAGAATATTATGATACCAAGGATGATCATCTCTCTCCTCCTCTTCGTCGATATTATAGCAGTGAGCCAGAGCCTCACAAATACTCATTTGGATAGGCTTCATACCTTTCTGTTCATTTACTCTGATCATAAAAGCTAATGTGGCCAAGGCGTCAGCCATCTGGTTTTTATCACGCAGGAGATAAAAGAAGGTGATATTATCAAACTCCTCAATTAACTCCAAAACTAACTTTCGATAATTGATCAATTTAGGATCTCTCGTTTCCCATTTGCTTTTGAGCTGATAGATCACCAACACAGAATCTCTATATACCTCTAGCACCTTGATTTTGCAGTCTATGGTTGCTTGAATTCCCATGATACATGCTTCGTATTCTGTCATACTGTTTGTGCAGTCAAAATCCAACTTGTAAGTGAATGGATAATGATCTCCACTTGGGGATATCAGGACTGCCCCAACTCCATTACCAACAGCATTTGACACTCCATCGAAGTTCAATTTCTAAGGACGCTCTTTTAGGGTATCTTCCTCAGTAGCCACTACAAACATTAGATCTTCATTAGGAAAATCAAAGTTCAAGGGTTCGTAATCGTCTAGAGCTCTACTGGCTAGAAAATCTACTATTGCACTCCCATTCACAGCCTTCTGGTTCACATAGACTATGCCGAATTCGGAGAGCAAAATTTGCTATCGGGTTATTCTTTCATTTAGAGTGGTTGACTCCATCATGTACTTAAGTGGGTCTAGTTTCAAGATTAACCAAGTCGTATGGTACACCATGTACTGTCTCAACCTCCGAGTTATCCAGACCAAGGCGCAACATAATTTCTCAATTGGCGAATATCTCATTTCACACTTAGTAAAGTTCTTACTAAGATAATATATCGCCGTTTCTTTCTTTCCTGTCTCATCGTGTTGGCCGAGCATATATCCTATTGAATTATCGAATACCGTCAAATACAGAATCAATGGTTTATCAAGATTGGGTGGCATTAGTACTGGAGTATTAGACAAGTATTGTTTAGTTCTGTCAAAAGCCTTCTGGCATTCATCGTCCCAAATGCCTGGATTGTGTTTCTTAAGAAGATGAAATATTGGGTCACATTTCTCAGTTAATTGTGAAATGAACAGGGTAATATAATTTAGTCTTCCTAGAAAAACTCGAATTTCCTTTTGAGTGCATAGCGAAGGCAATTCTTGTACAGCCTTGACTTTATCCGGGTCGACCTCAATTCCATTTTCACTGACTATAAAACCAAGCAGTTTTCCTAACCTAACCCCAAAAGTCCACTTGGTTGGATTGAGCTTTAGCTGAAATTTTTTCAACCTCAAGAATAGTTTCCTTAAAACCTGCACATGCTCCTTTTCTATTCGGGATTTCACGATCATATCGTCGACGTAGACCTCGATCTCTTTGTGCATCATGTCGTGAAATAAGGTTACCATGGCTCTTTGGTATATTGCTCCCGTATTCTTTAACTCGAATGGCATCACCTTGTAACAAAATGTTCCCTATAAGGTTATGAACGTCGTCTTTTCCATGTCTTCAAGATGCATTTTGATCCAATTGAATCTAGAAAACTCATCCATAAAAGAGAACAGTGAGTAGTCTGTCGTATTATCCACTAGGGTGTCAATGTGAGGCAATGGGAAATTCTCCTTTGGGCTATCCTTATTTAGATCTCTATAATCTACACACATCTGCACTTTTCTATCCTTTTTAGGGATGGGGACAACGTTGGCTACCCATTCTAAGTAGTTAACCACTTATAAGAACCCAACATAAAATTGCTTCTTAACCACTTCTCTTATTTTTACTGTAACATCAGGTCTCATCCTTCGAAGCTTTTGTTGAACCGACTTGCATTCTTCTTTTATGGGGACACGATGTACCGCAATATCGGCACTCAACCTAGGCATATCTTGATATGACCATGTGAAGACATCTTTGAACTCATACAGAAGTTTAAAAAGATCCTACCTTGTTTCCTCATTTATGCAAGTGCCAATTTTTACTTTTTTCCCCTCTTCTAAAATCACATTCTCAATTGTCTCTTTGTGAGGTAGAATCAGCTTCTCTTCCTACTCTACCATCCTTAACGAATCTGGGTATAAACTACGATCTCCATCATCTGTAAAATCCTGAGATCCCTCTAAGCACATGTCTCATTCACAAGGGAGTTCTGGGTCCATAGCAGCGTTGCTCATGACATCGATATCTGGGGACCTATTATAGGTACGAAAGAATACCCAAAAAAACTAATGAATCTAAGAATAACTTATTTTTATGGTATGATTATGAATGGAATGAAAAGGAATAAAAGAATAACTGCTCGATGCATTTTTTATTAAAATAAAGTTGTTTTGAACATGAGCCCATTTTACAGCAGATTCTTATTGTTCCTAGGCTAGAAAACAATAAACTTGTTTTGAACATTACTCTGTATTTTCTCTAAAAACCACAGGAAGTTCTTCTACAGTTTAGTTGTTCAAAACACTTCCAGGCTCATAAGGGCGAATGACCATTAAGTTTCCTTCCTTCCATCCCTCTTCAACTACGGCGTTGATGCTCAAAGTTTTCATTATATTTTCTGCCATTCTTTCTCTTGTCATTCCTGGTTCAGGATGGATAATTCCTCCCGATACGAATATATTAGATATATGGGGAAAAGTTATTGATCCCCATTTGACCTCAGCCCCACTCAATCGTGCCCTCCGTCTCTCTTGCTTCCTCTCCAGTTCTTCCTTCCTCTATTTGGCATCTGACCTATGCCCCAAGCCAAAACGATCGCAGTTGTCAACCAAACCTAGCACTTCGAACCATCCATGGAGGTATTTTCCGAGTCTCCTTCCAAGCAATGCTCTTTTTTCTGCCATCAGTCGTAGGCTCATCCACGTAGCTTCAAATATTTTGAGCACTGGATCTTGCCTCCTTCGATAATGAAAATTGCATTTATGAATTCTAATGATCGAAAGGAACATTCAATTGCTTCATTATCACTCTCTACGTATGGTGCATCACTGGTAACGGATACGATAATGTCCTCCTCCGTATTTATTGTTATTAGTCGGCCTTCCGTCACCAACTTTAACTTCTGATGCAACGATGATGGTACTGCCCCTGCCGAATAAATCTACGGCCTCCCCAACAGACAATTATAGGAAGGCTTAATGTCCATTACTAGGAAGCCTACCTCGTATGTATTTGGCCCAACCAGAAAAGGTATCTCTATCCTTCCCATTACTTTCCTTTTGGTACAAGCAAATGCTCTCACTACATTTTGGCATGTTTTCATATTAGAACTGTCTACAGGCAATCTGTTCAACGTGGACAGAGGTAAGACGTTCAATGTTGAACCATTGTCGATTAGTACCCCAGGTATGTATACCCTTTACAGCGGGTGGTGATGTGCAAAGTTTTGGTGGATCTCAATCCCTCTAGCAGTATCTCATCGTCACTGAAAGAGATAAAGTTGTCGACGCTTATGTTGCTAACAAGGCGGTCTAGCTTGTTTACCGAAATGTCATCAGCGACATAGGTTTCGTTCAACACCTTCATTAGCACGCCACGGTGCACATCCGAGTTTAAGAGTAAATCGAGTATCGATATGCGTGCCGGTTGCTTATGTAATTGTTCCACAACATTATATTCACTGTGTTTTAGGAACTTCAAAAACTCTTTAGCTTTATTTTCCATTACTAGTTCATTAACCAGTGGTTCTGACCTCTCCTCTCCTTGTCTGGTCATAAAGGATTTCCTTTTTATGGGTTCAACTTCTGTGTTTGGCGTGCTGGCCGAACTCTCCTTCCCCGAAATTGTCACACTGCAGTTATAATCCCAAGGCACCCTCTTGCTATCCTTATAAGAAAAAGCCATGGGTTTCTAAATTACAACTCTAGATGCCACTCTCACTCCTACTTCATCGATTCTTGGTCGTGTGATGATCACCACTGGGTGATTGACCTCAAAGACCTTCTCTACTGACCCTCCTTCTGCGGTGCACACGTCTTCTCTTTCAGTAGAGTCAAAGAACTCCAACTCTTTGTTATCCATTAACCCTTGCACTAGGGCCCTGAATTCGCTACATCGCTGGATTTCATGGTCCTCCTTATTATGGAACTCACAGTAGTTCCTTGCATCTGGGGATTTGCTCCTTAACCCTTGCGGGACTAACCCTCTTTCCCGCATCTCCTTCCAAACCTCCCTCAATGGGGTTCTTACTTCAGCAACATTTAGTTTGATTCTCCTCCTCATATTCTCAACTATCGCGTTTACCCCTTTATCAGTATGGCTAGGTAACAGATTTCCCACATCAGGTGCATCGTCGAATTTTACAACACTCGCTTTAATAAGTCTTTCAACTAACCTTTTGAATGAGGTACAGTTTTCTATCGAGTGTCCTATGATTCCCGCATGGTATTCACACTGAGCCTTTGCATCATACCACTTAGGATATGGGGGTTACAATGGTTTCAAGTAGAAAGTGGCTACAACATGTGCATCAAACAGACTTTTATACAACTCTTTATATGTCATTGGTATGGGAGTAAACTGGAACTTCTCTATATTCTATTTCGTATTGGGCTCCTGCCTTGGTGAGGCCTGCTTCATGGCCACTGCTCTCGGTTGATTTACCGTGATTGGTTTTGCATAACCCACGCTCACATTGCTAATCTCGTTTTCTCTCTTCTTCGGGGCTGACCTCCTGGTGCTTTCCCCAACCTCTATTTTCCCGTACCTTATTGTATTTTCTATCATTTCCCCGGACATCACTATGTCCACGAAACTCTTAGTTGCACTCCTCAACATATGATTGATAAAAGGTACCTTCAAAGTATTAATGAAAAGCATGGTTATTTCTTTTTCCAACAGTAAGGGTTGGACTTGTGTAGCGATTTCCCTTCACCTCTGAGTGTATTGCCTGAAACTTTCATTCTACTTTTTCTCCATGTTCTGTAATGTGATCCTGTCAGGCGCTATATCCTTCATATGGCCATATTGCTTCATGAAAGCCTGTGCTAAGTCTTTCCATGATTTGACTTGGGTGCGACTTAGCTTATTGTACCATTTGGCCGCAGCCCTAGTCAAACTGTCCTGGAAACAATGAATTAACAACTGATTATTATTAACATGACCAGTCATCCTCCTGTAAAACATCGTGATGTGGGCCTCAGGACAGTTGGTTCCATTGTATTTTTCAAATTTTGGCACTTTGAACTTCGGAGGGAGCACTAGATCTGGAGCCAAACTTAACTCCTTAGCATCTATTCCGCACTGATAATCAGCACTTTCCAGCGCCTTGAATTTCTCCTCCAGCCATTTGTATCGGTTTTCCAGTTGCCTTGGAAGTTCCCCTTTTGCTGCATCATTGAGGTTAGGGACCATTGGTTTTGCCAAATTATCTCCGGGGTTAGAGCTCGAGCCTGTTGGGAAGTTTACCGTCGCTAAGGTATCAGATTGATACTAGGATTTGATATTAACGGACACTCTTGGTGGTTGTACTTGGGAATTTACTGGGGTAAAGCCTAGAGGATAAGCAGGGTCTTTATTATCGTCTCCGGTATCGACTATAGGGTTATTTCCTTTATCAGGCCCTCCAACCAACAACTGTGTTAACTGGCTCATCATGCTTATCTGGGATTCTAGCATTTGATCCCTCATATCCTGTTAGATCTTAGCCAACTGTTATTGCATCTGAATTTGCAATTGGTCTTACATCTCCTTCTACATCTATTCTAACCTTTTTAACCTTTGATCCATGGCTTTCATTTTTCTTCGAGTGTAGTAGTGATGTTCTAAGGTAACTATAATACGACCTCTAGTTAATAGGGTTCTTTTATGACATTTAATGTATATGATGCGATGTAATGCAAATGCATGATATGAATGCAAAAATAAAAGGTGTCGATTTTGGTCCAATTCCATTTAGAACAACTTTATTAGAAAATAAATATTTTTACATAAAATAGATCATATATACGGCTTTGCTTTAATGCTCAAAATTTTAACTTTCTTAAGAAGTCAAGCCAACTCTAGACCCCGGTCTGACTCTAACCCATATTTCACACTTAACACGTCAGCTTGAACTGTGTAAATGATCTGCCACTTCTCATATCTAAGCTACGGCTTCGCCCATGATGTAATCCCTATCCCTGACCTGGTCTGGCGATCGTCGAAGCTGCCCCTACCACTACTCATTATTCGATTCAAGAAATTTAATTCGAAGTTCGTAGTTCTGTAGCGTAGTTTCAAGTTCTTCGACCTTTCTTTCCAAATCCTCGATCCTGCTCAGGCTGGCTCTTAATTCAATGTCAGAGTCACAACCATGTCGCTGATGTAATGTCTTTTCTAACTCCATTGCTCGAGCTTCTAACATCTACTTCTCATCTTGGCCCTTAACTAAACTCTTTTTTAAGGCATTTTCGCGTGCTCAAGCCTCATGGAACCTCTTCTCCCACTGATCAGCCCTAGCCCTTTCTTCTTGAATTTCTTGTCGCCACTGTTCCGATGTCTTTCCTAATCCGGTTGTTCTCATCTTCATACGCAACTTCTTGTAATCAGTTTTCAAACTATCTAAGTCCTATTCGACCTTTCTTTTCCCTTTTCTCAACTTCTCAGCTTCGAGTTTCTGAACATCAGCCTCTAGCCTCAAATGCATCTTTTCCTCCTCCAATTGCTTTATTTTCTTTCATAACTCTAAATTTCTTTTGTCAAAGTCTTGTTTTATGATTTCCAACTCGAAAGGGACTATTTGCAAATATTCCTCTATCGGTCGAGTGCCATCTTGTCTCTGTCTAGAGATATTGTCATTGATTCTTCTACTCCACCACGCATCATATTCGAGAGTCGTCGTCAGACCTACAGCAACTCTTTTCATCCGGCAAGTCAGATTCCAAGTATTAGAAATCCCTTTAACCATTTTCTTGTAGTTATCTCCTCCATACATAAATTCAAACTAAGCTAGCCCATGTGTTACCGGAATGAACTATCATGATCTGTATTGCCTCAGCACGAGCAAAGGAGCATACCCAACAGCTCTCTAAATTCTCAACAGAGGGACCCAATCAGAACTCCCACATTGGTAAAGAATTTCATTGAGAACCAGCCAAGGAGCTCTCCACTCAACGTCCTCTTCCTGGAGATTCTGAAGAAGCACGATCCAATTTTCTTCTGATATGCCATCTCTCTTGAGCGTGGTTACTAACTCCTTTAACGGGGAGTAATTCTCGGATAAAACCTAATAATAAACTTTATCCACCTTCCAGAAATGACTGTGGAACCAAGCTAATAATAACTACGCACATCCTATAAATCTGCCCTCACCGGCTCTCCTGGATGCATTCAAAGATCTAAATGTCTCGGCCAAGATCTCAGGAACAGGTGTGACCCCTTTGTCAAGTCGGTCGAAGAGATTCGAGACCGCCTCATCTACATACCCTAACGCCCTAGGGAAAACCATTAAACCATAGATGCTCAAGGCGAAGATGTCAACTTTTTTCTTTATATCTGGATGTGCTACAATCGAGTCCTTCAAACTTACCCAATGAATGCATTTTCTTTCACTTTTTTACTGAATTCGGGCCGTGACCTACTGTTCACTCATCCTGGTGATACTCATCAGCTTCTTTATAAAAGTTGGTACATTAGCGCCCTGGAATAAGCTTTATCGATTTGAACCTTTGGACAACAAAGCAAGGCTGTCTATTCTTCCACTATAGGCACTAAGTCCACTTTTCCAAACGTGAAACAGCTATATGCGGGGTTCCAAAACTGAGTCATAGCCCGAAATAAGTATTTGTCCACTTTGATGTCAAACATGTAGGGTAGATCGCCATAATTACGATAGAATAGCTACTTAGTCTCATCATCCCAACAGGCCAATATATCTCTTAATTCTTGGAGTTCATTCTGTGTCACACTGATACGAGTGAAGTCCCATAACTTCGACATATATCCCTCGGCTAAACTATCCCCTTTCTCAAGTTGCATCTTCTCTGACCATATACGGACAGCCGCATTATCTTCCACTTTATCAAGAAATTCGTTCTCCATGACAAGCTTTCTAAATTAGTAATTGAACGTGAATCGACACCTCTTTAAAATGAAATGACATGCAATCAGAGCCAGAATAAAACACAACAAGTCAGTATCATATACCAAAAATAAAATTCAAGGCAAATGAAAAATAATCAAGCACCTATCTGGGTGATTGCTAGGGTTTGGAGTAGTTCTACCTAGGGTAAGCTCTTAGGGATTTCCACATGCAGTTTGGTTCTAAAGTAGAGGTACCTGAACCGGCATATTCCTCGATCCTCACCCATTATAGGCTCATATGGACCGAGTTTAGTTCAGGAGAATGCATTTCCCTATGGCTGCACGGAGATGAAAATCACACGAAGACATAGGTACGGATGTATCCCGAAAGCGATCCACTATTCTGCATTGAGGTGAAAACCTCACGAAGGAGTAGCTTCTCACTCCCACTTAAATAGGGTAAAACCATATGGTCTTTATGCAATATGATGCAAGAGTATCCTAGAAAATCAAATCACAACCAACTAAATGACCCAAACAAATACAATAAAAGAATCGTAGTTTTCAAATCTGATTTTCAAATTTCGTTAAAAAGCCAGAAATTAATCAATTTACGGCTTGACTCTCTTAGTGTCCCCAGTGGAATCGCCAACCTGTCGAAACCATTTTTTTGTTTGGAAAACGGGGTTGACTTTTAGAAATGAAAATGGAGTCGCCACCAATCCTTTTGAGGAGTGATCGGGTCACCTTGAGATTGATCGTTAAAATATTTTGATTTATTAAAACGATGACTTTGGTCCACAAAATTCGAGAAAACAGGTTCGGGAGTCGGTTATGTACGAGGAAGGATTAGCACTCTCGTAACGCCCAAATTTGGTACCGAATTGATTAATTAATGTCTTAATGTCAAAAATTTGAAGAGATTTTAAAATACGATCCTTTTTATTTAAAAGAAAACTTGAATAAATTAAAATGAATGCTAAGACTCTTATTTCGAAGAAGTAAAATGTCACGCCCAGTGAGTTAGGGTACGACATTTCAAATTCCCAAAACTGAGCTTGTCTTTTGACTTTTAAAACTTATGTATTTAAATTTAATAAGGATATTCGATTATTTCGGTCAAATGAAAAATCAAAACCAATTAAGTTAGGGCTCAATTTCTCAAAATACCAAATTCAGAATATTGCCTTTATTTTTTTAGAAATCCTTATCCCGAAATAACGAAATATCACATCCAGTGAGTTAGGACGCAACGTTTCAAATTCTCAAGAAAAAGTTTTTATTTAACTCATATGCTTTGATTTAAGAGAATAATTGGTTCTTTAGATTCGATGAGAAAAATCGAAACCCAGTAAGTTAGGGTACGATTTCTTTCGGATCTTAGAACGCGGAATGTTTGTTTATTTCAAAACGAAAATTGTAATGCATCGAATAAAATATGATATGGTCATAATAAAATGGAAGATGAATTACAAAACACGTGCATAATAGAGTAAAAATGAGAGAAACAATATAAATTACAATAATAAAGGCAATAATAAATAAAAACTAAAACAAATAATCTATGTAAAATAATAGGTAAAAAGATGATAAAATATAAAAAAACAACAAAAGCTAATAATAAATCAATAAACAAATAAATACTATATACAATAATTTAAATAATAATAATAATAATACAATAATAATAAAATATGTTAATAAACAAATAATATTAGTAAAAATAAATAAATAAGGGTAGTAACAATAAAAATAATAATAGCAACAATAACAATAGTAATACCAATAATAATAAAAGTAATAATAATAATAATAAGGAAAGTAATAATAATAAATATAATTATACTAATAATATCATAAATAATAATGATAGTGGTAATAATAAAAAATAAAATAATAATACTAATGCATATAATAATAGTAACAATAATAATAATAATATTTACAATAATGACAAAATAACAAACAAACAATAAAAGAAAATAAAAAAGGACTAAATTAAACTTAAAACAAACATTTGGGGCGAATCTAAAAAAAAAAAGAGAAAGGGACCTATCCGAATGCGTGAAAAACAAGGAGGGACTAAAGGGGAAAATATCCCCTCCCTCCAAAACGCTGCGCTTTACAAGGGACCCAATTGAAATCGCAATAAATTATAGGGCCCAAATTTGAAAATAAAAAACTTGATTATAAATTAATAAAAAAGCGGAAGAGCTAAAAGTGCAATTAGCTCTTCTGTTGAAAACACGCGGATCCTAGGCCTGAAGCAGGTCAGATTGGGGTCGGGCTTATCGAAACGACGTCGTTTTGGGCTTCAATGGCTTGCTCCAAAACGACGTCGTATAGTATGACTATAAATACCAAAAAAAATAAAAAAAAACTTTCATTTCAGCCACATAAAAAAAAAAAAAACTCAAACTCTCTCTACTCTCTCCTCAGGCCCGATTTTCGGCGAGACTCAGCGCCCATCTCGGTAAATCACTACATTTGTGAATCATGGTCGAGTCGAAAAATGTAAGTTTTTCTCTTTTTTTTTTACTGTATTTTAATTCGTATATAGTCTAAAAAATAAAAGCAAATCTTTATGTATGTAGAACAGTTTCGAAATAAAAAAGAATAAAAATAAAAGAAAATATATAAAACCTTGGCTTATTTTTGTACTGATTTCGTATGCCTATTGTGCCAAAAAAAAGGTCCCCTTTTACACTGTTTATATACGGCTTTTATAGCTTTTTTACAACCGGTTTTCCCCTATTTGTAGGTATATAGGAGAGGCGTGATGGAGAAGGGCACGCTACATGGGCATGGCGGGCGGTGGAGGGGCGCAAAATGCTGAGAAGCGAGGCGTGCAGCGTTGGGGAGGCTGCTGGAGCATTCTAGAAACCCCTAGGGTTTCTAAGTTTTTTAGAGTAATTGGGCTAGGGTTTTGCATTGGGCTGCTATTGGATTATTTTATTTTTTGTAAATTTGGACTACTAATGGACTTCATTTGGGTTTTTTTTGTTTTGTTATTTTGTTTTTGTAATTGTTTTTTTTTTGTTTAAAATTAGTTAATGGGCCAGGGAAAATTGGGCCAATTACAGCTAAAATATTTGATCATGTTAGCAATGACTGGAGAATTAATTCGTCTAGATCATAAACATATCTTCATCGAGCAAATGAAAATGGTAAGGGTTAATTTCAATTTTTGAATATTATTTAATTTTTTTCATTTATTTAATTTTAATTAATATTTATTTTATAATTTTTTATAACAACCGATAGATTAGGTGTTACAATGTTATATTCGTAATATGTTTGGTCCTCCATCACCGTTGATAGAAAATTACTTGAGGGAAGCGGGTTTTTGACACGTAGGCAATATAGGCCTAGGGTGTAAGTTGAACTTGAAACTCATCAGCGTGTTCATAGAGAGGTGGAGATCCAAGACGCACATATTCCACCTTCCTTGCGATGAGTGTACCATCACTTTGGAGGGCGTGCAGTTACAACTGGGTTTGCCGATGGATGGGTCCATACTCACCGGGTCCACTCAATCTGCTGATTGGGGAGTCGTATACTACTATCTTTTGGGTGCGATTCCGGATAATATTTACGGAGGTCGAATTGAGATGGGCTGGTTATGAGACACATTCTCGGAACTGAGGATGATTCGACTGAAGTAGAAAAAATACGATACGCTCATACATATATCCTTGAGATTATTAGAGGTTATTTGATGTCGGATATGTCATGAAACCTCGTACATTTGAGGTGGCTGTTGAAACTCGTTGATTTGTCGACATTGTACCAGGAGATGTGCCAAGCAACGCAACCAAGTAAATCCAAAATAGAAGGTTTCCTATACTGCTTCAATCATGGGCTTGGTTTTATTTTCCATTTTTACGTTCTCAAGTGAACCACTCGTATACGTTCCCACTCTTAATGATGTAAAATTTATATTAGATTTTACAATTATTACATAGATTTAAAATATAATTTTATGATAAAATTTTATTTAATTAGATGGAACCATTGGGTGAATTATGTTTGAATACCTACTGCTCTTGAAGATATATGGCTTCTATTAGACCAACGGTCGAAAGCACTTGTAAGTATATATATAAATGAAATATATATACATAACATAGTCGTTTCGTATTTAGTATTTAGCATTATGTATATAACTAATATTTTTATCACGTTCATATAGTTTCAATGGATTTCATACGAGGATCCAGCAATTCAGGCAGTAATTACGAATGAATTCCTACAGAATCCAAATATCTAGCATGTTAGGGTCCCATTGATCAGCTACGCTACTATCGAGATGCACCAAACAAATAGAGTGTTGTGACAATTTGGATTCTAACAACCGATTCCCGTGGCACTTGAGATGCTCGATGAAGACCACAGAGTTGAATTATGACAACTGAATACACATTGGCCGGTCTACTTTTAGAATTATATTAAAATGTGAGAAAATCGATATGATCATGTACCTACTCGCGAACCGATTACCGTTCGAGAGTTAGCGTGCTAGCCGAATTACATGCCATGTTTAGGATTCATGACAAGCTATATTTGCTCTCGAAAGAGCAAAGGCGTCGGTAAATCCGCGTCGAAAGGGAAAGGCGAGGCTCTTTAAATCTAAGGAGAAGGCCTGACGGGTGGGCCCATCAATAGCACCCATGCAATCACCAGGCCCAACGCCCACGCCTCAAGCGATGACGCCCACACTACAGCCCCTTCAAATTATGCCAGGTGTGTATCCTAGCCCTTATATATATCCTAACCCTTATATGTTTTCTTTTCCCAGTCCTATGCCAGGTTTGAATGCATGGCTCAGTGCAACTCCTTTCTTAATGACTCCGACCCAACTGACAATATATAGGCTATCATCATAAGAGGGATCGCACGAGACATCGTCGAGAAGTTTATCTCATTTTTAATCCCCATCGCCTTACGGGATTCAAACACCTCCGCCGTGGGTGATGCAAACACCTCCGTAGTCTTTCTTCTATCAAGGTGGGTCATCCTCTCAACACCCACAACCTCGCTGAAACAACCACAACCCCTGCCGGAAGCTGAACCAAGAAGGAGTCCAGCGCGTAACTGTCGACCACCCCCATGTGGCACTGATTCCAACTGGCACATGCATTGATTGTTTTAGTACATTTGTACAAATTGTTTTTATATTGTTTCATTTAATAAAATAGAAGTTGTTTTGAATATATTTGTACAAATTATTTTTATATTTTTTCCTATTTAATAAACTAGGAGTTGTTTTGAATATTTTAATAGTCAATTATTTTTATATTTTGTCCTATTTAATAAAATAGAAGTTTTTTTGAATAAGGTAATATAAATAATGCAACATAGTTTCATTTAATTAATTATGAACTATTTCGATTTGGACATGTTTGAATTGTATGACCTGGGTTCCTACACCATCCGCACAACTTCTGTTGGTTCGTTCTTTCCTAGATATCCATATTATCACGTATTCTAATCGAGCAAGGTCGACCTTTTGGTTTGCGACACAATTCTCTATCTAGTAACAACTTAAATAGAGAAAATGATACAAACGACCACTTACGTTCATCTGGTTCTGGTGGGAATATATGTCTCCACACATTGTACATGTATTCTAATTTATACACTTTGTCGACATAACTCATGGGATCCAAACGGAGATTCTGACAAGTTGCAATTACATGAGAGCATGGATAACGAAGTACGTTAAACCTCCCACAGTCTCAAGTTCTATTTCTCAGGTGTATACGATATTGCTCGTCAATAATACCTTGGTTCAGTCTGTCGAACTCCGTCGCACGAAACCATAGGTTGTTGCGATTGTGACACATTGTGTGCATGGTGTTGGCCTGCGCCTTCGCATTGTTAATTTCTTGTCCTACCTTCTGGCACTATACATAGCCTCCTTGTATTTGGCCTTTATAAATGTTGCTCGCTTGGGAAATAGTGCCGCCAAACGGAAGTATGTCTCCTACACAACGGAGGTTATCAAAAAATGATGTGTTCTTTTTAGAACAAAATTTATGCATTCAGCCAAGTTTGAGGTCATATGACCATATCGTAGGCCGCCATCGTATGCTTGTGTCCACTATAAAAAGGTATGTTACAGATGTAGTTTGTGCCTTGATCGTTAATTGATTGCAAAGTCGCCAATATCTCATGAAAACTGTCCTTATTGATCTCGTACCTTTCAATATAAGTGGATAGCGATAATTACATATCACTCTTCCATTCAGAACAAATTGAATATTACAAACAAAATAATATTAGTGGTGATTAAATACCCATGTTGGTTACTTGTCGTCGTTCAGTGGTAGACCGATATTGCCCATAGTAGTTAGATGCAACATGCCTTAGATAATACCGATGGTGTGTTTGATCCCATAGACTTCTACGTTGCTCAATTGCAGCTAGTATTCCAGTTCCCCGATCCGATATAACGCAGATATTATGTTGGAGGCAAACATGCCTCCTCAACCTAGAAAGAAAAAATATCTCAGTCATCACTTAACTCCCCCGATGTTATTGCAAACGTAATTGGAAGGATTCTCCCACCATCCTGTGCCACAGCTAGCAATAACCGATGGGTATATCTACCATACATAAAGGTACTGTCAATTTTTACCAATGGCTTGCAGTACACAAACGCGTCTCGGCATTACTTAAAGCTCCAGAATAGACGCTTGAACACTTGGCATCCACGGAGCAAGTAGTTGTTGTAATACCCAGGGCTCGTTTCAAGGTCTGTTACGCAACCTGAGACGTACCTCTCCAGCACCTGACACCAATTTACACTTTATTATATGAAGCATCCCACCCACTGTGGATCTTATCCAACACCTTCTGCTTAGCTATCCAAGCATTACAATAAGAAGGTGTGTACTGGAATCGGCTACGAATATTGGCAATTAAGACCGACACAGAAGTTCTGGGATCCACCTTCACCATCGATAGTATTAAGCCCGTTATCATATCTGAAACACCTGTCAGCCTATGAGTACGTTAAATAATGCAATATTAAATAATATAGTAATATTCAAAAACCCTAAACATTCAGTGATACTGTACTGACAATACACGTATATAGACCTTTGAACTTCTTTATCTCCCACAACTTTGTCCTTTTCTTAACCGAAGCCAGGATTTCCCATGAATATGTACTGTCTTACACTGCAAACTTGGTCTCAAACTTCTCCGATTTAGATTTAACCACGTGGTGGTTAACCCCGTTCATGTTGTTATATTGTTTCAATGCACTGAGAAAACTATTGTTACTAGGAAACTCCTTACTAACTTTCAATTCACCTAAATCCAATGATGAACTTGTATGGTCACGCATTCTATGTAGTAGATTTGGAAATTCTAACGCATCACCTGCCGATAGATCAACATTATACATGTAGGCTGGAGGCGAGTATGTCGTGAATCGCAGATGTTCTTCTTCATCATCTGAACCCTTTTCATTGTCTTCAGGTTTGATTAGAACAGACTTTGGTTTAGAAAATAATGCAACTTCTGTACCATTAGGGCTGGGCTCTCTAGGTGGATCCATATCAGACTCATCATCTGACCTACCATCATCTACAACGTACGAGGTCCCTTTGCTGGTGGACGTCGTAGGGAGTACTTCATCCCTTATCGTGGACGTTTCATAACGTTCCCAATCAAATGCCATTCTCCAGTATGTATTTTTAGCATCGAACATCGACCCACCGTGGTGCATATCCCATCCACTAACAGAGTGTCGTGCAGGGGTCGTGTATTCTATACTGCCACCAAACACAAATGCTTTCGTGTTCTGTCTTTTACTAACGAAGTGTCAGGCAGGGGTTGTGTATTCTTCTCGAACAATAGTAGATGTTGAAGTCGAAAGTGCTTCATTTGGAAATGAAAATTGTACATATAACTCAAGATATTGTGATCCATTAACGAGATGAGTCTGCACCATTGCTTTCAAGCTACGACCACCTTTGATATCAAATGAGTCATATGTCATAGGATCAACCGAAGCACACATTTTGATACTTAATAGACGAAAATCTCATTGGCGTCGTTCCAAAAATTTTGCTCCTAACTCTTTTACAAAGTTCTGTCAAATCTATGTTCTGGTTAAAAACCAGTCGCGCTGTGTTCTCCGATAAAAAAACAACGTCGTTCAAGGTGTCACGAACCTGACTGTTGTAGTAAATAACATCACTAATATGTTCACTCATTTTCAACCAGATGATCTGTCAAAAGAAATTCAAAATAAGAAATATTATGCAAAAATATAATGATTCGTATAAATGTTAATATGATAAACCAACTTATACCTTCTCAACTTCTTCAATTTATATTCTTCTGAACTTCTTCAATTTCTATTTGTAACACCCCAAACCCGGCCCAAACACCACGACCGGATCTGGTATGTCACTAAGAAAATTTTGGAAAAACATGTCGTATTTTCAGAAAATATTTTTCTAAAGTTTATCTTCTTATTCGAAAGAAATTTAATAGTTGATAATTTAAATAAAATATGCCTTTATAAATTAAAAACCCAAATTTAAATACATGCATTAGTTCAATAAGAATTTAAATAACTAAAAGTAATTAAAGCCCAAAATAAAACAAAACATAAACGAGTGGCCCATGGCCTTATTATAACGAGATTTAAAATCCATTAATTAAAAATATAAAGTATTAACTTGAGTCTTTTCGCTGGATCCAGATGTTCTTTTGCATGGCCACCTTGCGTTCCTCTCCAGCCCGGTCCGAAGCACTAGGTATCACCTGAAAGGTTAATTAATAGGGTGAGTCGCGAGACTCAGTGTGCAACCCTCATGCACCATTAGATTTTGGCCTTAGGCCCATAAAACAGATTAATAATTTCATTTATAAAAAAAATTAACAAATAATATGCAAGGCCCAACCCTTTTGCCTAGATTTCCATCCGCTACACGCCCCCGTACCAGCCATTCACACCATTGGGGATTTCTACAATCGACCCACACCGCTACACGCCAAGATGGTAGTCATGCTGCTCATCAACATATTATGGTCGAAGCCCTTATAACAGATCACGGCATTAGCCGCTACAACATATAACAGATCACGGTATAAACCGCTACACATATAACGTATAACTTCCTCCTTTCATCAACCCAACCCATGCAATCATAAAATCAATATACTTTTATCATATAAAGTCAAAACATTCATTGACCTGGTGATTTGCTTCACCCTTTTCGGGTTTCCAACATTAAACCGAGATATCTGCATTTATCACAACATATAAACTTATGAATATACATTAATAATCAGAACTAGATGGTGGGGAAGTATTACACACCTGATATTGCGAAATCCAATATTCTTAGTCGATGCCCTTGCTATCTGGATCTATTATCCTCAATCTATAGCCTTGCTTAAAAGCCGGAACAATTGCGAAAATAGGCCTCTCCTATATTCGGCCATGGTTAGTATTCTACCCGATTTTATAAATATAAATAAACAAATCCTCTTACCTTGAAATCTCGAAAGTAACACGATTCGAGTGCTACCGATCTATAACTTAGAGATCTATGCAATTGACTCCACTAAAGTTCCCTTCAGATTTCGATACAAGTAGGCACCACAGAAGCAATTCGGCAATCACAGGAGATGAGATCTACGGATTTCGGCTTTTAGGAAAATCCCGGAAAAAGTATGAACAAGAGAAGGCTGATGTGTCTTTAGCTTTTAAAATACTTGAGTGAAGAGTTTCGGTTTCTAACAGGAAAAGAGAAGAAGAAAAGAAAACAAGGAAGAGACTTGAAGATTTCGGCTTGGAAGAAAAAGAATGGAAAGAGTTTCGGCTTTTGAATCAAAGTGAAGATGAGGGATTAGGCTTAGAGATTTCGGCTTTTGCAGAGAATGAAGAAGAAGATGGAACTTTAGGAGTTTTCGGCTTTTACTCAGAGAAGAAGAGAAAAGAATAAGAGAAAAACCCAAATGCCGAAATTGAAGAGATATTCCCCCTATTTATAGAAATTTCGGCACTTACCTAACCTTGCGGATAAATCCCATCTTTTCTCTTTTATCTTAATCTACTAGCTCATCTAAAAGAGACTTAATTATCTCTAACTCCTCCCTCCTTTATTAGCATATTATCCACATATTTTAATCATTAAAATCCCTAAATTTTAGCCTTTATTTGCTTATTGTCCACATAAAATAAATTCCTAAATAATAGCCTTTATCTGCTTATTATCCATATATTTTAAACATTAAAACCCCTAAATTTTAGCCTTGTTGCCATCCACTCCACCTAACCCTAATGCCCAAAATTTAGCTAACTTAAATTAAAAGAATTGGGCTCCGTGAAACTTAAATTTGGGCCCCTTACTCCCTTGTGTGGCATCACCTCCTAAGATTGGGCCACAAGCCCACTTTGGTATTTTAAACATAGATACTATCTTTTAAACCCTATAATACCCAAACAGATAATTTTAATCAAGGTCTCTCCCTAAGCTTGAGCCCAATTTGGACCCCTAACACTTAAATTAACATATTAAATATATTCACCCATTAAACGCATAGGCCCAAAAATTCAGGATGTTACACTATTCTTCTGTCTCTTGCTGTAACTTATGCAACATGAGAATGAAATTTGGCTCATTTATAGCCTAAGGTCAAGTAAGATGTATTGTAGAAAAAGAGAGTCTAGGTAGGAGTTTTTTTTTAGTATTTTTACTGAGTACATCTTGCTTGAAACATATTTCGCCTTATTTTTTCATAATCATCTTCTCAAAATTATTTTTTCACTCTCATCAGAGAAAAAGAGCGCCACACTGGGAGCTTTTTTGAGATTTTTCTTTGATAGTGCATCCTACTTGAAGCGTTTTTTACCCTATTTTTTTAGAATCATCTTCTTGAAATTATTTTTTCAAAAACTACTGTAGAAAAAGAGCGTCCATCTGGGAGCTTTTTTTAGTACTTTTGCTGACAATGCATCCTGCTTGAAGCGTTTTTGACCTTATTTTTTCATAATCATCTTCTCAAAATTATTTTTTCAGAAACTACTGTAGAAAAAGGGCGTCCATCTGGGGAGCTTTTTTCAGTACTTTTGCTAAAAGTGCATCCTGCTTGAAGTGTTTTTGACCCTATTTTTTTAGAACCATCTTCTCAAAATTATTTTTTTAGAAACTACTGTAGAAAAATAGCGTCTAGTTGGGATTTTTTTTCAGTAGTTTTGCTGACAGTGCATTTTACTTGAAGCATTTTTTACCCTATTTTTTTAAAACCATCTTCTCAAAATTATTTTTTCAGAAACTACTGTAGAAAAATAGCGTCCAACTGAGAGCTTGTTTCAATACTTTTGCTGACTGAACAAAAAATAAAACAAAATCAATCTTGTCAAAATAATTTTTTTAGAACTCATCCCTAAAACTATTACAAAAACCCTAAAACCCTAAACATAAATTTATTTTTAAAAATCTTTAAACCTTAATTTATTTTTTTTTAAAATAATAAACTCTAATTTAATTTATTTTTAAAAACCATAAACCCTAATTTATTTTTTAAAATCCATAAACCCTAATTTATTTTAACAAAAACCATAACCTTAAAATCCTGAACACCTAAACCATAAGCCCTAAACATGCAAATACCCCACCTTAGAAAAAACACGGGCTAAAGCGCGTCCCTAGGGGAGCGCTTTTGCCATGTCAGCAAAGCGCATCCACATCAGCGTGTTTTATGCTGACATGGTAAAAGCGAACCCTCAGGGACGCGCTTTTTTGAAATTTTCCCTTAAAACGCGCCTACGTGGACGTGGTTTTAGTTTTTTGGCCCATTCCGGTAAATAAAGTTTAAAGTGGCCTATTTCCGTAAACAAAGTAGGAAATGAGTCTTTTTTTTAGTAAAATAGTCAAATTTATCCTTTAATTTCTATATATTATATTGATTTAGTCATAATTTTTAAAAGTTGACCCTTAAATACGCTTAAAAGATGAGGAAAAAACATACAAGACGATTTGTGGATATTATAATGAAGTTAGCAGATGGAGGGTGAAGGGTAGAATCTTACCTGCTGAATGCTTTTGTGAGAACTGAAGAATAAAAGAAAAAGGAAAATTAGGATATTGAAAATGGCTTCAGATTTAGAATTTTGAACGGTGGAGCTACATAATCATATTCATGTCTAATACCACTGTAAATTAGGTTCAAATAGAAAGAACAAAAAAAAAAAGGATATTTTTTTGAGAAACGTGAAGGAAGAGTAGAGGTGGAGGGAACAATGGTAGTGGAAGTAGGAGTAATGGAAGAGTAAGATAAATTTTGAGGATTAAATTGAAATAATTTATGAATTTTGAGAGTTTATATTTTAAAATTATAACTAAATCGATATAATATTTAAAAAGTTAGAGGATAAACTCGTTATTAGATTGCTTAGTTGAGTGAAAAAAAAGGAAGGGCAATAGTTAAGTGACCAAATTAAAAGAATTGATAGTTAAGTGGCAAAAAAACCAGAAACAATAATTGGTTGACCTATGCTGTAGTTCACCGAATTTTTTTTTTTTACCCGGACTCGACTTCGTCGTTCAAAGTTTTGAAGGCTTTAGGCAATTGAGCTCGCTTATTTGTAATTCGATATTAGGTTCAGAATTTCTTATATTTTCGACTTTTTTTTTATTTTGTTTGATGCTAGTGAACATGCTTAATAAACATTAAAATGAATTATTCAAAGTTAATATATATAACAAAATTAAATTTCAAATATTTAGTATGTATTTGTATAAAAATTTAAAAATAAATAAAATATAAAAGAGAAACAAAATATAATTATAATTGATAACAATTTTATAAAAATAAACTTACATAGTGGATCAGATTTTAGCTAAATAACAACATTAAAACATTAAGTTTTTAAGATCACAGGTTTGAAGTTCACTTTGTATAAATATATATGAGTTTTTAGTTCATATTTATTTCAATTTATATTCCACCAAATGTGGGTTGTTTTTAGATTTATTTTAGTTTAAGTTCGAATTTATTATGATTATAAGTTTAATCGAATTATATAATAATTAATTCGGATTATACTTATTCGGATGACTCATTGTAATTACCATTATGAATATACTTGTAACTAAAAAAAATACATATATTAATTAAAAAATACACTATGTTCAATGTATGATTATATTAAAATATAATAAAAATTATAATATAATATAATTTATTAAAATATTTTTATAACTAATTAGACTTTTATTATTTTTAATTAAAAATTATTGCATATAAAAATCTAATATAACAATAATAAATAGAATAATAATTAATTAATAAATGATAAAATTATTCTTTTATTTAAAATTTGTCTAATAAATAAAACCTTATGGGTTAGCCATCAAACTTTAGGCGTAAAAGGATGCTTTTCAAACCATAAAGGGGTTCAATGAACTTTTTATCATATTTGAGTACTTTTTCCCTATTGGATATTTATATAGTTATAAAAAGTAAATTTTTATTTTTTGGGCAAATTACATTAGTAATCACTCAATTATTAGTAATTTTTCTATTATTCAATTATTAATTTTTTTTTTAGTCATCAATCGTTAAATGACTAATCATGATAAATTTTAAAATTGACATAATTATAAATTTAGCACTCAACATCTATACATTATGTCAATTTAATTTTGAATTTTTAAAAACTTTCCTTATTTTATCCCTTTTTTTTCTTTCACATGAAAACATAATTCAATTGACAATGTGTAAATTAGAAATAAAAATAAATGATTTATTTTAAACTAGAAAACATACAAATATATTGTTTTCCTTATACTTCAAATGGTTAAAAACTTAATTGATATCTCTCAATGATGTTATCTTTTTTGTCAGTTTAAGTTGGATCATTGATGAAGCAAATCAAAGCTTAATTTTTTTTAAACTTATTAGACTTAAAATTGGATAAAATTAGCGGATACTTTCTATTTCCAATGAATTGGATCAGATATTTTTTTTTAATTTGGGTTGTTTTTGTTTGTTTGTTTCTTGTCTAGTTTGTCATGGAGTCAAACACAAGGATAACATTGCAAAAGGATAAAAGTGGTAACATTCTAATCGCTCTTATTTATTGACGAAATTCATAATTTGATATCGGTTTTGGCAATTGATAATGAGAGTTCATTCACAAGTTTGTTCAAACTCTCAGATCTCGAAATCGTTCAACTTATCCACTTGGACTCAACTACGCTTATTGCCATTTCAGCTTCGAAGTTGATGATTTCAAAGGCACTTTTATTTTTCTTTTAACAATGGGTTAATGGAACAAATGACGAAGCTCTCTATTTTCTTTAAAGATTACAATAACAATAATGACAATAACAAGGGTAACTCGACTAAATTGAACTTGAACAATTCAAGCACAAATCTTAAGAATCAATGATGAGTGAATCGACGAAGCTCGAGTCCTCTCAACCATTGGCTTTCTATCCAACAATGGAGAACCAGAGAATCAAGAGAAAAGAAAAAAAAATGAAAATTATGATATTGTGTTTTAGGGTGTTTCCATTTTGTTATATTTTCAATTGAATTTAGTTGATATTTTTTTTTTAACTTTTTAAGTGAAAGAGTAATAGAAAAAAGAAAGAAAAATTTTAGAAGGATCAAATTACACAATATGTAAAACATCAAAGGTTAAATTTTCTAGAATCAAAATTAAATTGACTCAATGTATAAATCTTGAAGGTTAAAATTGTTATTGTATTTATTTTAAAAATTATAATTTCATTTTTTATTAGTCAATTCAACGATAATTGATAAAAAAGGAAATAAATTTAAATAATTAAGTGATCATTTTATAAATTTTTATAATTTAGTGATAAAAAGAAATAGGGATAGATTATTGATATGATTTTGCTTTTTATTTTGTTTAATCAGGCCCTATTATCCTTGTTGCTTGAATTCCATCTCGTGTCCTTAAGATTTTCACTTTGATGTTCTCCCTTCGAATATGCACGATGGGGTGTGTATCCCCCTTTCATGATATTTACTTTTTTAACGTAGTAAAACATTCAGTGCTCCACCATGGAAGATAGATAAATAATTTGTTTATATTAATCAAGAACACCAAATACTTTTTAAAGTTAAATAAAAAATGTTATTTTATAAAATAAATTTTAATATAAAAATTTGTTGAAATAATCCATCAAAGGAATATGCCAAAGGAATCATGAAAAACAAAAATATAAAAAACCCGTTGAAGTAAAATAAAAGAAAGGTATTTATAGCATAAAAAAAGAGACTAAATTAGCCTAAAAAAATGCCGAAAAAAATATTTGGTGAAATAAGTTTTTTTTTTTAATTTAGGTAAATAGGTTGATTTTGGAGAGAGTATGTGAAAGCACATCCAGTTAGACGCATTTTCTGCATAATTGGATGAGTTTTTCAAGAAAAGCGCATCTAGTTAGATGCGTTTTTCCTAAGCCGTATTTTCTGACCTTTTAATATGATCAGTTTTTTTGTCAGATAGTTAAATGTTAATGGTTTTGTCCATAGTCACAGGTTTGATTCCTCTCCCTTTCACATTTGTATTTTTTTTATTTCATGTTGTTTTAAACTTTTTATTATTTTTAATTAATATTTTTAACATATTAGCTCATTTGATTGGATGATTAAATAATGATTTTATCCTCGAATCCTAAGTTTAATTCCTCTTCTAAACATAACTATAATTCATTCAAGTCTTTTTTAAATTAAAAAATATATTGTTTTTAAATTTTTATTTTTAATTCATCTTTTTAATTAGTAATTTTTTATTTATAAAATTAAATAATAATTATATAATTATATAATAAAATATATTATATATATCATTATGTTAAAAATATTTGAAATCAATAACTCCTTTATATATAATATAAACATCAACTATTTTTTTATATATTTTTCTTTATATATAATATTTATTTTCTCCACGTATATTATGAGTATAGTAATTTCTAATATTATAAAATAAAATAATTATTTCAAATATAATTATTATTTTTATATGTAAAATATTTTAAATATCATTGTTTTTTATCTATATTGTGGGTATGATATTTCAAATATTTTTAAATGTGAAATATTTCAATTAATTATTTCAAATATTATTATGTTTATATGTGAAATATTTCAAATACACATACAAAAATATATAATACGAAAATTTACTACACTCATGGTATGGATTGAAAAATAAATATTACACATATAAAAATTAAATTTACTAAAAATAATGATATTTATAATAATTATTTGATTTTATAAATAGAAGAGATATTAATTAAGAATAAAAAATTGAAAATAATATATTTATTAATTAAAAAAAGTTTGAAACAACATGATATAATAATTACAAATGTGTTTAGAAAATAAATTGAACCTAAGAATCAAGGATGAAATCAAAATTATTTAACCATTTAAAATATTAATTAAAAATAATAAAAAGCTTAAAACAAGTTGAAATACAAAATACAAATATGAGTGGAAGAGGAATTGAACCCAAAGACTTAAAAGACAAAACCACTAACATTTAATCACCTGACCAAAAAAAAAAAAACTAGTTATATTAAAAAAGTCAGAAAATGCGACTTAAAAGAGAAAACGCATCTAGCTGAGCGAGCTTTCTTGTCAACTGTGTAGAAAATGTGTCTAGTTAGACGCGTTTTTACAGTCTCTCCAAAATCGACTAATTTCCTTAAATTTTTTTTAAAAAAACCTATTTTACCAGATATTTTTTTCGACATTTTTTTTTGCTAATTTAGCAAAAAAAAAAAAACATAAAGAGATAATGATAAATAAATAAACAAATTAAGCTTTAAAATTTAATATTAAAATCAAGAAACAGAAACTTTAATAAGTATTTAATAGAAGTGATTAAGAAATGCAATGCTTGCTACCTAACAAACCATGAAAGAAAAGAAAGCATATCTTTAGGAATCAATTTCATATAGACAATATTAGATTAATCCAATTAAAAACCTTATATTTAATACCTAATACCCAATACCTATTACCTATTATATCCTTAATGCCCTTAAATCACAATCTTTTCCCGTTGCTTACTTGACATCAAACCTATCCTTCTCATTTCTAAATTCATAAGAGTTATAAATGACAGCAAATACATAACTTTTTCTAATGGTTTTTTTTTTTGAAAAATGAACTCAACTTCAATTAATTAATTCATAGCATCTGCTCTTCGATAGTATCTATCGATACTTTTAAGGTTAGAAAAAAAAAAGAATCATTCAATTGGATGACACAATACAATATATATTTAATATTTTTTTTCTGTCGACAGGATATCAATCAAACCTTTTCTAAACAAGTTTTATTTTAAACAATTTCACATCTCACATTCAATTATCAAATATGTGTAAATTATGAGAATATGAAAATGCTTTTCTTTTTGGTTAAGGAAATGTCTATTTTGACCCTATTTATTTCATAAGATTCTCTTAGAAATTGATTTTATATGGTAATGGCAAAATGATAAATTTAGTCCCTAATATTGATCTCTTTAGTTATTTTTGGAGCTAATTCTTTTTTATCATTTTGATCTTCAACTTTTAAAGTTTAATTACACTCATGCATAATCTACATGACAATTTATATGTACAAACACTTGATTTTTTTTAATTTTTATGAAATATACTGAACAAATGAATTGTTACCTAGGTTACCACATTATTATTACAATCAATTTTTCATCTAGAGAAAAATTATTTAACTAAAAATGTGAAAGTAAAAGGCGAAAGTGATTTGAAAAGTAATTAGGGTTGAAAAAAAAATAAAAGTTGACTATTATGACTATATTAAAATAAATTTATATCCAAAAACTGCCATTTATCAATTAATATATAATTTGTCTACAAATACCATTTGCAAAGTTACAAATTATTTCTCTACTTAAACCATATACAAATTTGCATCTGAAAAAAATAAAGGAAATAGAGATACAATTCTCTACTTTTGCAATTTACAAACAAAAATGCATAACGGAGTTGGTGATTGCTGACTTGTGAGCCATTATTGACCTTGTAAAATTATTCATTAATCCCAATACCAAATCCTCAATGCCTTTGGGGAGAAACATTCAATCTCCAGCCACCAGCAACGTGGTCTCCACATGGATATGATTTTTGACATAATAAAATAATGCACAGTTTGCCTTCCTAGAATGAATATTTCTCCCATTTCTTCTTTCCCTTGCTTTTGTTCTTATTAAATCCAATCTATATAATCTGTTATCACAGTAAGCAAAAAAAAAAAAAAAAAAAGAGAGAGAAAAAGGTTTGGGGTTGCTAGAATCTTCTTTAATTCTTTGTCTATTGAAGGCAACCCAAGGCAGAGATTGTTTTTCCCCATTGGGACTGAACCTAAAAGAAAACGAGGAGAAATGTGTCCTATGAGGTTCTTGTTGGTGTTTTTCTCGGCAATTTTTGCAGGGTATGTCGCATGGAGGACGGTACGTTCATCATCTGATATCGACGGCCAAGTTTCTGAGGATTCCGAGAAGATTATTGTAAAAGATAAGCAAGAATTCAGTTTCAAAAGGGTATGAAAATATTTTCTTTCTTTTCCAGGAATGTTTCCTTTTTTTTTTTTTTATCTGGGTTTCTGTTGTTCTTGTTTGGGTTTTATTTCTTCTTGTTTCTAACATTCATATTCCTGAATTTCAGATGGTTCAGAATGGATTCTGGGTATTTGTGGATATGGCTAGTGGGAAGTATTTGTGGAGGAGTTTCAAGGAACTGAAGAAAAATAAAAAAATGAAGAACTCTTAACAGTTTTAACATATTGTACAAGTATGTTGAACTAGTTTTTCTTCTTTTTTTTCTTGTATCAATAATTGTACCATAAAACATGTGAATCCTTTCTTGTTCTTTTCAGACAGAGGGAACTTGAAATATAAAGATATGAAATCTTCACTTTTTCTAGATCTATACCATGTTATGATTCTGAATGCAATTTATTCAAGTAGAATCTTTGCTAGAACACAACTGAATCCCCAGTGAAATTGTTTCTTGAATTGTTAAAAATGAAATTCAAATTCATCTTCATGGCTGCTAAAAAAAACATAATAAAATTGAAGAACTGGGGTTATTTTGCCGTCAGCAAAGCTCTTGCATAACCTTTAGATATTTGGAACTGCTCACTCATGCCAAAATGTGCCATGAGAAGCCAAACATGAGTGAGAAGCTCACCACCTCGTCTCAGCTGTTGGCAATGCTGACTCCCCCTGCTGTGACTAGCAGCATAGGTTAACATCTCCAACCAGATATCTCTAATCATATCCCACCTAACTTTCTTGTTGGTGACTCCGTTTAGTGCTGATGCTAGCCGGCATGCATCGAACAACACAGACTTGCTGCTATCCCCCTTCACTTTCCCAGGCAGAACATCGATGTTTTCTCGAAGCAACATTTTGCAAATTTCAGTCATTTGGTACATTGTTGGTTCTTCCAAAAACGTCATGGCTTGATCCAATGACTTCCAACACGTACTTGTGTTGCTTTCCTCTTCTAGCATTTCTAACTTACCGTCAATGGCTTGAAGAAACATTTTGTTACAAGTAATCCTGTGTTTTGCCTTTGTTCTTGAAAGGGTTAATCTTTCTTTGAAGAACCTCTTGGCCTCAGCCTGAGTGTCCCGGAACCTGATAAGTCCAATCCCAATTGGCAACAGGAAAGGAAAAGTGGCCAGTAGACAGAACATATAATTTGAGATGCAATAGCTCACTTCACGGGATGATTGAATATCGCTTGTTATGGTACTCAGTGCTACCTCCGAGAAGTAGCAGAGCTCTGTGGCAATGTGCCAAATAAGGATACTCTGATCAAATTCGACATTAATACTCCACTCAAGGCTAAGGCGAGTTTGCCGCTTATACATTTGAAGTATGTTGCTTCCCCTTTGGCTGCACAAATCCCTGAAATTGCCATCATCTTGTTTCTCCTTAAATTGATTAAATTTCTCTTTGACATGCTTGAAAATCAGGTTTTTGAGATCATCATCAACTTCTGCATAAGTTTCAGGTGGCCATTTCTCCACTACCCTTTTCAGGAGTCTGAAGTAAGGCTTTTCCTTGAGGAAACTTCCAAGTAGACTTGACTGTGGCACCCGACTCGACCACCTTTTCCTTACTGGTTGTAAAGAATGGATGAGTTTGAGACATGATGTTTTGTTATGCTTGATCAACCAATGATTGGTTTGGTCTGAGAAAAGTAGTACCAGTGCTGCATATATCTCCAGAAAAACAGCTACAACAAGGAGAAGAAAAGTTATGAAAATGTCTACCTTTTTATACTTCTTCATGTCCTCAAAAGAGAAAACCAGCAACACCAGGAAAGTGAGACAGAAAGTAGTGATGCGGCGAATCAAACCCATAGGAGTATAAATGACAACTGCTTTTGTGTATAGCTTGTCATACATGAACCCTAGTTCAATAGCGACCACATCAAAAGCATCTTTACCAGACATTTTCTGGAACAAAGATTGGCTCTTCTCCCTGTCTTTGAAGCTTAGAATGAGATCTGCAAACAGGCACTTGAATGTTTGAAACAAGGCATGAGCTTTGACTATATTTTGGTCATCAGGAGTGGTTCCTTGAGGGGCAGCTACATCCAATTCTTCCTGAACATCCTTAACCTCTTCAATTTCCATAAAGAAACCTTCAGCTTGTTTCAGCCTGTATTCATTCATCAACTTGGAATAGTTTGGACCAGGATCTGGAGAAGTCAGCATTGAGTCTCGAAGTTCATCACTGCTTGCTTTCCAAAGAGTCCAAGTCCTCTCTCCATACTTAATTGATCCCACCACAATCATCGGAATGCTTAGCAACGAAAGACGGCTATCTGACCAAGCCATCAAGAAGATGTATCCAGTCACAACTGTCTGTATTATCAGTCCAAAACAGTGCCTTAGCCACAACTGATTGTCTTCCAAGGCGTAAGCTGTAATGGTATCGGGGCCACCCAAGTGCAGCAGCAAAAAAGGCGCCCAAAATGCTGTAAGTTTAGTGTTTAAGTCAACATCACCTCTTTCATCATATATATCTCCCAGGTTATTTGTTAGTATGCCAAGTGCAATGGTTGCAACAGAGTCAGCCAGCAAGTAGGAACACCAAACAATGGCTCTAATCTTTACTTTAGGAATGTATTTCCTTTGGCTGCCTAATACGATGAGAATTATTTGGACAAGTAGGCTCGTTACAACCATTGCTCGAAGCTCCCAGTCTTTCCATAACTTCATTAGCTTTGGGGTAAAAACTTCCATTGTCCCCCTCCTCCTCTTCATTGTAATCAAGCCAGTAATAACTGAATAAGCATAAACAGAAAGTTAAGTTTGACAATTGTTTACATAACCTCTTCATTAAACCACAATTGGTAAGAAACTCAATCTCTCTCTCTCTCTCTATATATATATATATATGTTGTTTTGTAAACCCAGGGTATCCCCAATCCGTATTGGACTGGAAGCGTTAAAAGTAAAGCCTCCCCAACAAGTGTGTTTCTCAGGGATTGAGCTTGTGTTCTCACCTTTACAAGGGCGAGGTTGCTTCCAACTTGACCAACAGCTTGTTGGTTCAATCTCTATTTTTAGTCTTTAGAACTTATATATCTAGAAATCGATTATATGATCATTTGAAGGTTTCTAACATTGCATTCTGAAACGTTGTACTAAATGTATATGCCAATAACTTGTTATCTCCCATGCTACAGACCTTATTATTCTTACAATGTGATGATGATCTCAACATAAACAGAAGACACTACATTTGAAACATCATGATAAAAGAAGCAGCAGAAAGCAGTTACTTACCAGCGGTAATCATTGGAAATACTGATGCTGTTCCTCTTCCTGATACCTCTTGTCAGACAAGGTATTTTGAGTTGCTCTTTAAACTACATTTTTAGACCTTCAGAAGGTTTTAATAGTTTCATTACTTTTAATGGAACTTACTCTACAAAGTGTATTGCTTGTGCTTGAGAGTTGATTAATGAGAGTGAGGGCTAAGTTAAATCAGATTCTTTGTTTCTAATGGGGGATAAACTGCAAGGAAAGAAAGGGTTCCTTTCTTTAACTGGGTTACTATTAGGTTCCTTATATTGATCCAAAGGAAAGGATCTTGACATTTAAAGGGTTGATTTTTTTAATAAACTGAATTCAATGCCATTAACCGTGGATAAATGCTCATGAAGGATTAATATATGTTTTTAATGTTTTCATTGAATCTGTGTGATGAAACAGTGATTTAGTCGTGGCATTGTTTGGTGAATCAAAGATATATTCAGGTTAAACATATTTATAGCCCACCTTCCTAAGGAAAGAGAATAGAAGGCATAAAATTTTAGAAAGTCTTGATTGGTTTTAAAGTAAATTTGAATCAAACAGAAATCACATTTCCTGACAAACAGTCTCCATAAAAGGAAATTGCAAACTGTGGAATTAAAATGAAAATTGTAACGTTTGCTTTAATTCTGTGAGCCGCCCTTGATGCTTGATCGATCCGACAACGGCTTTTTAAGACCTGGTTGACTGATTTGTGACACAATTCAAGTGAGTCGAGGATTCACATGCTGGACAGTAGTAAAACCAGTGCTCTGGATTTCTTTCCTCCTTACAAGCTTCACAATAGCTTTTCTCCAAATAACTTTGTTCAAGGGAATCATAGGTAAGCCTGAGGGGATGCTTATCGTAGTTGTACGAAACAGTTCGTGGCAGCAAAATGCAGCTGACATGCAAATTAAAGTTGCAATCATAGCATCTGTAACTAATAGAATGGCCAAAATCACCACATCCAGAACATCTAAACTCATAATTGTAAGACAATGGCATCATTAGAAGATTGAGGGGATGTGCATGAGATTCATGGTTAACAATGATTGGTAAGAATTCACCTTTCATGTTGGTTTGAAACAGGCAATCATGACAACCATCCGAGAACTCTGTGCCTTTATGTTTACATATTTTGCAGTTACTTCTCAGATTTTCTGGGAACAGATATTCAGGTTCAGTTACCCTTAGATATTTAGGGCAGTTTTTCCCGACTTGTTCTAAGTCACCAGGAAGCTCTCCACAGGCTTTATGGAATATGTATTCATCACATCCAAGAAAACAGTGATAGTACGGACCTGGAATGGTTTCCTGACAGCGACTGCACTTCACTTCAGATTCAGCAATTAGCTTATTTTTGAAGATTAAGGGATGTATGTGCCTGTAAGATCTTTTTCTGACCTTATCCAACTCATCTGAAACAAATTCTTCAGCAACAAAGGTTTGCTTTCTGGGGTCAACAATGAGCCTTGGAACTCCTTCAATGTTGAAATCATTGCTTCCATCTTTTGGCAGGCACTGAATTATCACCAGAAGGGCACCTGCAGACTTGGCCTGTTTCTTTAAATTATCCAATTGTGTTTTTTGAGAGAGTGGTGTGCTGATGATCACCCCGAGCTTCAACTCTTTTAGTTGGATTGAAGCAATTGAAAGAGAAATCTCGAAGGATATGTTGTTGAGATGTTTAGAGTTTTGGAGAAATGGGGTGATTTCATCTTGGTCAATGAGAGGGTATTTCAGGTGTTTGGCAAGCTTGTAGGCTACCATGTTCCTTGTCTGGCCTTTCACTGCTAGGATTATTGGGGCATCCAGTTGTTCAACCTCTTGTTTTTCCATTTTCTTTCTGGTTTGGGTGCCTATGGAAAGAGATTAATTGCAACTGTGAGGCTAGGTTACTCGAATTCAGGGATGGGGGACTTGGACATATATCAAAAGGACACGGTTACGTGAAGGAAAAATAAAAGCATCTAAGAAACATGGCTTCTGAAATTATGAATACTTGCCGTCCAAGGCCTATGAGAATCTTTCTTTTCCCTTTTCTCTTACAACTTTAAATGAAATCCAAGGAAAAAGCAGAAATAAATAATATGATTAATGTTAAATTCTATTCTTAGCAGACAAAAGGGATTTGGAGGTAAAGTTGATTTTAATTTCAAAACAACAAAAAACTTTGTCAATTGCCATCTCACCGATTATACATCCTCCCTGGACTTCTAAGAGGCTTCTGCCATTTTCCTGGAAGTTACTGCCTCAAAACTTCTAACAGCCCAAAGCTCCAATATGAAACAATGGCCATGCCAATCAACTGATCAAGGCAAGTTCTTTTCAGTTTTTTTTTTTTTTTGGCAATCCATTTCTCTTTGTATACGCTAGAATCTAGTTCCTGCTTTTTTATCTTTTAATTTGTCCTTCTAGCAATACAGAAATTCATGAGAACAGAAGAATAAGCAATAAATATATATATATATTAAATCTATCATTGTAATGGGATTTAATTCTAAATGAACTTTTACAAGACAATAAATAGATGATGGGGGTTAGATTATGTTTAATTGGAACAGTTCAAATGAAATTTTAATTTAACGTTCATGAATTTGTGAGCCTGATCATATTTGTAATCGAAACTTTCAAGTTGAAATCCCAAATTCTAATTGTTGGGATATACATTTGGGAATTGGTCATCTCATGTACTTGGATTATATTTGGAGAAAGAACTTATCAAATTCTAGATTTTTTTTTCTTGCATTTGCCTGAAATACACCTCAAGCACATGAAAACCACAGAAGTTTTTGGACAAAAAGGGTTTCAATAACTTTTTTTTTGCTGTACCCAATAAAGGAAAATGAAAAAAAACTGAATATTTATGTTTGAAACAAATAAAAGATGAGTTCATTGTATGTTTCCAAATATACTTAAGTTAGTTTATTTCTGGTTGGAAATTCAACAAGAAACTTTCTTCTCTTACTGTATTTCAGAACATTGATTTATAGAATACAGTTCCAGAGTTAATTACTGTAAGCATGTGAAAAATGTAAAAATGCAGGGGACGAGTGAAAAACAAAAGCCGCATACCATAGAAGAAAGAGGCATGAATAAGGAAGCATGTGGTTTTCCATCTCTGGCTCAGCTCTGAATTTTTGCGCAATTCAGCCCTTTTCAGCTTTTGGTTTGGCATTCACAAGAAAGGCACACAAATACTGAGAGTTTTTGAGTTCCATGGCGTTTGAAACAATACATATTCTGATAACCAAACTAGAATTGGTTGCAAGTCATGAACCTAACTTTCCGGTTTTGAAAACCGATGTCATCAATAACAGAATTAAAGAGCTAAAAAGTTTGCAGGAAATCATTGAAACTGCAAATAAAGCAATTGATGATGAGTGGGACAACCTTCTGAAAGATACTTTTTCTTTGGAGGATGATATTGAGGCCCTTTTGGGCAGAACGGTGCTGCAGAGTCACAAAGTCTGGAGAAAGAGGCATACTTCCAGCAGCTTCTCGAGTGACGGGTCTTTAAGTAACAAGATTGAGCAACTGACAAAGGGAATAAGGTCTTACAGCAACAAAATTCAATCAAGTACATCAAGTGACTCTGGAGTTCCAGCAGTAGTTTCGATTCCGCCAGCAAAACCATCTACTGACTCGGAAGATCTGCAGGTCTCAACTGACAATGAGACTGTTACATCAATTGCATCTACGATTGTTCTAACAGACCTTGAAAAGAAGTTAAGTCAACAAGTACTCAGCCGGCTTACTTTGCAATATCTCCTTTTAACAGTTAATGGGGCATACCTTGGTAAGGCGATTCTTCTGTGGAGAGTCTACAATGCAGATGATATCAAAAGGCATTTCCAGTGTCGAGCTTGGATTCGTGTCTCTGAAGAGATTGGACAAAGAGAGATATCACTTGCCATTCTAAAACAGGTTACTGGTGGCCAAGAGGAAGAGCAGCTGCCCCTTCAGTCACCGCAGCGGACCCTCCATGATTTCTTATTTTCAAAGAGGTATTTGATAGTTTTATATGGTGTCCAAACAGCTGAGTTTTGGAACAACATCAAAGCAGCCTTCCCATACTCATTGAATGGTAGCAAGGTGATCACTGTTGTTCAGAATGAAAATGTTGCAAGGAAAATTAATTCATGGATAGGTGGGAGACACTATTTCCCCAACTTAAAAAAGCAGAAGGGTCAATTAATAGATGGATTGCCTCAATCTTCAACTTTTTTGGAGGAGGAATTTGGTATTACTGGTGTGAAAGCTGCAATTGACAAGTTGACACAATCAATTCTGAATCCGCACATTTTGCTTTTCCTCATTTCAATCAAGGGTACAGTAGGTTCTGGCAGGAGAACCTTGTTATGGCCAATCTACAATGCAAAAGACATCAAACAGCGCTTTCAATGCCGTGCTTGGGTTCATGTTCCTCAGGAGTATCACGAAATAGACATTCTGACTGACATATTTGAGCAAGTCACAAGTGTCAAGTTGAAAGAAAGGCTGACTGTGGAGTTACTACGAAAAAGGCTTCACAATTTCTTAGCTCAAAAGAGGTACCTTGTGGTTTTATGTGACGTATGGATGAGTAAAATTTGGTGCAGTCTCCGAATTTCCCTTCCAAATTCGTTGAATGGTAGCCGGGTAATTTTTACTCTAAGTGAAGGTGAAGCTATCTCTGGAATGATGAGAAAGTTTCCACACTTAGAAGATGTGCTAGAAGATTTTTCAGATCAAGCAGTTGTAGAGAACTGCAATAAGCTTTCTGATGGTAAGGACGAAAAGTCAAGCATTGTTGGTTTGGCTGATAAAAGAAGGGAATTAGCAGAACTAACACTCAACAGCTACAAGTTGCATTTTCTAATTTCAGTGTTAGGGGTGGCAGGCTCAGGCAAAACAGCCCTTGTCTGGACGATTTATGACAATGTAGCAAGTAAGAGGCACTTTGAATGTCGAGCTTGGGTTAATGTCCCCCTGAAGTTGGATGAATTCAGTGAGAGACAGCTATTAATTGACTTACTGGGACAGCTTAGAAATGCCAAGCAAAAAGAGAGCTTGACTCTTGAGAAGTTGAGGGAAAGGCTTCAGCTTTTCTTAACCTGGAAGAGATTCTTGATAGTTTTGGATGATGTCCCTACACCAGATGTTTGGGAGAGACTTAATCATGTCTTTCCCAATTTATCAAATGGCAGCAGGGTGATAATCACTACTCGTAATGCATTTCTAGCATACCATATCAACCCAGAGACTGTAGTTCTGCAACTACAGCCCTTAACTGATGATGAAAGCTGGGCATTGTTCTTGAACAAGGTAAAGAATAAGCAGGGAGATATTAACTTAAAGGAGAAGATCTTGCAAATATGCCATGGCCTACCTCTTCGAATTGTCCTGCTTGGAGGTTTGTTATCTAGGAAGGATAATTATGTTGAATGGACAAGTGTGATCAATCATCCCATTCCTAAATTGGAAAAGAAAAAGAAGGTAAGGGCTGAAGATCAAATGAACCCATCTGGCAAATCAGCTTCCTCATATGCCAAGCAAAAACATGAGAAGAAAGCAATAATGATAGATCCTAAAACAGCTACTACAGATGGCAAAGATATTCCAAATCAGTCCAAGCAAAAAGAAGAAAAGAGGAAATTGCAGACGGAGGCAACTTCTGTTGGTGATCTCTCAAACTCAGATATTATGGCTTTAGCCTACCAGGATTTAGCCCCAGACTTGAGATGCTGTCTTCTTTACTTGGGTCTTTTTCCCAAGTCGTATGAGATTCCTCTTAGAAGGTTGTATCAACTTTGGCTTGCTGAGGGGTTTGTGACAGCAACAGATCAAGTGAAAACTCCTCCTGAAAAGCTAGTGGAAGAATATTTTGAAGAACTCAAGTGTAGAAACATGATTGAGGTTACAAAACACAAGTTAGATGGAAGGCCTAAGGCCTGTCGTGTGCCAAATACCGTATACAATGATCTGTTTCTAGATACAGAGAAAGTTGGGTTTTTTCACTTCTCCAACAGTTCAGGTATATGTGGATCACCATGGTTTAACATCCGAAGGCTTTCAGAAGACTCGGATATTTCCTCCCACTCCAAACACTTAGAAACCCGAGTTCGACGACTGCGTTCTTATATTTCTTTCTACGGAAAAAGAAGAGATGCACCTACATATGGAGTAAATGAGCTTCTTAGCAAGGTTGTTGATAAAGGCTTTGGAATGCTTGTAGTGCTTGATCTAGAAGGTGTTTACAAACCAGTGCTTTCTGATACACTGGGCAAACTACCATATCTAAAGTATTTGGGGTTAAGGCGAACACTTTTGGATGATGTCCCACAATCAGTTGGTGACCTGCATCACCTGGAGACTTTAGACATAAAGCACACTTTCATAACCAAGTTGCCTAGTACCATCTGGAAGGCAAAGAAACTTCAGCATTTATATATGAGTGATATTGATGTTGATTTTTCGTCTCTAAAGCCATTTGCTAGTGGTTCATTGAACAATCTTAAGATTTTGTGTGGGTTGGTGATTAAAAATGCGAGTCCCAACAGAAACTGGATGAAGCGTTTGGTTGATCTGAGGAAATTGAAGTTAACATGCAATGAAGCATCACATGAAGTCATAGGACCCTGGATCACTCGTATGGAAAAGCTTCAATCCTTGAAATTGAGATTAATAGATAAATTCAATAAACCTTTAGACCTCATAGTAGAGGATCCGCAGAAATGGAATCAGATGGGACTATCACAACTTTATTTGCTTGGAAAACTTCCAAAGCAAATTGGTTTTCCCGAGAATCTTGAAATACTGACACTGTCAATGACACATCTGTTAGAAGACCCAATGAAAAAGCTTGGGGAGCTGAAGCAGTTGAAGGTCCTTAGGCTTTATGCTCAATCCTTCTTGGGGACAAAGATGACTTGTGATCCACCAGGATTTCCTCAACTTAGGGTCTTAAAGTTGTGGATGTTATATAAACTGAAATGCTGGACTGTGAAGGAACGAGCCATGTCGAAGTTAAGAGAAGTAGAGATCAGAAGCTGCAAAAATCTTAAAAAGCCTGATGGGTTGGAAAATCTGGCAGCCTTGGAGGAACTGACCCTCACAAATATGACAGAGGACTTTATAGCAGATGTGGAAAGAAGCATGGATAGCAAAGTAACAATCATGAAAAACTTCTACTTTTCTCCTGGATGGGTGAGTTAAATTCCTCTCAATTCCTATCTCCATCCTTTTCATTTTTATGTCTCTTCACATCTCTTTCTTTTCTTTGCAGGAACAATAAATATTGTTGGAGAGACAATTGGTTCAGGTTGCAACGCAGTCTTTCCAAGTGATACGTAGTTTATGGCATCTTCCTGAGATAACGGCTTGGCTTGTTTCTTCCCAATTGTAGTCCAACCCCTCAGCAACAATAACTCTTGTTGTACTAAAATTATTTCTATTGTTCTCTCACAAAAGACCTTTTTCACCACCCATTTACAGAAATATACGTTTGACTTGATTTAGTGTCCAGAGATATATATGATATATGTTTTAATTAGATACAACGCAGTTGTTGAAACACCCGAAGCAAACAAGCTAGAGAAATGTCAGATTTGCTATTATGAGATATGATGCTTAAGAAAGAGTCTGGCAGAGAATGGCGAATAAGAGGAATAATGTTAATAAAGAATACTGAAACTGTGGTTTAAGCTTCAACGCCGTTCAATCCATTTATACTTAAATTTTGTGTAGCATACAATAATTAATAAGGTTGAGTAATATTTTGCCCGTGTCTTATTGATATGTGTATTTAGGTATTTATACATGTTATTATAGGTACTATTACAGCCCATGATAGGCCCTCACTATTTTGTCTTGACTCCGCTGCCTCCAGTAATGACATTCTCTACGAACTCTAGGTCTGTTAGGCACGTGTCTACGGAGCAGTAGATCCTTTCTGCTCATAGGATTGACGTTCTGGGCGAGCTCCGTACTTACTGGATACGTGTCTGAGTGGCCTGCGGAGCACGTGACCATTTCTGCGAGTTCCTTAGGTATATGCGAAGTAAGATTGCGACCTTCCTTAAGTTCTCGCGAGCTAGGTCTGTAACCTTATCTTGTGAGTTGGTTTCACGGGTTGTACCTGCGATCTTGCCCTGTGAGCTCATGTAAGGTTCTTGCGAGCTGGATCCCCAGCCTCGCCTTGCAAGTTGGTTCGCCTTCTCGTCTTCTCGTGGTCAGGTCATGGGTCGGAGGCTCGGATCTTTTCTAGGATTCGGGTCTCAAGTTATTGACCTATAACAATTTACTCCCTCCCTAAGTGGGCCTAAGGGGTGTCATAAAGTGACGCTCCTTAGTTCCATCACATCAGGAATAAATGCAGCTTGTTGGGAACACTGAGAGCTGTGATGCATAATGATCGCTCTGTCGTGTGTGCGAGGGATTCTCACGTATGCGTATCTGATCGTTGAAAATTGAACCGTTTCCATCTATTCGCATCTGGGCCGTTGATTTCCTTCGGTTATACAAATCATCTAAAAGGCGGGAAGGGAACTTCTTCCTTAAAAGGATATCTTTCTGAACCCTAAATCCTTCATTCTTAGCGTTTTTTACAAAAAAAAAAAAAAAAAAAAACAAACAAATAAAGGTAATTTTTAGAAACCTTGCTTTTTTCTTTTAAAATTTCAGTTTTCTTCTTTTATCGATAGTATGGTGAGGATGAAAGGAGCTGACAATTGCATCGTCCCAGTTTTTCGATTGTCTCCGGTTCTGGTAAAAGGTCAGATCCTGTTGATGTTATTGCCACTTTTGCTGGAACTTCGAGTCCTTGTAATTCTCCACAGACGAGCTCGCCATTTAATCCCCCTGTTCGCTCGCTGATCGCCATCGACGAAGATACCCCTCCACCTGTTCCTTGAGGCTCTCATTCTATGCTTGTTACTGAGGAAGCACAAGTCGGAGTTAGTGGAAGTTCATATATGTGGCGTGGGGACTTAAGCTCACAAACACCCTCAACATTGAGTCTTTCCTCGTCTATGGGATTCTTATTATTTGAGGCCAACATGGTTGGATTGAGATATGAAGAAGCCTGTCAGAAGAAACTCAAAGAGATTAAGACGGAGTTGGCGAGAGTTTGCGAGAAGATGATAGAGGACAACGAGATCATCAATAAGCAAAATGAAGATCTCACGGAGTGTCTGGAAATTGTGGAGGTTAAAGCTGAAGGGTTAGAATGTGAGTTGATCGCTGAGAAGGAAAGCAAGGAAGCTTTGTAAGTTGAGCTGGATGAGACTGTAGAAGAGTACGCATTAGAAAATGATAAGATTACTGGGAGTGCCATGATCAAGTGGATAGTACGATCAAGGAACAACTTCGGGTCCTGGAGGATTTTAAGAAAAAAGATAGTTGAAAATGTTGTAAACTCTATTTTGAAGTTGCAGATGAACATATTGCTCCATGCCCAGGTCACTGCTGGTCCTTTCGATATTCGCTAAGTGGATCTTGATGCTCTCGTGGAGGTGGATATGAGCGAGCTAGGTTTTGATGTGTTATGCCTATCGGGTGCTGTATGGGATTCATTGTGTCAAGTTGTTAGAGCTTTTCGGATTTTTACATAAAGAAGGAGCCAACTATGAATGAGGATGTGGCCCCTACTACTGCGAACAATGATGTTGCTCCTTCTGATGATGCAGACCAAGGCACAAATGTAGTAGATAGGGATAATATGCCTTAGTTTGTTCAGTACTCTGCACTCTGTTATTTTCAATGAAATGAGAATATGTTTTATTTTTTAGTAATTGTTTTTGTGCCTTTGCGAGTTTAATCACGTTTATCGCACAACTATACCATTATTCATATAGGCTTTGAGAATCTGCGAAGGTTGCTAGTTGTGAACTGTTCGAGGCGTATGAAAATTTTGAAATATAACACAACTAGGGATGTTAATCCGTAAGCTATTTCATACTTTAGAAAAATTTTGAAGATAACACAATTGGGGATTTTAATCTGCAAGCTATTTCATATTTAAGAAAATTTGGAAAGATAACACGACTGGGGATTTTAATCCGGGAGCTATTACATACATAATAAAATTTTGAAAGATAACACAGCTGGGGCTTTTCAACTTTCACTAACTGTGTCGGCTCGTCACCAAACCTTTTGACGCGAAATGAGATGACAACCCAAGCACCTCATTCCAGTTACTTAACTTGGTCACATTTCTGAATTGTAATATCCCGGGTCAGGGGCTATTTTGTTGTTGCATGTTATTGCATGTGTTTAGTGTGCTGTGTTGCTATTTTTGTGTTTTAGGGGCTTAATTGTAGGCTAGGAGTATGCCTGAGTGAATGGGAAAAATTTAGTTTTTGGGCTTAGGTGAGAGAAATTTGAAAGAGCTGGGGTTTAAGAATTTTATTTGTGGTTTTGTTGCACAAAAGAGGAGCTGGCAAGGTGGCAAGGCATGCGCTATTTGGGGAGCTAGGTGTGGCGTCAATTGCTTGAGGTGGAGGTTTTGTGTTCAAGCCGCAAAGACCTCACTTTTTGGTTCATTTTGGACGGCATGGAGGGAGAGGTAGAAGGCAACTAGAATTCTACCTTGGACCAAGTCAAACCATTCAAACGTTTGGTGGAGAGTAAATGGTGGAGAAGACTTGTTCAAACTGATTTGAAATTGTGGTTGGGAGTGAATGGGGGGATGTGGCCGAATGTTTGGGGGTGTGTGGAGGTGTTGGCCGAACTTGGGAAGCTTGATGGGAAGTGGCCGGTTTTGGTATGTGTGTGGGAAGGGTAGTGCCGAATCTCTTTTGGCAAATTTTCTTAGCATTTTCGGTCACCATTTTTGTAAACCAAATTCTCTCCTTCGTCAATAGCCAACCGAAACTTCATTTGCATTTTTATTCTCTCTTCTTCTTCTTGAAACCGAAAGTCCATGTGCTTATTGCCGAATTTGCTTGCTTTTCCTAGTATTCCTTGACAGCCAAATTACCCATTTGTTCTCCTCATTTCTTTTGTGCCGAAACTACAACCATTTTGTTTCTCCAACTTTTATTTTCTTTTCCTAAGCATTGTAGCCGAAACTCCATTCTCTAAACACCCTCTTCATTTCATTTCTTCTCAAACCGAAAAGCACCTATCTCTGTTCCATTTTTCTTTCTTCTTTTCTCAAGACCTTGGCCGATTCTCTTCTTCTTGAACACATCTTTCTTTTGCTTCACTTTTAAGATTCTAGCTGAACCCTCCCTTGGTGATTGCCGAAATTTCCCTCTAGCTTGTGTTTTCGGTTTTGGCCGAATCTTTTGTTCTTCTCTTGGTGAAAGTCTTGGCCGAATCTCTTGTGGTTCTCTCCTAGTGTTGGGTGGCGAATATTGGGTGGTCTTTGGTAAGCTTTTTGCCGAATGGCCATTTCTTCTCTTTTTTTGTTCTTAATCGTTTGTGTTGATTAAGGGCCGAATATGGCTATTATGGAAGGGTGTTAACCTTTTGTTAATCATCTCGTTTTAGGGTCTTTGGATATTGGAAGTAATCAAAAAGAGTTTTTCTATTCTTCTAACCGATTGGTAGCGGTGGTAAGTGGCAAGTTACGTTATATTTGGTTAATTATTTAAGTTTTGATTAAGTTTAAGGTATCAAAGGGTTAATGGTTCTCTTTTTAGGGGTTGGCCGATCATCAGTAGAACCACTCCTTGATTCGAGGTTGGGTAGGAAACCAAAACAAGTATAAAGGTAAGGGTTGATAATGACTCCTGTTGGCTTAAAAGTCTTTGGCCGAATGGTCTTAGTACCTAACCCCTATGTTGGCCGATTCTAGGAGCAAGGAGTTTAAGGGTTGTAGATCATTTCTTTGGGATTAAGGCCTTCGCTTTATTAGGTGTGTAAACTAACACACTGATTCTTAGTAATATGTTAATAACCTGTGTTGTAATAAGTGAAACAGTGGTGATTGATATGATACCCTATTGGGTATGATTGCGGACTCGGGTAAGTCAGTATTATTATGAGCTTACTGATGATTTATATGATACCATGATTATGAATGTATGTGATATGAGATATGATGTTAAACATATTAGTATGAGTGCATGACTTACAGGATACGCATTAGTATGGCATGTATGGGTGATATGAGTGGAGGGGGATATGATATCCGTGTCTTTGGGACACTGTGTCTTTGGGACACTGTGTCTTTGGGACACCAGAGGTTTGGCACCTCCAGTGGTTTGGTACCACGAGATGATATTTTGTGACTTTGGGTCACCAGAGGTTTGGCACCTCGTCTCGTCCCAGTGGCTTAGCACCACGATGGGTTGGCCCCACGATTGACTTGGGATTGGCGCCGGTGATTTTGGTATCACGATGGGTTGGCCCCATCATTGGATTTGTGGATGCGGTCACCGGTGGTTTGGTACCACATTGTGTCTTTGGGACACCGGAGGTTTGGCACCTCATTGCGACTCGTCCACGTGGTTTGACACACCACCTGCAGTGGGTTGGCCCCACTTATGAGATCTGGGTTTGTCGCTAGTGATTTGGTATCACGCGATGGGTTGGCCCCATCATTGGATTATTCGTGACTTTGGGTCACGGTGGTTTGGCACCACACTTATGGATATCGTGACTTTGGGTCACCAGTGGTTTGGCACCACCAGTGGTTTGGTACCACATGGGGTAGAAAAGGAGATACGGATGGTTAGGATCGGGTTGCATTAATTATGTTGCTATGTATGATGTGTGTTAGCATGTTGTTTTATCGGGAGCGGGATTTATACATGGGTCATTCGACTCACCCTCTCCTTTGACATTTCGGGTGACTCGTGAAGCCGCGGACATGGGGCGGGATGGACTCGGGGTGCTCATGCCATGCTTAATAAAGTGTTGCTCAGACTTTATATTTTGGGTACTTAGTTTATTTACTTTTATTTGGGTTTTAATTTGGATTTGTAAAAGGCCTTTAGATTATGTTTTATGATGTTTATGCTTTAAAGTAGATTTAATATGCTTTAACAAAATAATTTGAGCTAAAATGTGCTAAAATTTGGTAAGGCAATGATTTCAAAACTATAGCACAATGTGTTTTCAACTATACCATCGGGTATCACACAATGTTTTGATATTAAGTAAACTCAAACGATTTTCAAATCAAACTCGATTTTCTGCTAAGTCAAAAATGTTTTGAGTAACATGAAGGAACTGCTTGCATCATTAAATGAAACCAACTCGTTCTAACTACGCATATTGGTTAAGTTTTTTTAATTTACGGGTTTCAAATACACCATCCGATTTCAAACAAGTCTACTCATATTTTCTTCAAATACACTACGTTTTCTGACTTTTAAACGAAAAATCTAACTCTCAAAAGCGTTTTTTTTCGTAACATGCGATTCGGACGTGGTGTGCAGTCCGGGTTTGGGGTGTTACAATTGTGGTATCGAGCTAAGTTCAAAGGCTCATTTGTGGGCCCAAGGCCCAAAATGTTTTTAGAAATTGCTTTTAAGTTTTTTGTTTGAAACACATGGTTCGAAAGGCATGGCACCGAGAGTCTCAAGCACTGGTTCGCCCGGTAAGTACCCTTTACTATTGCTTGTAATTTGATGTATTGTGACGTGATGAGTAGCAATAGTAGGATTACTTTAGAAAGCTCAAACCGATAGGATTCTCGTGAACTCGCGAGAACAAATTCCTTAAATATTCATAAGATTTGCTTTAAAACAAGTGGAATAAATATCGATGCATAAAACTCTTAAATCGAGAGCACGTAGAGATATTAGACATGAGCACTCGAGGCGGACGTGGTCGTAATACTCGTGGTAGAGGTAGGGGTAGGATGACGGTTTACGAGCCCGTAGGATCCAGTCACGGTCGAAAATGAGATCTGGGATTCGCGCCACCGGTGGAGGTGGTGAGTTCCAAGATCGATCGGGGATGACGCAGTTGTCGCAAGCGATCTCGCGAGTCTTTGAAAGGGTAGCCGGTGTAGGTGGTGGCGCGGGAGTTAGGAAATCGTGCTCGAGTGACTTCGGGCAAATGGGGCGAATTTTTCGAGAGGTGTATCTGGTGTTGCTCTCAAGCCTTTGCTGAATATTGGTTTGGAGGCAAGCCTGAGTGGATCATGGATGATCCGGACTTGATCTGAAGAAGAAGAAGGTCGAAGGCATCGTGATCGCTTCTTCGGGATGAGTCATACCAGTGGTGGCTCACGGTTCGGAGACAGCGTGGCGATGAGAGGATTTGACATGGGATTATTTTGTGGTCGCATATCAAAAGAAATACATCGGAGCTAGTTATATTGACTCTCGTGACAAAGGCATTTTCCGAGGCTAGTCCAGGGGAGTAAGTCTGTTTCCGAGTACGAGGCTGAGTTTTTGAAATTGAGCCGGTATGCTAGGGGCATTGTGGCTACAGAGCACGAGAGGTGTGTTCGTTTCGAGGATGGTCTGAGAGACGAGTTGAGACTGCTGATTGCTCCACGCCAGGCGCGAGTTTGCTGTCTTAGTTGAGAAGGCTAAGATAGCCGAGGGTGTTAAGGAATCAGTGAGGCAGGGTATGGACAGAAATAGGCATAAGAGGAGCTTTGGGTCTTCTGGATCGTCGGGTAATCCGCAGAAGAGGGCTAGACCGAGTGGGCCGAATCAGCCTGCTAGGTTTGTTTGCTGCTAGGCAAGGACCACCGCATCTGTCACAATCAGTGTGGGAAATCTCATTGGGGTGGGCTTCTTTGGACCGGAGGAAAAGGTTGCTTTGAGTGTGGTTCTCTGGAGCACCGTGTGAGGGACTGTCCGCGTAAGTTGGCCAGGATTCAGTCGGAGAGTCAGGGCCATAATCAGTTCAGGAATAATGGACCGCCACCGCAGAGGTGTCGTTGTAATGGCAGAGGCGGTAATGGTTTTGGTCGAGGCCGTGGAGCATCGCGCGAGTGCGCGGTAGTTACGAGGCACGGCGCATACTGGGTTGGTGTATCTTTGCGAAGCGCAGAGAGAGAGGCGACTTGCACCGGACGTCATAACCGGTACGTTTTTGATCTTTGGTTCTCCTTATACTGCTTTGATTGATGTGGGTTCAACGCACTCTTATGTTGCCAGTAGTATAGTAGAGACCATGGATTTAGACTCTGAGATATCTTCAGGCGGATGACCGTAATTAGCCCTCAGGTCACTCGGTAGTTGTAGATAAACTGTTTAGAGATGTACCCCTAGAACTCCAAGGGGTAGTGTTTGCTGCTGATCTGATGGAACTGCCGTTTGGGGAGTTCGATCTGATTCTTGGGATGGACTGGTTGGTCAAGTACCAGGCGAGGTTGGATTGCGCGGCCAAGCGCATGGTTCTTAAGACGGTTGAGGGAGATGAAGTGGCTACGATAGGCAATAGGAGAGATTACTTATCGAATGTGGTATCTGCTCTGAAAGCAGAGAAGATGGTCAGGAAGGGCTGTGAAGCGTATGTAGTTCATGTGTATGCCTTGGAGGCTAAAGAGTCTGCTGTAGAGAAGGTTCGTACAGTTAGGGAATTTGCTGATGTGTTTCTTGAGGAGCTTAGAGTTTTGCCGGATCGCGAGGTAGAGTTCGGGATAGATCATTGCCGGATCTGCGCGCGGTGTCTATCGCCCGTATAGGATGGCGCCAAAGGAATTGGTGGAGCTTAAGGCTCGAGATCCGGGAGTTATTGGATCGAGGTTTTATCGAGCCAAGTGTTTCACCGTAAGTGCGCGGTACTATTTGTAAAGAAGAAAGATGGTACGATGCGGATGTGCATAGACTATCGCCCGATTGAACAAGTCGACGATTAAAAACAAGTATCCGTTGCCACGGATAGATGACTTGTTTGATCACGGTGAAGAAGGCGCGCTGCGGTATTTTCGAAGATCGACTTGAGGTCTGGGTATCACCAGTTAAAGGTTAAGGAGGTTGATATCCATAAGACAGCGTTTCGGACTCGGTATGGGCACTACGAATTTCTGGTAATGCCGTTCGGGTTGACTAACGCACCGGCAGCGTTTATGGATATGATGAATAGGGTGTTTCAAATGGTATCCGGATCGATTCGTTGTGGTTTTCATAGAGCGACATCTTAGTGTACTCTAGGGACGGAGGAAGAGCATGATGCGCATTTGAGAGTTGTCTTTGCAGATTTTGAGGAAAAGCACTCTATGCTAAGTTCGGTAAGTGTGAGTTCGCCAGAGAAGTGACTTTCTTGGGTCATGTAGTGTGGTGAGGATTCGAGTAGATCCTCGTAAGATTGAGGCAGTTTTGGATTGGAAGCCGCCTAGGTCAGTGGCTGAGATTCGGAGTTTTCTGGGTTTGGCCGGATACTACCGAAGGTTCGTAGAGGGTTTCTCGTTGATCGCGGCACCGATGACTAAGCTGTTAAGGAAAGGAGTTCCGTTCGTTTGGACTGAGAAACAGCAGGAGAGTTTTGATAAGCTAAAGAAGATCTTGACTGAAGCTCCTGTTCTAATTCAACCTGAGGCTGGTAAGGAATTCACTGTGTACTGCGATGCGTCACATACAGGATTGGGTTGTGTGCTGATGCAAGAAGGAAAGGTTGTGGCTTACGCTTCTCGACAGCTGAGGCCACATGAGGTCAACTATCCGACGCACGATTTGGAGCTAGCGGCTGTAGTTTTCGCCTTAAAGATTTGGAGGCACTACTTGTACGGAGAGAGATCAATAGTCTACACAGATCATAAGAGTCTGAAGTATCTCCTGACTCAGAAGGATTTGAATTGGAGGCAGCGTAGGTGGGTGGAGTTGCTGAAAGATTACGACTGTTCGATTGAGTATCATCCGGGCAAGGCTAACGTGGTGGCGAGACGCATTGAGCCGTAAGGTTGTTTTTGGACTTAAGAGCTTTGTTTGCCCATTTGAGCTTGTATGGCGACGCGGAGTATTTCAGCAGAGTTACTGAGTTAAGCCTACTTGGGTTGAGCGGATCGAGAGAAAGCAGATTAGAGGATGAGGTTACGAGTGCGCGAAGGTTACAAGTCTGAGAATGGTGGTTTTGGAGGGTTCTGACTTGTCTAGTGATGAGTTTCTGTGTTTCCAAGGTAAGGCTTGTATGCCTAAAGATGTTGGTGAGGCAAAAGATTCTTGGGGACGTACATAGCATGATCCTTATGCTATGCATCCTGGAGGTAGCAAGATGTATAGGGATCTTAGAGAGCGATTTTGGTGGCTGGCTTGAAGAAAGAGGTGTGAGTTTGTAGGAAGGTGTTTGACATGTCAGCAGGTTAAGGCTGAGCATTAGTTGCCGTCTGGTTTGCTTCAGCCTGTGAAGGTTCCTCAGTGGAAGTGGGAAAGGATAACCATGGATTTCGTCAGTGGATTACCGCTTACGCCAAGCAAGAAAGATTCGGTTTGGGTTGTTGTGGACCGTCTAACTAAGTCAGCTCATTTCATTCCAGTGAGAGTGGATTATTCACTTCAGAGGTTGGCAAAGCTGTATGTGTCTGAGATTGTGAGGTTGCACGGTGTGCCGGTTTCGATCATCTCGGATAGGGATCCCAGGTTTACGTCAAGGTTCTGGAGAGCGTTGCATCAGGCTCTGGGTACTCGTTTGGATTTCAGCACGGCTTTTCACCCGCAGTCTGACGGGCAGTCGGAAAGAGTTATTCAGATATTAGAGGATATGCTGAGAGGTTGTGTTCTGGATTTCAGAGGTAGTTGGGAGGAGTTTCTACCGTTAGCTGAGTTCGCCTATAACAACAGTTACCAAGCAAGCATCAAGATGGCACCGTATGAGGCATTGTATGGTAGGAAGTGTCGCTCACCTACGTGGTGGACGGAGTTGGGTGAACGTCAGTTGTTGGGACCCGAGTTGGTTGCTGAGACTGAGGACAAGGTTAAGTTGATTCAGGCTCGATTGAAGGAAGCTTCGGACCGGCAGAAGTCTTATGCCGATCTTAAGCGGAGAGACATAGAGTTTGCTGTGGGGGATCAAGTTTTTCTGAAGGTCTCACCTTGGAAGAGGGTGTTAAGGTTCGGGAAGAAAGGCAAGCTAAGTCCGAGGTTTATTGGGCCGTATAAGGTTCTGAGACGAGTGGGACCAGTAGCGTACCAGCTTGAGTTGCCAGCAGAGTTGAGTCAGATTCATGACGTATTTCACGTTTCGATGCTTCGGCGTTATCGTTCAGATCCGTCACATGTGGTAGCAGTGGAGGAGATCGAGGTAAATCCAGACTTGACCATGGAAGAAGAACTCATGCGATTTTAGATCGGGATGTGAAGGTTCTGCGTAGGAAAGTCTGTGCCTTTGGTTAAGGTACTTTGGCGGAATCATGGTGTGGAGGAAGCCACGTGGGAACCCGAGGATGCGCGATGACAAAGAATACCCTCAACTCTTTTGATCGGGTAATTTCGAGGTCGAAATTATTTTTAAAGGGGTAGAAGCGTAATATCCGGGTGGGGCTATTTTGTTGTTGCATGTTATTGCATGTGTTTAGTGTCTTTGTGTTGCTATTTTTGTGTTTTAGGGGCTTAATTGTAGGCTAGGAGTATGCACGAGTGAATGGGAAAAATTTAGTTTTTGGGCTTAGGTGAGAGGAGTGAAAGAGTTGGGTTTAAGAATTTTATTTGTGGTTTTGTTGCACAAAGAGGAGAGTGGCAAGGTGGCAAGGCATGCGCTATTTGGGGAGCTAGGTGTGGCGTCAATTGCTTGAGGTGGAGGTCTTGTGTTCAAGCCGCAAAGACCTCACTTTTTGGTTCATTTTGGACGGCATGGAGGGAGAGGTAGAAGGCAACTAGAATTCTACCTTGGACCAAGTCAAACCATTCAAACGTTTGGTGGAGAGTAAATGGTGGAGAAGACTTGTTGAAACTGATTTGAAATTGTGGTTGGGAGTGAATGGGGGGATGTGGCCGAATGTTTGGGGGTGTGTAGAGGTGTTGGCCGAACTTGGGAAGCTTGATGGGAAGTGGCCGGTTTTGGTATGTGTGTGGGAAGGGTAGTGCCGAATCTCTTTTGGCAAATTTTCTTAGCATTTTCGGTCACCATTTTGGTAAACCAAATTCTCTCCTTCGTCAATAGCCAACCGAAACTTCATTTGCATTTTTATTCTCTCTTCTTCTTCTTGAAACCGAAAGTCCATGTGCTTATTGCCGAATTTGCTTGCTTTTCCTAGCATTCCTTGACAGCCGAATTACCCATTTGTTCTCCTCATTTCTTTTGTGCCGAAACTACAACCATTTTGTTTCTCCAACTTTTATTTTCTTTTCCTAAGCATTGTAGCCGAAACTCCATTCTCTAAACACCCTCTTCATTTCATTTCTTCTCAAACCAGAAAAAAGCACCTATCTCTGTTCCATTTTTCTTTCTTCTTTTCTCAAGACCTTGGCCGATTCTCTTCTTCTTGAACACATCTTTCTTTTGCTTCACTTTTAAGATTCTAGCTGAACCCTCCCTTGGTGATTGCTGAAATTTCCCTCTAGCTTGTGTTTTTAGTTTTGGCCGAATCTTTTGTTCTTCTCTTGGTGAAAGTCTTGGCCGAATCTCTTGTGGTTCTCTCCTAGTGTTGGGTGGCCGAATATTGGGTGGTCTTTGGTAAGCTTTTGGCCGAATGGCCATTTCTTCTCTTTTGTTTCTTAATCGTTTGTGTTGATTAAGGGCCGAATATGGCTATTATGGAAGGGTGTTAACCTTTTGTTAATCATCTCGTTTTAGGGTCTTTGGATATTGGAAGTAATCGAGAAAGAGTTTTTCTATTCTTCTAACCGATTGGTAGCGAGTGGTAAGTGGCAAGTTACATTATATTTGGTTAATTATTTAAGTTTTGATTAAGTTTAAGGTATCAAAGGGTTAATGGTTCTCTTTTTAGGGGTTGGCCGATCATCAGTAGAACCCTGCTTGATTCGAGGTTGGGTAGGAAACCAAAACAAGTATAAAGGTAAGGGTTGATAATGACTCCTGTTGGCTTAAAAGTCTTTGGCCGAATGGTCTTAGTACCTAACCCCTATGTTGGCCGATTCTAGGAGCAAGGAGTTTAAGGGTTGTAGATCGTTTCTTTGGGATTAAGGCCTTCGCTTTATCAGGTGTGTAAACTAACACACTGATTCTTAGTAATATGTTAATAACTTTGTGTTGTAATAAGTGAAAGCAGTGGTGATTGATATGATACCCTATTGGGTATGATTGCGGACTCGGGTAAGTCAGTATTATTATGAGCTTACTGATGATTTATATGATACCATGATTATGAATGTATGTGATATGAGATATGATGTTAAACATATTAGTATGAGTGCATGACTTACGGGATACGCATTAGTATGGCATGTATGGGTGATATGAGTGGAGGGGATATGATATCCGTGTCTTTGGGACACTTGTGTCTTTGGGACACCGAGGTTTGGCACCTCCAGTGGTTTGGTACCACAGATGATATTTTGTGACTTTGGGTCACCAGAGGTTTGGCACCTCAGCGTCTCGTCCCAGTGGCTTAGCACCACAGTGGGTTGGCCCCACAGTTGACTTCGGGATTGACGCCAGTGATTTGGTATCACACGATGGGTTGGCCCCATCATCGGATTTGTGACTGCGGTCACCAGTGGTTTGGTACCACATTGTATCTTTGGGACACCAGAGGTTTGGCACCTCATTGCGACTCGTCCCTGTGGTTTGACACCACCGTGGGTTGGCCCCACTTATGAGATACGGGTTTGTCGCTAGTGATTTGGTATCACGCGATGGGTTGGCCCCATCATTGGATTATTCGTGACTTTGGGTCACCAGTGGTTTGGCACCACACTTATGGATATCGTGACTTTGGGTCACCAGTGGTTTGGCACCACCAGTGGTTTGGTACCACACGGGGTAGAAAAGGAGATACGGATGGTTAGGATCGGGTTGCATTAATTATGTTGCTATGTATGATGTGTGTTAGTATGTTGTTTTATCGGGAGCGGGATTTATGCACTGGGTCATTCGACTCACCCTCTCCTTTGACATTTCAGGTGACTCGTAGACGCGGACATGGAGCCGGGATGGACTCGGGGTGCTCATGCCATGCTTAATAAAGTGTTGCTCAGACTTTATATTTTGGGTACTTAGTTTATTTACTTTTATTTGGGTTTTAATTTGGATTTGTAAAAGGCCTTTAGATTATGTTTTATGATGTTTATGCTTTAAAGTAGATTTAATATGCTTTAACAAAATAATTTGAGCTAAAATGTGCTAAAATTTGGAAAGGCAATGATTTCAAAACTATAGCACAATGTGTTTTCAACTATACCATCGGGTATCACACAATGTTTTGATATTAAGTAAACTCAAACGATTTTCAAATCAAACTCGATTTTCTGCTAAGTCAAAAATGTTTTGAGTAACATGAAGGAACTGCTTGCATCATTAAATGAAACCAACTCGTTCTAACTACGCATATTGGTTAAGTTTTTTTAATTTCTGGGTTTCAAATACACCATCCGATTTCAAACAAGTCTACTCAAATTTTCTTCAAATACACTACGTTTTCACCCAGCTTTTAAACGAAAAATCTAACCTCTCAAAAACGTTTTTTTCCCGTAACATGCCAGATTCGGACGTGGTGTCTGGTCCGGGTTTGGGGTGTTACAATTGTGGTATCAGAGCTAAGTTCAAAGGCTCGGCTGTGGGCCCAAGGCCCAAAATGTTTTTAGAAATTGCTTTTAAGTTTTTTGTTTGGAAACACATGGTTCGAAAGGCATGGCACCGAGTCTCCGGCACCAGTTCGCCGAGGTAAGTACCCCTTACTATTGATGATTCACCCACTTATTTAAATAAACTAAACATAATAATTAGTGATGCGAGTCTCAAGGCCCAAAATAAGGATCATGAACGTGATAGGCTCAAATTTCCTCAGGGCCTAATAATAAGTTCGAAGGCCAAGCAAATACGAGCAAGATTGAACGGGACCATCCAAGACTTCGTTGCCAAGGCCCTAGATGCGCATATGATCAAAAAAGAAAATCAAGATTCACTTTCTTGTTTTCAAGAAAATCAAGAAACCGAATCTTAGTCCAATTTTACTGTTTTGGACAATTTCAAGAATCAAGATTTCAAATCTTGGTCCAAGAAATCGAATTTTGTAGCCAAGCCACATTGGATTTCATGTACGAGCTTGAACGAGCCAATTTAAAGAGCAATTGAATCACAAGACCAAGTTCTTGAAAAAATCACCAATTAAGATGTTACAAGCCCACCCTGAAGTTTGGAAAGTAATTTAATTGAATATCAGGCCAAGTTATCAAAGTGGCCCAAATTGTAAAATATTTAAACTATAGGTCTAATTTTATTTAACAGGTGGATCATCATGTAAGAATTCAGCCCAAAGAGTCCATTTAATTCATTTGGCTGAATTCCTATTAAAAGTCCACACTTGGAATTATTTTGTTTTTTTTTTTTTTATGAGTTGTCATGTTAAGTATTCCATTAGGGTTAGGAATACTTATTTTGGGGGCTTATAAGTAGCATGGGTGTTCACCCTTATACATATACAATTGATTTATTTTTTTTTGAGTTAATAATAATTCTCTTTTTCTTCAAGAATTGATCTTGAGTTGTTTTAGAAACTGTTTTAACAATTTTTTAGGTTGTGGGAATCATCTTCAAGCTTTTTCTTGCCAAGATCCCTTTCTTGGAGGGGGAATTAAAGCCATTGAAAGGAGTTGTGGATTCTTAATATTTCTAAGGCTTCTTAAGACGTCATCTTGCTTATTTAATTTAGTTCTTGTTGTTTTGGCTTATTGATTTTATTGATTTTATGTTCTAGGTTAAAGATGCTTTAAGAAAGACATTCTCCTACCTTGTTCCATCAAGAAGCACATCAAAACTAGGAGTTTTAATCTTTTCTTATTGTTTCAAGCATTCTTGCACAAAATAGTTTGCTTTTGTCTTAAAAATCACTTCTAACAAATCTATTTGTGTTTTATTTTTCTAGATCTGGTTGGGGCATTTTCTTGAGGTCCAAGGACGATTTCTTTCCATCCAAGAAACCTTAAATCATTCTCTTTTGGATTCTTTACCAGCCGATTCATCTTTCTTCCGTTTTAATTTCATTTGACTTTCCTTTGTTGACAACTAATCTGATTTTGTTGTTTCTTGTTTCAGTTTACGTACGTCTAAAGCCTTAAGTCAGATCAGTGACTTTGACAAACTTTACGATCCGCTTCTGTGTTCATCCACATCATTCTTTATCAATTAGAGATTTATTTCTGAAACGAATTAAGAAGTTATTCTTAACAAAACAAATGCAAAGAAGAAAGTATGGCAAGATCCTCCCCTACTTAGCTCACATTGCCCACAATGTGCAAAAAGAATAATAAAAGTGGAGGCAAAGTGTACTCTCCGTGTATATTCAATGGGCCGGAGGACGGTGGAAGTGACCGTTTTGTATTATGTTGAGAATGATTGAGATGTTTGCTTCCATTGTTTTGAGGTGAACTTTAATGTGATGAAGTCGTTCATCCACAGTAGTCGGATCACGTCTTCATCGAAAGAATTTATTGCTTCGAGCTGTTTGTGTACCTAGGGGAACAAAATAAAACAAAGTAAGGGTGCCGACAAGCAAACCCATAGAATCCAAAACATATTCATCCAAAGGATCCATATTATAAGCATACGTTAATGATGAAAAATCAGCTTTGGATGAAAGTATATTTTTAGCTAAATGTGTGATGTTAAGGCTAAGTATGAGAGGTCGGTGAGTCCAAATTACAACATGAAAAAATTACGTGCAAATGAATATCCCAAATTGACCCTAAAACCAGAATGCATGCACCGTAAGAAAAATAGCTCTGTCCTAGTTAAGATAGATGTAGAATCATTGCGGCCAAAATAATTAAAAGCGAGGAACCTAGGAATGTACCTTAGGCCTGGTTCATGCACTAACAAAGCTTTGGAGGTCCTAGAATTGTAAGACTGGGATATTGTGTTAGTCAAAATAGAGTATGCTGAATCGACATCAAAACCACTAGGTATCTCAAGAAGAGCAGTATGGTACGAGTCGGACTGAACATCTTCAAGGTCAATGAAACCCGTGGCAATGTTAAAATCAGAAATAGATAGAGAAAATGAATGACCAAGCAATCTGAATTTAATTACATCTTGTAACACCCTTAACCCATATCCATCGTTGGAATAGGGTTACAGAGCATTACCAAACTTATTACTTAAACGAACATATACATTTTTCATATCCAAATAAAAGTCATTCACAACCAATCCTATTGTCCATAATACTAGCCTTCGAGGCCTAAAACAAACATTAGAAGTAGTTAGGGACTAAACTGAAAACTTAGGGAAATTTTGGGAAAACATAGAAAATTTTTCAAAGAACAGGGGACACACGCCCGTGTGGCCTGGCCGTGTGTCTCACACGGCCAAAGACACGCCCATGTCATAGGTCGTGTGGACATTCGAAATGGGATCACATGGCCGTGTCCCAGCTCGTGCTCGACCCCGTGTAACTCACTGACATGGGTTACATGGCCAACCACATACCCGTGTGACTAGCCTTTGTACCCTTTGAAATGGCCTCACACGCTCGTGTGCCAAGCCGTGTGATAGGCCGTGCCAAAACTGTAGGGTATACTGACTTATGCCACACGACCAAGTCACACGCCCACGTGCTGGACTGTGTGGAGCATACTGACTTGATTTCTAATAAACATCAGGGGACACACGACCGTGTCATCTGGCCGTGTGTCACACACGGCTGAGACACACGCTCGTGTCTCTGCCCGTGTGGACAAAAATAGGCTATTTTCCAAGTCATCTTTCTCACCCAAACTTGCATCAACCTAGACATGTCAAATGGCATATAACATAGCATCAATAGGCATTCAAACCAATCTCAAATAAGCCTAAATCATGCTATTTCCATACCAACAACTATATTACTCATAACATCATGTTTTGCCAATCCAAAACATACTAATTTCACATCTAAAAATCTCTTAAATGGTCACTTTAAACTATGCATTATTTTACTTAACTCCACATGCATACCATATCTCAAATTCAACCACTTAATACTCAACATACTAATTCGAAATAAGGATTCACATAGCAATTAAACACAACATATCAAAAGGCCATTTGCACATATATATATACAAACAAGTGTACCAAAACAAACCAAATCGCATGGCTATACACATAACCAAAACATTCACCATTTACAGGTAAAATCAATTGGCTAAATACATTACCAACATATATGCTATATTAACCACAACTCCTATACATGACATATAACCAAATAGACAAGTTCAAAAGTACCAAAATGATAGTTTGATAGTGTGATGAGATCTCCAACAACTTCCAATCCGAACAAGCTTTGAAATCACTATAAAACACGAAAAAGTAAAAAGAGTAAGCTATAAAGCTTAGTAAGCGCGTATGATTAATAAATAAACTTACCATTCATTGACAAATTAAGTTAGCTATCATAATATACTACAATTCAATTTAACCACAAAGCTAACATATGTTCATCTACATGGTAGATCATGTAACTCACAAATCTCATAGATTTGATGCTTATACGATTTACGTACATACCTGAGCTGATACATATCAATCTCTTACCCGTTCCTATCTTCAATGTACCCATTGAACCATTTGGAATAATATCGAATACCCAGGAATCTCGCACCGTAAGTGCCAATACATGGCCGAAGCCATTTCAATCTCATATATCATATAATGCTCACCTTCGAGCTATCAACAGGTCTGCTCACACAAGCTAATAGTTAAGACGTAATTACACGGTGCTGCTCAAACAAGTTGACGAGAATCTGCAGCACATGCCAGAAAACTCAGCCACCGGTAGAACGTACAGACCATCATCCAAAACACCTAACCCCTAATGACATGTCATTTGTATCCTATCAATTCCTAAGGTTCAACCGGGATTTCACATTGCCGAATCTTCGTCGAACATTTCCGTAAGATCATATTCATAAAAAATACAATTATAAAGCATTTAAAACACAATTTTATTAATGCTTTTTAATATACCAACTTACCTCGATCACAAAAACGACGTAATAGGATCGACTAATCCAAAACTTTATTTTTCCCTCGATCTTGATCTGAACGAGGCTTTTCTTGATCTATATAATCAAATTCAATCCATTTATTATTCATTCTATTCAATTTAGCCCAAAATACATATTTTTTAAATTTAACTTTTGCCCCTAATATTTCAATTTCTTTACAATTTAGTCCCTAGCTCATAAAAATGCTAATTCATGCAATTTAATCCACACCCATGCTAGTCGAATTTCATACAACCTTATAGCATTCCACTTTTTTCTTTTATTCACATATTTCACCTTGAATTTTACAATTTTACAAATTAATCCCCAATTGACATTTTCAACAAAAATCACTTAACAAAAGTTGCTCAACTATCATCAAACATTCATTTTCATCCATCAAACATCAAAATATAGACATATTCATCAATGGTAAAACCTTAAAATTTTAATAGTTTCACAAATTAGTCCCTGGGCTAGCTAGATTAAGCTACAACGACTCCAAAAACATAGAAATAATTAAAAACGGGAATAAATCACACTTACATGCACAAGGAGACTCGGACGAACCTTGAAACCATATATATGACTTTTCTCCCTTCTAATTTCAGTTTGGAGAAGATGAATGAAACAAAATTTTCATTTGTTTTATTTAATTTAACTTTAATTACTAATTACCAAAATTAACCTTAAAAATTATCACAAATTTCAAAATTACCAAGCCATTATCACCCACTAACATATTAATGGGCTATTTATCATATAAGGACCTCTAATTTAAAGTTCTATAGCTATTAGACACCTTTAGCTAATAGAACACAACTTTTACACTTTACGCAATTTAGTCTTTTTTACCAAATTGAGTATTCAAATAATAAAATTTCTTATAAAAAATTTCATAAAACCATATTATCATGCTGTAGACCTCATTTTAATAATAAAATAAATATTTCAACCTCAGATTTGTGGTCCCGAAACCACTTTTCTGATTTGACTAAAAATGGGTTGTTACACATCCCATAAAGTGCTTTTGTTTAACGTCGTTAGCTCGATGGCCCGAAAAATTTAGTTTTTCGGCTCCTCAAAAAATAATTCCTCCACCACATGTACTTGAAAATTCTAACGACCCAATAGTCAGGGATGTCAGAAAGTGTAATTCCGAGACTCAGTAACCATAAACTGAACTCGTAAATATTTTCATTAAATATTTATGGAGTCATATTAGAGACGAATTAATTTTTAGATTTGCAAATTTCGTGAAATTAGGAGTTATTAAGGTATAGGGACTAAATCATGTAAGAGTTAAAAATTGAATTATAGATGAAAATAAACTAAAGTGACTAAAGCAGCAAAAATACCAGATGGTGACCGACCATGTTTCAATGATTATGCATGTGTGTATTATATATATATATATATATATTATATTATATTAAGTTATAATAATAGTTATATTGATAAAAACAAAAGAAAGAGAAAAAATCATTCTTTGTTACAAGTAAACATTAGAAAAGAAAGAAAAAGTAAAGAAAGAAAGAAAGAAAAGAGAGAAAGGGGCGCACGACACTAAGGACCTTAGGGTTCAAGCTTAAATTGTCAGTGCAATTTAGTCATTCTTTTTTTGTAATTTTCACGTTTTTGGAATCCCGGTACCTAGGGCTACCCGGCCCATGTTGTAATTTTTAGTATTGTTCAAGATTTTAGATGTTGACATTACTGAATAGTTTAAATACTAGAGATTAGATAGATAGATTTTTAAATTAGAAATGGAAAATGACTAAATTGTGGAATAAATTATTGATTTTGAGCAATAGGGACTAAGTTGTGAAAAATTCAAAATGAATGGGTCAAATTGGAAAAGAGGAAGCTAAATTTAGCCTATAGTGAAATTAGTATAAAAATTTGAGTATAAATGTGGAGGTTAAAATTAGTCTCGATTTAGGGACTAAATTGAAGAATAAACAAAATAGAGTGTAAAAATTAAAATTTAATGTGAAATTGAAATGTGTAATATTAATGTGATTTAGTTGTTTTATTCCGTAACTAACGTTGTACCAGAATCCTCGAGTAAAAAGCAGAAGGATAAAATCAACGTCGAATAGCTCAGAATGCACAGTTTGTATTTCTATAATCCAAAATAAATAGTAGTTTGTTGCATATTTAATTGTTTGCACATGGTGAACATTGAGGTGAATACTTGGTACTTTAGATTAAATTGAATTTAAAGTAGTTGGAAATAGATTGGTTTTGTATATTATGAAATCAGTTGATTAAATGATTACTGAATTGATTATATGTGATGATGTGAATATATGTGAACTTGAGATATTGATTGTATTGAAAAGTGAAATGAAACTCTATTAACTGTTCTGACTGAGTCATATATAGATGGCGTTCCATAGAATAGGAAGAGTTTAGGGATTTCTTCGACCTCGAGTCGATGAGGAACTGGGTGCCAATTTGCTTCGGTTTAACCGATGAGACACTATGTGTCAATTTATATAGTGCTGGGAACAGTTATTACTTCAGATTTGTCCAATGAGGCACTGGGTACCAAACTGGTGTGTTGGTTGGATCCATGTATCTGTCCGAGTCATGTTAATAGGGGAAATAAATGATAAAATTGATGTGTTCGATATTGAAATGATATGGTTGAGAAATGGAAATGAGATGAGAAAATACTGAAATAGCAATGATGAGAAATGAAAAATGAAATAGTATATTGTTGTGAATATGGTTTGAATTCTGAGAAATGAGATATGAAATGATGAAATGAGATATGAAACTTGAAATGAATTCAAGTATTGAACAAAAAAATGAATCATGCCATTGCATGAGTTGTAATATGCAAATGATATATGAAATGCCATTAATATATGTTTGAACATGTGAAAATCTTAGTAGATGTGAATAAGGAATGAGCAAAAATTATATTAGTGAATTGAAACACATGAACATAGCTTATTTGTTGCATATTGCATTTTAATTTCTTATATCAAGTTTATATTATTCGGATTATAGAAATACAACTAAGTTTTACTTAGTGTGTGATTTTGTTTTTCATACGCAGGCTAGGTATGATTTGACTTATCGCCGACTCAACATCAAATAACAAATCTTAAGCTCAAGTGTGGTGATGTCTTATTTTGTAATGGCATGTACCTAGGGAGTCTTTTGTTGATATTTTTGTAAGGTGTTGTTAACTTAGTTGCTAGTGAAATGATGGTTAAATGTGTATATGGTTATGGTTAAGGCTATGTTGGTATGTTAGCCTAGTTTATATTTTGGTATGTGATAGTTTAAAGTTTGGTAGCTTAGCATAATGCTTGGTATGTGTTTAGCATTATATTTGGTAACTTTAGAAGTTGAAAGTTAGTTCAAATATGGTAAATGTGATATGAATGGATGTCCTGAATGCTTGATGTGTTGTTGATGTATTCGAACATAGAAAATGTGGTACCAATGATGGTACATTGGTTAGGCATATTAGGTGATGAATTAGGTGTATTTTTAGCATGTTTAATCATGTTTTGAATAGGTTAAACAATTGGTAAATGAGTTGCTTAGTGTCTAAGTAAATAGGAAATGGTAAACTTAATTTTTAAGGTACTTTTACGTGCACAAGACCTGCCCACATGAGTGTGTGTCACACACAGGCAACATACATGGGCGTGTGACCCAAGTTAGTGAGTTATACGGGCAAAGACACGGGTTGAGACATGAGCATGTGTCTCAAGTTAGTGAGTTATATGGGCAAAGACACAGGCTAGGACACGATCGTGTGTCCCAACTTCGAGAGTCACATAGCCTGGCCACATGGGCATGTGACCCTTGTTTTTAGGAAATTTCAAAAATGACACTTGTAACGCCTTGAATTTGGGCCTAGAAGGAATGGGCCTTGAGTGTGGGATCAGCTTGGAGATTGCACATAAAAGTTTATGTGTGCAAGAAAATGACACAAATTGCTTGTTTGCAATAATGGCTAAGTTATTTGGGTGTGTATGGGGGTGTGTGAGAAGCCTTGGCTCAAGTCTTGGCTCTGACAAAATTTTTATTTTTCCCTTAAATGAACCTAGACATTGGCACTTAGGCTTTATTAGTAATAATGCTTGTTTAATGACATAAGAGGAGCATGTGGCCTAGTGGCAAGTGGCGTGTTGTGTAACTATGAGGTCTGAGGTTTAAATCCAGGGATAAGCAATAGAATGTTTATTTTGCTGCTTGACCTGGGAAAGTAGAAGAGTTGGACTGAAACACTGCTGAAGAGGTGTTTGAATTGGTCATGGAGAGTGTAACACTCCTTACCCGTATTCTATGCAGGAACCGGGTACGAGGCCTTACTATACTTAACTCACACGATTATACAACTTCGGGCTATCAAACTTATTCTCGATTAAACTATTTTATTAGCATGCCTATCGACCTTACAATGGACCTACGAAGCCCAAAACACGTTTTCAAAAGATTTCTGAAATAGTTTGGAATCTCTTACATACTTAAGAAAATTTTTCCTGAATAGGGGCCACACGCCCGTGGGAGAGATGACACGCCCGTGTATCATCTCACACTCCCATATGGTTGGCCCGTGGTCACCTCTGATTAATCCACACGGCCTGGGCTCGCCCGTGTGCTTTAACTGTATGGTAATTCAAGTTCCAATTTCAAGGTGCAGACTTCACACGGCCTGGGCACAAGCCCATGGACTGACCGTCTGTCACACATGGCCTAGAAACACATCCGTGTGCCTACTCATGTGGACAAGAACAAGGCTATTTGCCAAGCTCTTTGCACCCCTCTAACTCACTCCACATGAACCTATTCAACATACTAATAAACAACTCATAATTGCAATATGGACTTGCATGAATAACTTCATATTCTCGTATATGTAGAAAAGAGCCAATAACTATGGCTATATATATACAAGAGTTTTCTCATAAAATAGGCCAATACACTCTTGCTTAAAACAACAAAACAATACACCTAGTCTAGCCCCTATGCATGCCATATACAAAATCACTAAGTCTAAATATACCGAGATGAGCAGATAGTGTGGGTGATCTTTTGATTATCGACGTATCCTGGCTTAGCTCTTAAACTCTATAAAACAAGGGAAAAGAAAGAGGTGTGAGCTTTAAGCTTAGTAAGTTTACATGTAAATAATATAACATTTTAGTATATGCTAAACATCTATATAACAATACATACTAAACAAGAATTAATCCACATTCATAATCATGCTTACTCATTCCTCACGTTTCCACATTCCAACCATGTCATAAAATCAATGTATGCTTTCATTAGCATAACCCCCTGCACTTAGCACCACAATATCACATAATACAACATATCACAACCTATTGATCAATTACTCAAGATCAGTTTCTCGGTGGTTTCGCACTTAGCCCACCATCAGATTTATTTAGAGTAGTATCGTACATATCCCACCAAATGATAAGTAGACGATGGTATCGCACACAGCCCATTGTAATTAAGTATTAAGGTGGTATCGCACTTAGCCCACCATCAAGTACTGATATAACACACTTACATATCCATTCTATGATTCATACTAGAGTTATTCCATAACTACCACATTAAATCCACTTGAATCATACATGCTCTCAATTGTGCTATACACTAGTTAGCAACAACAATGTGTGTATATATATATAATGCATTGTTTACACATAAATTTACCTCGGTGCAAAACGCATCAACTAACGGTTTTAATCTGTGACCTTGCCTTTTCCCCGGTCAAGATTAATTCCACACTCTTCTTGATCTATAAAAATAAGATTCACTCATTTAGATCATTCTATGATCATAATGCATCAATTTCTACTCTTAGGCAAAAATGACCATTTTGCCCTTGCACTATGGTAATATTACAATTTTTCCCCTAGGCTCGTAAATCATTTTTCAACACATTTTATCAATAAACAAGCCTAGCTGGACATTTATTTCTCTTACAACTACTCACCATTCCACTATTTCATGCATTTATGACATAAATTCATTCTTTGCATTTAAGTCTTATTTAGGTGTTTTGATGCAAACACCTTTCACAAAAGTTGTTTCTTACCTCCCTAACATTCATTTTCTTCCATAAAAATTCACCTAACAACATAACTAATCTCATGGCAAGTCCCTAGACTTTCAACCATATCTCAAATTAGTCCCTTTATTAGCTAGCTTAAGCTTTGGGGACTCCAAAAGTACAAAAATTATCAAATAAAAAACCATCTAAATCACTTACGAACAAGGGAGATAGCTTGGCTGAAAGTTTAAACCCCCAAAGCTCTATTTCTTCTTCAATTTTTTGGTGGAGAGAAGATAGGTGAATAGTGAAAGATGATAACATCTTTTACTCATATTATTTTATTTATTTTATCACCTAATTTCCACCAAATTTGACTAAAATTTAATGTTCTTGTCCCCCTTTTCTACATGGCCAGCCATACCCTCCTAATGGCCTAATTGCACTTTAAAGGCCTCCAATTTAACATTCTATGGCTGTTAGACACCTCTATCTTGAAAAATAGAACTTTCGCACTTTATGCGATTTAGTCCTTTTTTACAATTAAATAGGCTATTGCTAAAATGAAAGCACCAAAATTTCCACATAGCCACATATTAATACCATAACACATAAAATAACATCGAAATAATTTTCTCTATCCTCGCTTTAGTGGTCTCGAAACCACTGTTCCGACTAGCCCCTAAGTCAGGCTGTTACAGAGAGATTGTAGGAGCAAATCGTGGAGGGGATTAAGGAGAGTATGGTGGAGAGAATCAAGGAAGTGGAAGTGTGTAGGAGTGTTGGTGCCGAATTGGGGAATAGGAAATTTGGCTGAGGGGTTTTCTCTCAGTTTTGGTTAGTTTGTCATCGGTTTTCTAAAACTGCTAAGGTTTTTCTTTCTCCGCTCTCTTGTGCCGAATTTGCAAATGGTCATTTTTGGGTATTCGGCTCCTACCATTCTGGTAAAGTAAACTATTTTATTTTCAAGTCTATTCCTCTCCCCTCTTTTGCACCAACATCTGCCGAAAACCTCCCTTTGTTTTCTATTCTTTTCAAGTTTTGGCCAACTGCTTGTTTCATCACTTCTTCTCTATTGATTTCTTTTGGCCAAACCTTTCACCCTAGCCCTTGTGACTCTTTTTCTTTTTCGGCTTGTGACCGAAAGTTCTCCCCTCCCGTTTCGATTCGAATTCTTCTCTTCTCTGGGTGGTTCTACTCTAGCCAAAACTCAATACTGCCCTCTCTGTTCAATTCTGCAACGGCTCTGACAATCGGTAAGTGTTCAAAATCCATCTTCTGCTTTACTTTTAAAACTAAATGCACCTATGCTTTTCTTGTCTTTTTCAAAACCGAATAACCCCATTAACCGATTGTTATTTCATTCTTCTCGTACCGCACTCATTGCGATTCTAGGGTAATCCTCAAGGAGTGGTGAAGTGTGAATGGCTTGGAGGAGTCACACTTTCATTCTCAAAACGTCCGGTAAGGTAATAAGGTTACCTCATGTTTTTGGGGTTGGCCGAATATGCCCTACCACTTACTAATCGACTCTTGACTATATTTTAGGAAAACAACGAAGGCGTGTGATCGTTCTGGATAGCGTTCATTGAGGGATTAAGGTTAGCTTCATTCAAACAAGGTCGGGTGCTCGTAGATCTTGGAAACAACTCCATAAAAAGGTGTGTAATCACACATCTCTTTACTGTGAATTGACGAAAAGTCAAAAAGCTAAAACTTCGGCATTAGTGGCTCCACGAGCGTGCGATCGCTCGTGTGGTAAATCGAGCACATAGATCATAGGTGATAGACTGTCGAGGCTACCACGAGCGTTCTCGTGCTCTTGGGTCGATATAGGCCTCATTTGGCTGAATTGGGCCGTGTGGGCCCAACGGGCTCGTGGGCCCCACACGGATAAAATGTACGAAAAGTGGCAAAAACTGGACTGGGCTATGTAGTTCACACAGCCGTGATTGAATTTAGGCCAAATAGGCCACATGAGTATGTGGGCCAATTTGGGCCAATATTGGGCTTTCAGCCCATTCACATTGTTTCGACCAAATAGATTATTTGTGTTGTTCGAGGCGACTGTAGGCCTTCGGAAAGGTCGTTAATTGTACCGAGCCCCCTAATAAGTAAAATGATCGAAATACCCCCATAAGGTAAAATAACTATAATATCCCCATAGGGTAAAATGACTATAATACCCCTGTAGGGTAAAATAACTGTAATACCCCTATAGGGTAAAATGATCTTAATACCCCTGTAGGGTAAAATGATCATAATACCCTTGTAGGGTAAAATGATTGTAATACCCCTGTAGGGTAAAATGACCGTAATGCCCCTGTAGGGTAAAATGACCGTAATACTCCATTAGGGTAAAATGACCGTGATGCCCTGTAGGCAAAATGATCGTGATGCCCTGTAGGTAAAATGACTGTAATACCTCTATTAGGTGAATTGACCGATATACCCCTAGAGGGTAATATGACTATTTTGCCCCTCGAGGGTAAATGATTGATTTGTCTGCGATGTAAATGATTGATTTGACTGTGACGTAAATGATTGATCTATCTGTGATTTAAATGACTGGTTTGTCTATAATTTGTATGACTGATGCTGAGCATGGCATTTTGCATACACGACATACTGCATGGGGTTGGGATACTGTTATGGAGGAAGTACTGTACTGGTGGCTCTGCCACAATCACTGTTATTGGTGGTTTGCCACATATATCGTATTCGCGATTTTTTTCGTGATATCGCATCGCGACTTTCTTTGCGATACCGTTCTCGGGCGCTTCTTTGAGATGCTACTGATCTCTGTGTGCCGGTCATATCACTGCTACTGATGGCTGTGTGTCGATCATATTACTACTACCAATGGCTTTGTGCCAATCATATTACTGTACTCATGGCGTTATAGCTATCCTATTTACGACTCTTAGCTATTCTCGATTCGCAACTTTGTCTTTGCGATCATCGATTAGTGCCTGGCCGGTGCCTTGATATTGGTGTGTTGGCTAAGTGGGTCTATTTTATCCCCACATGGTGTGTTGGTTGGTACGGGTGGTGTGTTGGCTGGATTGGAATGGGTTGCATGATTACACTACTGCATTTCTATTACTGATACTGTTACTGTATTGGGCTTAGGCACACATGTATTCTATTTCTAATTCTGATACTGTAATGAGCTAAGGCCTACACCACACTGTTATTGAAAAAGGCTTAGGCCCGGACTGCTACTGCAGATTACTGACTGAATGATAGGGGATTACACACTGATTTTTCATAAACTCACTGATAAATTGTAATATATACATATTTTAATCCCACATTTAGCATACTTTTGGATGATTTATTCCTTGAATTGTGGAATTTGGTGCTCCTAATCCTTTAATTTCATGTTTTATACTTAAGAGAGCACCGGAGGATGAAAAGAACGAGAAACGGGCCAAAAACGAAGAAAATAGGCCAAAACACGAAATTCACATGGCCTGGGCCTAAGCCATACGGCCTTGCCTCCTTAACAGACCCGACCACGGCCTGGACACGTTTCACACGGTCGTGCCACACGGGTGTGTCCCTGACGTGACCTGTTTTAATTTTATTTGGAATAGGGTACTTAAAGGCAAAGAAAGACATTCCAAAAGCCTATATAAACACCCTAGAGGCCAACTTTCAAGGGCGTCTAGTTAGGCCAAAGAGCCAAGCCAGAGAGGCCAGAATTGTGGGATTTACTCAAAGAAAGCCAGTTGATTCATCTCAAGAAGCCAGATTTATATTCAAGACGGAAGATCTTCCCTTCAATTTCCTTCAGGGGGTTTTAGGGTTTTTCTTATGTTTTGTTTTATATTTTCTTCTGAGATGTATTCTTTTATAATTATGAACTAAACCCTCAAATACCTGAGGGGGATGAAACCTAAGACGGATCTTGTTATTGTTCTCTGAACTGTATGATAAATACTTGATTTGTTCTTAATTATGTGTTCTTAATTCTTGTTTTGATATTTCAAGATATTAATTCAAGTATTGATGTGCTTAGGCAGAGGAGGAATATTCCCTATTTAAGAGTAGATCTAGCATAATTAAGCGGAGTTGATCGCAACCCTAGAGATAAGATGACGAAAATCTACCGAATTAGGGTCAAACCTAATATGGGAGTCCATAGATCGAGTTAATGCAATTCTAGGGGTTTTAATTAGAAAGAGATTTCAATTAATCAACCTAGGGTTAGATGTTAGTAGCCTTGAGAGAGGTATTAATATAAATTAGGGAATCCTACGGATCAAGTCAAGTGAATAAATAAATGCAGTTTGAGAGTTAAATAACAAGTGAAGTCTAGGTGGATTCTTCCTCGGGTATTGTCTTAATTAATTTTTTTCCCACAAGTATTTTCCCAAATTCATTCTCTTTGTCTTAGCATCTTTAGCTTAGTAATTAGTTAATTTTAGATTAAATAACAATTCCCTTAATTCTCAGGCTAAATAATAAAAAGAAGGTTAGTATTAGTACTTTTGTTTCCTTTGGGTTCGACAATCCAGTCTTGCCACTAAACTATACTATTGTTCGATAGGTGCACTTGCCTCAATCGTTGTCACAGTTAGTTTCTAGGCTCGATCATTCATTATATAAATTTTAAGAATCTGACACACGATCACTCACCCTTTCTTTTAATTGTACAGGCAATCCCCAGCCTTAGACGATTTGGAGCCGCGAGGGACTCGGAGGTAGCCACACGTTCGCGGATGGTTGTTTTAGACATATATATTTATTTTATATTGGGTTGACATTTATGTAATAAAGCCTCTGGTGATTTCAGTTTCTTTTAATTCGGTTTAATTTCTCTTTTTGAAACTGCCAAACTGATACAAACAAGTTTTCAAAAATAATAACTGTTTTAAAAGAGAATCACACATTTTCAAACTTCAAAGTGACATTCATTAGAGTAGCTTTCGTGGGTTTTTAACCAACTAAGAAACCAATAGTAACAAACATGGAAATCGTTTAAAAACAGTTTTCTCTCAACAAGCCTAATTTCAAAAAATACTTCGATGTGACACGTCAGATTCGGTCGTAACGTCTAGGCCGGGTTATGGGGTGTTACAACACTAAACTTCTAGAATTGTTCCGAATTAATCCCTGCCTATTTTTAAACTATTTTTAGGGTCCCATAGACTCAAAGTAAGGGTTGTAAGAGTAACTTTTACTCTGAATTGGAATGAATTAGCAAATCTATATCAAGTGTATTCTACTAACATCATTGAAGATAAATTAAAAAGATAATCAGAGTCAGAGTATGGACCAATACTGTGATGCTAATAATTGGAATAGTCTTATATGTATCTGATTTTTAGCATTCAAGAAGGGATAATAGTGATAAGAGTGTAGGCAGTGGAAGACCAAGTTTAGCATTGCATAACATGATTAGTTGTTCGATTGTTTAAAATTCTAATATGAAAGTATTAGATTGTCATGACCTGCCCCTATATGTTATAATGTTAATGGTTAGTTTACATGTTGATTATGATTGATTAATTTTTTGATTTGTTAGTAATGCTTGTGACCCTAATCCAATGATGAAAAATTATCGTAAAAGGGTTTTAACCTTTGACCATTGAGTTTAAAGCATTTCCCGGACTCCTCACTTTTAATTTTAACTGCACCATGAGGAAATAATTTAGTAATATCAAAAGGACCAAGCCATTTGGTTCGAAGCTTACCTGAAAAAAATTCTAAGTGCAGGATCATAAAGTAACTCTTTTTGGTCAACTGAAAATTGTTTGTAGGATTTTTTATGGTCATGAAACGCCTTAGTTTTTTCTTTATAAATTTGGGAGTTTTCATATGAGTCTTGTCGGATCTCTTCGAGCTCTAGAATGTTTAATATTTGATAATCACCTACAGCGTCTAAGTCCATGTTGCAGTTTTTCACTGCCCAAAATGCCTTATGTTCTAACTCCACTGGAAGGTGACACGATTTACAGAATATAAGTCAGGAAGGGGACATTCCTATGGGTCCCTTTTAAGCAGTACGGTACACCCACAATACATACTTTAAACGTAGGCTCCACTTTTTCCTATTTGGTTTCACTATCTTTTCCAGAATTGAATTTATTTCGTGGTTCGAAACTTTCGCTAGACTGTTTGTTTATGGGTGATAAGTTGTGGCCACATGTTGTGTCACCCCAAAATTTTTAAGTAGAGTATCAATTACCTTGTTGCAGAAATGAGTTCCTCGATTGCTGATTAATTCTCTCGGTGTGCCAAACCTGGAAAAGATAGAATTTGTTAGAAAATCTACTACAGTTTTAGCATCAGTATGTTGGGTAGCTTTAGCTTCTACCCATTTAGACATGTAATCTGCAACGAGAATAATGTAAATATTATTAAATGATGAAACAAACGGTCCCATGAAATTGATGCCCCACAAATGAAAAATATCGCATACATGTATATGTGTTAGGGGCATTTCATTCTTTCGCCTTAAATTCCCCACTTTTTGACATCTCTCACAAGTTTTATAGAAGAGATAAGTGTCACGAAATATGTGTGACCAAAACAATCCACATTCAATTACATTATATGTAGTACATTTAGGATCGAAATGCCCTCCACAAGCATAAGAATGATAAAAAGAACCTCAATTTCTGCAACACATCGTTGGGTTACTTGATTGGAACAATGTTTCTATAGGTATGGATTGTCCCAAATATAATATCATGAGTCTCTCTTGATCTTGTCTTTTTCAGAACATGATACGGTGGAAGAAACAATACCTGTAGCGAGGTAATTTACCATATCTGCAAACGATGGGTAAACTATTTGTGTGGATAGTAGATTTTTATCTGGGAAGTCATCTTTAAGAGGAGTGTCATCTTTTGGAAAGAGAATTCGACTTAAGTGACCATGTACTAAGTTCTCGCTTCCTTTCTTGTCCTTAATCTTAAGATTAAATTCTTGTAAGAAAAGAATCCATCAAATCAGTCTAGGTTTTTCCTCATTTTTCCCGATCAAATATTTTAATGTTGCATGGTCAAAAAAAAAAACTTTAGTGCTTAATAAATATTGTCTAAATTTTTCCTAAGCAAAAAATGGCCAATAATTCTTTTTCAGTAGTTGAGTAATTACTTTGGGCAACATCTAATGTTTTGGTGGTGTAAGATATGACGTGGGGTTCCTTCCCAATTATTTGCCCAAGGACAGCTCCTACATTTTGGTCGTTTGCATCGCACATGAGCTCGAAAGGTAATCCCAATTTGGTGGCTGTACTGTAGAAGTTGAAACAAGATGTTGTTTGAGAGTGTTTAATGCGTCTTTGCATGCTTGATCAAATTCAAATACTTTATCTTTTTGCAAGAGATTGCATAGCGATTGCGAAATGTTCGAAAAGTTCTTGAGAAAGGGCCTGTAAAAACCTAAATGACCAAGAAAATAACGCATTTCCCTTACAATCGTAGGGTATGAAAGTGAGTTGATAACATCAGTTTTGGCCTTATCGACCGCGATCCCTTCAGCTCAAAAAAATATGTCCTAAAATTAATCCTTTATTTACCATAAAATGATGTTTTTCATAATTTATAATGAGCTTAAATTCTATGCATCTTTCCAAAATTTTAATGAGGTTTGACAGACATTCATTGAAAGGATTACCATATAATGTGAAATCATCGATAAATACCTCAATTACTTTCTTGATATAGTTGGGGAATATACTTACCACCCACCTTTGGAATGTGGTTGGCGCATTGCAAAGTCCAAATGACATCCGTCTATAGGCGAACGTGCCAAAAAGATATGTAAGCATTGTTTTCTCTTGGTCCTCCGGTGCCACTGGAATTTGGAAAAATCCTGAATAATGAAAATAGTAGTGAGTTTTTCCTACTAAACATTCTAACATTTGATCAATAAAAGGAAGTGGAAAGTGGTCTTTCCGAGTTAAAGAGTTCAACTTCCTGTAATCTATACAGACTCTCCACCTATTTTTGACTTGAGTGGGAACTAGATCTCCTGTTGCATTTTTTATTACGGCCATACCAATTTTCTTAGGTACCACATGAATTGGGCTAATCCAATTACTGTCGGAAATTGGATAGATTATCCTAGTGTCTAGTAGCTTTTGAACTTCTTTTTTCACAACCTCCATCATTGGAAGATTAAGGCGTCTTTGAGCTTCTCTCTTTAGGCTTGCATTTTCTTCTTTCGGTATTCTATGCATACAAGTCGAGGGAGTTAACCCTTTTATGTCGACGATCGTCCATCCAATTGCCCCTTTGTAGTCTCTTAAGACTCGAATTAAATTCTCCTCTTCCAAACCTGAAAGTTTACTAGAAACTATTACCGACAAAGTGTTCCAATTACCTAAGTAGGCATACGTCAAGTGTTCTGAAAATGGTTTAAGCTCTATCTCTGGGGCTTGCAAAATAGAAGGCAACATTTTAGTTTTAGATGGAGAAAATTCAAAGTATTTATCTGAGGAGTCTCAAATAGAATAACGGTTTCTCTAATTGGTTCTCTAAACTTCATTAACTCATCCAATTTATCCTTTAATTTGAGGTCTAAACTCCTGCAAAACACCATTTGTAACCCATCCTCTTCATGATACTCAAAATGAAATTTCGCTAGTGTTTCAATAATATCAACAGTAGAAATATTTGACATTGTTTTGGGTTGACCCATCACCTCATAAACATTAAATTTTACTACCTCACCGTCAAATTCCATAGTAAGGGTTCCACTTCGAACATCAATCTTTGTACATATGGTACTTAGGAATGGTCTCCCGAGTAGAATACTAGAAGCATTTTTTGAGTGGTCGTCCTCTATATCAATGATGTAAAAGTCTGGAACAAAAATTAGTCCATTTACCTTTACAAGAACATCTTCCAGCAGCCCTTTTGGATATAAACATGACCCATCTGCCAATTGAATAACCACCCATATTTCTTTCAAAGGACCCGTGTTTAGCAATTTAAAAATTGACAAATGCATTACATTAATAGATGCTCCCAAATCATACTTGGCTTTCTTTATGCCAATATTTCCTATTTTGTAGGATATAGAAAACATGCCTTGGTCCTTACATTTAGGTGAGATTTTCCTTTGTAGCACTCCAAAAATGTTTTCTCCCACATTCACCCATTCGTTTCCATGGAGTTTCTTTTTGTCGGTGCACAGTTGTTTAAAAAATTTTGCATAGCTTGGAACCTGTTTGATTGCATCAAGCAAAGGAATATTGATTTCTATCTACCGAAATGTCTCAATGATTTCTTTTTCCTCTCGCTCCTTTTTAACTTGGGCGAGTCTTCCAGGGAATGGGAGAGGTACATTGAATGGTCTCTATGGTGTCAGTTATATGGGAGTTGTTGGTTCGACTTTTTGTTCTTCTTGTTCAGTATCGTGGTCACTATTCGTGCTAGGCTCTAGTTCTGACTCTGTTCCATCTTTTACCGTCACAACACTTATATTTTGATGTAGGTTTGGCTCGATTTGAGACGACAATTTTCCTTGGTTCTCCAAATGACTTACCATAAGTGCTAGGTTACTTATTTGCTGATTGGTTTCTTGGAAGTATGCTTTAGAATTTTGTTGGAGTTTTTCAGTGCTAACATCTAACCTCTCTACTTTGGTTTGAAGTGGTGACTTAGGAGGTTGATATTATTGAGGTGGAGGTGGTCTTGGTTGAAAAGGTTGATTGTATATAGGGTTCGACCCATAGCTTACACTTGGGTGATCCCTCCACCCTAGATTGTACATATTCAAATATGGATCATAACACCTTTGAGGTGGCCCTGGAAAGTTCCCAACGGTATCTACTTGTGCAATCATGTCCTTCTGTAAAATCGGGCACAAGTAAGTAGGATGATCAGGCTTAGCACAAATCCCGTACAACGATCTGGATTCGTGTTTCCTGCAAGCATATTTTGTTGCGTGCTCGTAATCAGGAATTTGATTACAAGATGTTGAGTTGCCTGATCGTCTAATGCTGTATCGTTTTGAAATAGACTTTAAGGTGAAAAAGGGATTAATGGTTATTGATTCAATGGAAGGACGGAAATGGTGTTGGATGGATAACTTTCACAAAATGGACACTTAGAAGTGAACCAACAATATGAAAGATCTTGACCCATTTTCTATAAAGTGAAATAACAAACAAGTCTTTGAAGAAGAAGAAGAAAATTGTGACCCGCTATTTAGCAAAATAGGAACCAGCAGTATGTTAGAATGCCACACTTCAGAACAAAGAAAGATAGGAAGTGATAAGTTCAAAAGAAAAAGGTTTGACGCTACAATGAGTACCTTGATAAGTCGAAGTAAGTTTTTTCAAGAACAATGAGATAGAATTCTCATAATAACTCCAAAAATATTCATTCAACATGCATTAGCTAACAAAGGCTCTTTTCACAAATTATTTATAGGTAATATTGTGACTATTTGTGAAACACCCCAAACCCGGCCCACGAGCCTTGACCGGATCTGGTATGTTCCTCGATGTAAACTAGTTCAAAAATTCTTTGTTACTTTCGAAAAACTGTGTGTTTTGAAGAAAGTTTGTTTGCGGGTTGGGCTCGAGTTGAAAACAAGTTTATTTTAAATTAAAAACCCATTTATTTCAAGTGAAAATATATTTAAAGTTTATTTCAAATTGAATTTTTCTTGGTCTTTAATGAACAAAAGTTCGTGACATAATTGTAACAGCCCAAACCCGGCCCAAACACTATGGCCGAATCTAGTCTGTTACAAGGAAAATATTTTTGGAAACACCTCTTCTAAGTCGATTTTTAGTTGTCGAAAACCCTTTCAATTGATTGGTTAGTTAAAACCATACTTTGGATTAGTGTGAAAATTTATTAAGTCAAGTTATTTTAAAATTACAAGTGTGCCCGATGGCACGTTAAAAACAATTTTCGTTTTAACTTGGAAAAACATGTGATTTATATATTAATAACAAAGTTTAGAACAAAAGTTCCAACGTATGAAAAATAACAAAACAAAATATCAGGAGGCCTTATTACATCCACATAAAATAAAAACCCAGAAATAAAAATATCATGACTAAAATTAAGGTTCATCTAAATTAATTCCACTGCATGGCCACCTCGAGTCCACCCGGCTCCACATCCGCGATCTACGTGTCTCCTGAGAAATGTAAAGGAGAAGGTGAGTCACCAAGACTCAGTATGTAACCCCTCCCCCATTTTAAAAACATTTTCATACACAACATATAACAATTAATATACAGAATATTATGTACCCAACCTAGCCAACCAAACGCCTCTGCCTACCCCGTTGTGGTACCAAACCACTGGTGGTGCCAAACCACTGGTGACATATAGTCACGATGTGTTACCAAAACCCTGGTGTCCGTAGACACAAATAGTTTGATGGGGCCAACCCATCGTGTGATACCAAATCACTGGCAGACAATCCCATATCTCAAGTGGGGCCAACCCACGGTGGTGTTAACCACAGGGACAAGTCGCTATGAGGTGCCAAACCTCTGGAGGTACCAAACCTCTGGTGACCGTAGTCACAGTGTGTTACCAAAACACTAGTGCCCGTCGGCACATTATCTCTGCCCCCTCCTCTCATATAACCCACAGCAGTTAAACAGTTATCAACAGATCTCATTCATTTATCACATGTATCAATAAGCCATGCTTCCCAAAAGCATTATAATAATCTCATATTAACAGAGACTTACCGGGATCCTCGCTTGTACCGTTAAGGTACTAAATCCGTATCTATATCAAGCAGATTTACATACAGCATATATTTAGCACAGTTATTAATCGCTATAAGTGTGTATGTACACACCTGTCACCCTTGAATGTTCTAAATCCCGGAAGACAGATCAACCACACTAGATCTCCCTCTGCACCTATATTCGGCCAACCATAGGATTAGTACTATGGCCTCTTCGGCCAAACCAAATGCCTAAAAGGGGTTTTCTTTTTGAACCCGAATCCTTACCTAATCGCCTTGAATACTTACTTCGTTACTCGATATGTGATTCCTGCTTCACTCCCTACAATCGGCCATCCCTAAAGTTAATAGCTTTTGACTTAAACAAATATTAAATATAAGGAAAATCGATCTTACCACTTACCCAAAACCGATTGCTATAGATTGAAGAATTCGATCTACTGCTTGAAAATCCCGTAGTTCTCTCTTTAATCGATTGAAGAGCAAAATCCAACGAGGTTGCCACCACCCTTAGTATTCGGCCAAGGTATAAACTCAAAAGAAAAGAGAACTTTGACACACTAAGGAGTATATCCGGCTATAGGGAAGAAAAGAAAATAATGGGAAGAGATAAAGTTTCAGCTGAGGGTTTGAGAAGAGGGAAGAAGGAAAATAGATGGGGAATTATGGTAGAGAAGATTCGGCCAAGGTCTAAGAGAATGGAGAGAAAATAAAAGAAGAACAAAGGAGAGGTTAGGGATTTGGTAAATGGTGAAAATGAAAAAAGAAAACAAGGTGATGGATAGGTGCTTATAAAGGAATTGGCACCCTCCCCTAATGCTTGCCGTCCACTCCATTTGAGGAGTTCAAATTCTAATCAACTCCTTAATTTGAAATAATTCAAAAGAATTTGAATTAACAAATGCCTTCTTTTTCTCATGGAATTAATCAAATAAAAATCCCATAATATTTAAATAATCTAAATAATATCCTTAATTATCCTGTATTATCTCCAGATTTAAGCAAATTAGAACCAATTTAAAGTGCTCATAATATCCTTTTTATTTAAAAGAATTTAAAGAGAGAAAGTCTCTCCCCCTTGTGCCGTCCACTTAAAGAGCAAAAAGAGGGGATTCTTGTGACTCGAACCAAGGTTCTCCCTTCCCCTTGATGGCGTCACATGCTAGCTCTTAAGTGGCCTCACTTTTGCCACTTTGCCAAGGCCCATTTTGTGTCAATTAATCCCTTACTAATTCTTGTAACCCCTAACTATTCAGGCTCCCTTCCTTTAAAGCCTATAAATAATATTTTCTACTATACCGAGCCAACTCAAGGCCTTTAATTAAGCCTTATATTCCCATAATTAATACTATAGCACTTCAAACACACGAAATAATTATTAAGCCACAAATAACCCCAAATTGAGGATGTTACAGTTCTACCCCCCTTAAAATAAATTTCGTCCCCGAAATTACCTGGTTAGAAGAGGTGGGGGTATTGCTGCCTCATCACATCCTCGGGTTCCCACGTAGCTTCCTCTGTACCATGGTTCCGCCATAGCACTTTCACTAAGGGCACTGACTTCCTTCGTAGAACCTTCACATCTCGATCTAAGATCTGAACCGGTTCTTCTTCAAAAGATAAATCCGAGTTCACCTCAATCTGCGCATCGGCACAACGCGTGCGAAGGATCTGACCGATACCGTCTCAACATCGATACATGAAATACGTCATGGATCTGATTCAGTTCTGTCGGCAACTCTAGCCGATAAGCTACCGGTCCTACTCGCTTTACAACTGTATATGGCCCGATGAACCTTGGGCTCGGCTTCCCTTTCGGCCAAATCTCAACACCTTTTTCCAAGGTGACACCTTGAAAAAACCTTGTCTCCTACTGAAGATACTCCATTTCTTGCGTTTTAAATCAAGATAGGATTTTTACGTCTATCCGACGCTTCCTTAAGACGAGCCGGATCACTTTGACTTTGTCTTGATCGTTGTTACCAGTACGGACCTGTAACTTGTCGTTCCCCCAACTCGTCCAACATGTAAGGAGTACGGCATTTTCGTCCATATAGGGCTTCATATGGAGCCATCTGAATACTCGCTTGATAACTATTGTTATAAGCGAATTCCGCTAATGGTAGGTACTCCTCCCAACTACCACTAAAATCCAAGACACATCCTCTTAACATGTCTTCTAAGATCAGATCACCCTTTTCCGATCGTCCGTCGATTGTGGATGGAAAAGTCATCTTGAAATCCAACCGTGTACCTAAAGCTTGATGCAACGCTTTCCAGAACCTTGACGTGAATCTGGGATCCCTATCCGAGATGATCGATACTGGGACACCATGCAATCTCACTATTTCCGACACATACAGCTTAGCTAGCTTCTGAAGAGAGAAATCCACCCTTACCGGTATAAAGTGAGCTGACTTAGTCAAACGGTCTACTATTACCCAAACTGCGTCCTTCTTGCTGGGCGTAAGGGGTAGCCCATTGACGAAATCCATAGTGATCCTTTCCTATTTCCATTGAGGGATCTTTACCGGTTGAAGTAGCCCTGATGGCAACTGATGTTCAGCCTTAACCTGCTGACATGTCAGACACTTTCCCACAAATTCGATTACTCTCACGCTTCAACCCGGCCACTAATCGCCAGTAGATCTCCATACATCTTACTTCCTCCCGGATGCATAGCGTATGGGCTGCTATGTGCATCATGGAGAATTTTCCGCCTCAATTCCATATCCTTTGGCATACAAGCTCGCCCTTGAAAGCATAATACTCCATCACCAGACAAAATGTACCCTTCCAGACCACCATCTCGAACTTGCACCCTCTTAGCATTCAACCCTTCATCCCCTAACTGTTTTTCCTTAATCTCCTCAATCCACGTTGGCTTAACTTGAAGTTCTGCCAAAAGACTCCTATCGTCATATTGACTCAACCGAGCAAACATTGCTCTTAAGTCTGCCACAACCTTCTGGCTCAACGCGTCATCTGCCACGTTAGCCTTACCCGGATGGTACTCGATTAAACAGTCGTAGTCCTTTAATAGTTCAATCCACCGACGTTGTCTCAGGTTTAGATCCTTCTGGGTCAGAAGATACCTCAAACTCTTATGATCCGTGTAGACTATCGACTTCTCCCCGTACAGATAATGTCTCCATATCTTCAGAGCAAAGACGACTGCCGCTAACTCTAAGTCGTGCGTAGGGTAGTTAACCTCATGCGATCTTAACTGCCGGGATGCATAGGCTACTACCTTCCCTTCCTGCATCAACACACATCCCAAACCAGTATGGGATGCATCACAATAGACTGTAAACAACTTTTCCGCCTCAAAGTGAACGTAAGCTGGAGCTTACGCCGAATTTTCCTAAGCTTATCAAAGCTTTTTTGCTGCTTCTTCGTCCACGCAAATGGGACACCTTTCCTTAGTAACTTGGTTAACGGCGCTGCGATTAGAGAGAATCCTTCCACGAATCTCTGATAGTACCCCGCTAGACCCAGAAAACTTCGTATTTCAGCCACCGACCTAGGCGGTTTCCAATCCAACACCGCTTCAATCTTGCGAGGGTCTACTCTGATTCCCTCAGCCGACATTACGTGACCTAAGAAAGCCACCTCCCTAAGCCAAAATTCGCACTTACTGAATTTGGCATATAATTGCTTCTCCCTCAACACTTGTAGGACTATGCGCAAATGCATATCATGCTCCTCCTCCGTCTTAGAATAAACTAATATGTCGTCTATGAACACCACGACAAATTGATCCAAGTACTGCTGAAACACTCTATTCATTAAGTCCATAAATGCTGCCGGCGCGTTGGTCAACCCAAATGGCATCACTAGGAACTCGTAGTGTCCATACCGAGTTTTGAATGCCGTCTTGTGAACATCAACCTCCTTCACCTTAAGTTGATGATAACCCGACCTAAGGTCTATCTTTGAAAACACCGAGGCACCCTTCAGTTGATCGAACAAGTCGTCAATCCGAGGCAACGGGTACTTGTTCTTAATCGTTAACTTATTCAGTTGGTGGTAGTCGATACACATTCGCATTGAACCGTCTTTCTTCTTAACAAACAACACAGGTGCTCCCCACGGAGATATACTTGGTCGAATAAACCCTCTATCTAAGAGCTGCTAAATTTGAGCCTTCAGCTCCACCAATTTCTTTGGTGCCATTCGGTATGGTGCTACAGACACAGGTGCCGTTCTGGGTAGCAAGTCTATACCGAATTCAACTTCCGAATCTGGAGGCAGACCCGGGAGTTCCTCTGGAAACACATCAGCGAATTCCCCAACTGTTCGGACCTTTCCAACTACTGACTCCTTAGCTTCCAAAGCACAGATTCGAACCAAATACGCCTCACAACCCTTCTTGACCATCTTTTCAGCCGTCAAGGCAGACACCACATTGGATAGGTAATTCCTTCTATCACCTATCGTAACCACTTCATCACCTTCAGCCGTCTTAAGAACCATGCGCTTAGCTACGCAATCCAAATTCGCCTGATACCTAACTAGCCAGTCCATTCCAAGGATCAAATCGAACTCCCCAAACGGTAGTTCCATCAGATCAGCCACAAATACTACCCCTTGGAGTTCTAGGGGTACGTCTCTATAAAGTTTGTCTACCACTACAGAGTGACCTAAAGGGCTAACTACAGTCATCTCCCTAGAAGCAGTTTCAGAGTTTAGGTCCATAGTCCCTACCACACTACTAGCAATGTACGAGTGCGTCGAACCCACATCAATTAATGCAACATAAGGAAGTCCAAAGATTAGAAACGTACCGGTTATGACATCCGGTGCGTCACCCTCCTCGCGATGCCTCGCTGTGTAGACTAAGCCAGGCTGCCTAGCCTCTGTGTTGCCTGAACCTCTGCCCTGAGTTCCACGACCTCGGTTAGGACCATTTCCTCCTCTACCGTTACCGCGACCCCTCTGTGGTCCCATATTTCTATCCACGAGTATGATTACGCGCCTCCGGTGATTCTTAGCTAGTTTCGGGGACAATCTCGACCCGATGCTCCAAAGACCCACACTCAAAACATCCTCTATCGCGGTCCAACAACCTCCCCAATGGGTCTTCCATGCGGTTACACTTTGAGTCGGCCCTCGATTAGTAGTCATGGGCCTTGCCGCTGATTTGGCCCACTTGGCCTAGCCTTTTTCTCGGACACTACCACTTGATCCGGTGACCCAAATCCTCTCTTACGATTATTCCTACTATAACTTTGCCTCACGGCCTCCTTGATCCCTTCTTGGTGCCTTTTAGCCTTTTCCACTAGAGATGAGAACTCACGAACCTCATCGGGGCAATCGGTAACCTCAAATCATCTCTGAGTCCATCCTCGAAGCGGACACACGCGCTCATGCTCAGTAGCCACGATGCCTCTAGCATACCTACTCAGCCTTAAAAACTCCGCCTCATACTCTGCATCGACTTATTCCCTTGTACTAACCCTAGAAAGGCTTTCCTCACGAGCATCTCAGTATATTTGGTGCCCACATACTTCTTCTCTCGATAGGTGGTTTTGAAATGATCCCAAGTCGATCATCTCGCGTAGCGCCATCTCGAACCGTAAGCCACCAGCGAGCACGCTTCATCCTTTAGAAGCGACATCGCGCCCTTTTCGACTTTTCCTCTCTCGGTCGGTCAAGATCATCCATGATCCTTTCGGTTGACTCTAGCGAGACTCACGACTTTGGGTGCCACTCGACACACCCGGAATACCTCCGCTCCGTTAGATCGGAGTCGCTCGGGAAACGATTTTTGAGCTCCCAAATTTCCACCGGCCCGACCACCATCTCCAAGACCAGAAAGCGACTTGCGATACGCCTCACCTGCGGTGCGATCCTCGCTCCTCGCCTCTAAAAGTAGGAGGTGGTGGTGGCGGTGGTACCTCATTTTCGAGAACCTTGACCCGACTGACGGGTTCGGACACAAATCATCCTACCCCTACCGCGTCCACGGCGTCCACGTCCTCTAGAACTCATTCTATCTACCGCGCTTTTAATCTGATTAAGAAAATTTTATGCGTTAGCATTTGTTCCACTTTCTTATTCGCGAAGAAATTTTATGGATAGAGTTTTAATCAGAGATTCTTTCGAGTAAACAAGGTTTCAGTTTTCTATCCTAGTTCACACAAAGGAGTTCATGCATCCATTCCCTAACACTTTCCATACCTATTCGCTCTTCGGAGATTTCTGCCCATTTCTAACCCAGGGGTATTGTCGTCATTTTCCTGCAGGGGTATTTTCGTAATAGAAGAAGTTGTAAAATTTTAACAAAACAAATCACTTTGAAATTCCCCAAAACTGGAGGATGTTTTCGAAAATTGGCAACATTTAAGGATATGGCATCGTTTTGGAAACCAGGGGTATTTCGATAATTTTGTCAATCAGGGGCAATTTTGTAATTTTAACAAATCAGGGATGTTTCAACAATTACAAAACTTGGAGGGTTCCCTTTTTGAAAGTTTTTCCCTTTTAAGAGGTCATGTTCGTAAAGATTCAAAACCAGGGTCATTTTGGTAATTTTGCAGCCTGAGGGCGTTTTCGTAATTTCCCAAAACCAAAATATTTTGTTGATGATTTGCAAAGCAAGGTTTTTGAATGTTTGTAAAATCATTGAAATTTTTGGGCAAAACCATTGAATTAATATTTTATGAGCCGAGGGCATTTTAGTAATTTTAACCCTAAGGGTATTTTTGTAATTTTTCACAAATTGAGTTTTTCAAAGAAACGTTGTAAAAATGATGTTCTCTGATTTGAAAGAGTTATTGCAAAAGTTTTGAAAACATTAGGGTTTTTGTTGTTTCATTCTTTTTTCGAAAAACATGGCTAGTTCCCTTTCGGGTTTTAGTCATTATGTTAGGCCTATGACCGAGCCCTCTTGGTCAGGGTGAACCAAAGCTACGCACCAGGCAAGATTCGAGTGAAGAGGAGGTGAGTCACGCGGACTGCTTAAATACCAAGCTCTCACCGAACCTTTCTAGACATGCGCACAGAGGTTACCACACCACTGAGCCCTCTGAGTTAGGGTGAACCGAAGCTACGCACCAGGTAGGATACCTGCGAAGAGGAGGTGAGTCACGAGGACTGCTTAAATACCAGGCTCTTCCGGATCCACTCCTAGACATGCGTACAGGGGTTACCACACCTTAGCTCAGTGACTAAGTCATAAGTGGGTTTAGTTCTTTAAGTCTTATGTTTGGTTTGTGTGTTTGAGTACTCTAATCCTAGGGTTCAAGTTCCTATAAGTCTATCTACGTTCCATGCTTCCTACCCTTCCACAAAATATAATTCACAAAGAGGTTTAGATGTACTTACCTGGGTGGATCGGTGCCGGAGACTCGGGCCATGCCGCTCAAAAACCAAAAATCATTCCATAAGGCCTACCAAAACATTTTTGGGCCTTGGGCCCCACAAAGTAGAGCTTTGAACTGGGCTCGATGCAATTTTGTAACAGCCCAAACCCAGCCCAAACACTATGGCCGAATCTAGTCTGTTACAAGGAAAATATTTTTGGAAACACTTCTTCTAAGTCGATTTTTAGTTGTCGAAAACCCTTTCAATTGATTGTTTAGTTAAAACCATACTTTGGATTAGTGTGAAAATTTATTAAGTCAAGTTATTTTAAAATTACAAGTGTGCCCGATGGCACGTTAAAAACAATTTTCGTTTTAACTTGGAAAAACATGTGATTTATATATTAATAACAAAGTTTAGAACAAAAGTTCCAACGTATGAAAAATAACAAAACAAAATATCAGGAGGCCTTATTACATCCACATAAAATAAAAACCCGGAAGTAAAAATATCATGACTAAAATTAAGGTTCATCTAAATTAATTCCACTGCATGGCCACCTCGAGTCCACTCGGCTCCACATCCGCGATCTACGTGTCTCCTGAGAAATGTAAAGGAGAAGGTGAGTCACCAAGACTCAGTATGTAACCCCTCCCCCGTTTTAAAAACATTTTCATACACAACATATAACAATTAATATACGAATATTATGTACCCAACCTAGCCAACCAAACGCTCTCGCTACCCCGTTGTGGTACCAAACCCCTTTGGTGGTGCCAAAACCTTTGGTGACATATAGTCACGATGTGTTACCAAAACACCGGTGTCAAAGTAGACACAAATAGTTTGATGGGGCCAACCCATCGTGTGATACCAAATCAGCGGCGAGACAATCCCATATCTCAAGTGGGGCCAACCCACGGTGGTGTTAATCACAGGGACAAGTCGCTATGAGGTGCCAAACCTCAGAGGTACCAAACCTCTGGTGACCGTAGTCACGAGTGTGTTACCAAAACATCTTGGTGCCCGTCGGCACATTATCTCTGCCCCCTCCTCTCATATAACCCCATGTAGTTAAGCGATTTATCAACGGATCTCATACATTTATCACATGTATCAATAAGCCATGCTTCCCAAAAGCATTATAATAATCTCATATTAATGAGAGAGACTTACGGGATCCTCGGCATGCGTTAAGTTAAGGTGCTAAATCGTATCTATATCAAGCAGATTTACATACAGCATATATTTAGCACAGTTATTAATCGCTATAAGTGTGTATGTACACACCTGTCACCCTTGAATGTTCTAAATCCCGGAAGACAGATCAACCACACTAGATCTCCCTCTGCACCTATATTCGGCCAACCATAGGATTAGTACTATGGCCTATTCGGCCAAACCAAATGCTTAAAAGGGGTTTTCTTTTGAACCGAATCCTTACCTAATCGCCTTGAATACTTACCCGTTTACTCGATATGTGATTCTGCTTCACTCCCTACAATCGGCCATCCCTAAAGTTAATAGCTTTTGACTTAAAAAAATATTAAATATAAGGAAAATCGATCTTACCACCTTACCCAAAACCGATTGCTATAGATTGAAGAATTCGATCTACTGCTTGAAAATCCCGTAGTTCTCTCTTTAATCGATTGAAGAGCAAAATCCAACGAGGTTGCCACCACCCTTAGTATTCGGCCAAGGTATAAACTCAAAAGAAAAGAGAACTTTGACACACTAAGGAGTATATCAGGCTATAGGGAAGAAAAGAATATAATGGGAAGAGATAAAGTTTCAATTTGAGGTTTGAGAAGAGGGAAGAAGGAAAATAGATGGGGAATTATGGTAGAGAAGATTCGGCCAAGGTCTAAGAGAATGGAGAGAAAATAAAAGAAGAACAAAGGAGAGGTTAGGGATTTCGGTAAATGGTGAAAATGAAAAAAAAGAAAACAAGGTGATGGATAGGTGCTTATAAAGGAATTGGCACCCCTCCCTAATGCTTGCAGTCCACTCCATTTGAGGAGTTCAAATTCTAATCAACTCCTTAATTTGAAATAATTCAAAAGAATTTGAATTAACAAATGCCTTCTTTTTCTCATGGAATTAATCAAATAAAAATCCCATAATATTTAAATAATCTAAATAATATCCTTAATTATCCTGTATTATCTCCAGATTTAAGCAAATTAGAACCAATTTAAAGTGCTCATAATATCCTTTTTATTTAAAAGAATTTAAAGAGAGAAAGTCTCTCCCCCTTGTGCAGATCCACTTAAAAAGAGCAAAAAGAGGATTCTTGTGACTCGAACCAAGGTTCTCCTTCCCTTGATGGCGTCACATGCTAGCTCTTAAGTGGCCTCACTTTTGCCACTTTGCCAAGGCCCATTTTGTGTCAATTAATCCCTTACTAATTCTTGTAACCCCTAACTATTCAGAGCTCCCTTCCTTTAAAGCCTATAAATAATATTTTCTACTATACCGAGCCAACTCAAGGCCTTTAATTAAGCCTTATATTCCCATAATTAATACTATAGCACTTCAAACACACGAAATAATTATTAAGCCACAAATAACCCCAAATTGAGGATGTTACAATAATAAATAAACAAAACAGAAATAAAAGAGTTCAATTATGGCCTTATTACATCAAATAAAAATCCAAAATCCAAAATTATAAAGTACTTAAAAGAAATAAAGAGTCCAAATTAAATAAAACTTCAAGTTGAGCATGGCCACCACAAGATCTGCCGTCCCGGTCTATCAACATTCATCACACGAAACATGTTCCCACAGCACGGGTGAGTCAACAGACTCAATGTGTACTACTACACTAAATCTTAACAACTTAGGCGTACATAATCATATCACATATCAATTCATATAATGGATCAAAATAATGATGCAATCCCGAACCCAACCTAAAAGCCATCCGCTACACATCCCCGTACCAACCTGTACACCGTGAGGACTACTAAGTCAACCCTCCATCCGCTACACACCGCCGAAGGCAGTCGCTGCAGTCGACGTGCTCATCACCCTTATGAGTATTCGTGGTCTTAGGTCACCACACTCAGATATCGTGGTCTTAGGTCACCATATTCAGATATCGTGGTCTTAGGTCACCACATTCAGATATCGCGGTCTTAGGTCACCGCATTCAGATTTAGTGGTCTTAGGTCACCACATTCACTTCCCCTTTTGCATAACCCATATGCCCCAAAATATAAATTATGCATTAGTAAGCCAATTTTCACATTCTTATAACTTTTCACATGTTAAAATAACATATTTCATAATCCTAGTAGGAGTAGAAAACGTACCTGGGTACTTTGTACCACAATATGGTACCTTAGCCATATTCACATTCTTATACATACTTATAATCACATATGGATTAAATATTGCCATAAATATATTAAGAAATAGTGTGAAGTACACACCTGATTCACTTAGCAAGTTCACTTCAGATCCCAAAAATCTAATCTACTGCTTTAGATCTTTAATGCCTATATTCGGCCAATACTTGGAAATTTAATAAAAACCTTTCAGCCATAAAACCAAATCCCAATAGGATTATTGTAATCAAATTCTTCCCTTGGTGCCGATTTCACTACTAATCAAATCCCGAAAACTTGTGTTACTCCTTCCTTCAATCGGCCAATGCTAGATCATTTGACTTAGTTAGTTTTTGGCTTTTAAGTAAATAAGAATTAGATCTTAAATCACTAATATACCTTGGCCGAATATACACATGTACTTACCTTATGATTTGAAATCCCAAAATATCCCTTCTTGAAGTCAACAATGCCTAAATCCTGAAACTTCCTTCAAATAGTCGGCCATAGAGCAACAGTAGAGATTAGATATCAGATTTCGATAAGCCTAATAGAAAGAATGAAAACCGAATTGGATCTTACCTTCACTGAAGAAATCGACAGCACCTATGTTTATCACCACAGAAGTATTCGGCTTTGAGACTTGATGGAGAAAAGAGATGTAACTTACAAAGGTTCGGCAACTAAGGTATTTTGATCTAAGAATTTCGACAAAGACGAACCTTTGGGAGGGAGGGATTCGGCCTAAGTAGAATGGGAGAAAAAAGTGAGAAGAGAAAGATGAAGAATTCGATAATGATTTCTTGAGTTTTTGGCTTGACAAAGTTTAAGAGAAAAGAGAATAATGGCGAGAGAATTGTGAGAGGCTTTTCAAGCAGAAAATAATGCAGAATGGCCTCCCTTTTCCTTTTATTGCCGAAATTACTAGGCTAGAGTCCCCTACTTGGCCACCACTCTTCCTATGTGATAATTTTATCTTTTAATTATCACCTAAAAGAAAATAAAAGATAATTCAACACTTATCCTTAAAAAGAATTAATCCTCATTTATCCATCATTTAGCCAAGAATTTTAAAGAGAATAAAACTCCTAAAATATAGCCTTGTGCCGTCCAACTCCCTTGCTCCTTTGCATAAAATAAAACTCTTTTATTTTGCTTCCCCTCTGACTCGAACCTTGGCCCAATACCCTTGTATGTGGCGCCATTTCCAGAAGCCCTAAGTGGCATCTCCAAGCCACTTTTCCAAGCCTGTTTGTGTGTCAAATTTCACATACAATTTCTCTTAAGGCCACCTTGCCTTAGTTTCCCCTTTTTAAACTTTAAACTTGACATTTCTAAAGTATTTCCTTACATTTCTAAGACATTTCCTTACATTTCCAAGACATTTCCTTACATTTCCAAGACAAGACATTTCCTTACATTTCCAAGTCATTTCCTTACATTTCCAAGACAAGACATTTCCTTCCATTTCCAAGTCATTTCCTTACATTTCCAAGACAAGACATTTCCTTCCATTTCCAAGTCATTTCCTTACATTTCCAAGACAAGACATTTCCTTACATTTCCAAGTCATTTCCTTACATTTCCAAGTTTCTTAAAATGCACACATTACATCCATAACACATAAGACATACTAATGCATAGGCTATAATCCAAGATGTTACAGTTCTACCCTCCTTAAAAATAATTTTGTCCTCGAAATTACTTATTAACGAATAATCGTACATCTTAACTCACCGCACTACGCTTATGTCTGCGTGACTCGATCTTAATAGAACCATCATACTTCCTAGGCACAATTTCTAAGTTCACGTCCCCTAGAACTCATTTCTAGCGCCGCAATTTAATCTGATTAAAAAGTTTTATGCATCAGAATTTTGTTCCACTTATTAACCGCGAACAATTTTATGAAATAAAGATATTTAGAAGTAGTTCTTTCGATCACACAAAGTTTCAGTTCAAGTTCACTACTCTAATTCAGAGAATCACATTCACATTCATCAACAGAGACACCTTCATTCCTCAATAGAGGCACATTCATTCATCAACATAGACATATTTATTCAGTGGTATCTACCACCCACATTCACTATTCGAACACTCTTTGCCTTATTCCTATCCCAGGGGTATTTTCGTAATTTTTCCTACCGGGGTATGTTCGTAATTTTTTAAAATAAGGTTCCTTGGTGATTTTGTCAAGAAAGGTATTTTGGTAATTTTGCGTTCCCGGGGTATTTTTGGAAATTTTGAAATTCGAGGGCATTTCGATAATTTTGAAACTCAGGGGTATTTTGGTAATAAACCAGGGTAAATTTGTAAAGCTCAATAAATCAGGGGTATTGCAGATTTTAAAAAACTTTAGGGTTACTTTTGAGAATTTGTTTTCCACAATGGTGATGTTGCAAAAATTTTGGAAATTAGGGTCATTTTGGTAATTTGTAGGTTAGGGGCAATTTTGTAATTTTCCAAAATCAAGATATTTTGATATTTTGCAAATTAGGGTTTTTGGACTTGTTATGAAGTAAGGAAATATTGATAAAACTATGGGTATTTTGGGAATTTCATAAACCAAGGGCATTTTTGTAATTTTACCACTAGGGGTATTTTTGTAATTTTATAAATTGGGAATATTTTGAAACTTTCTAAAAATAAGTTTTTGTTACTATTCAAAGGGGTAAATTTGGGGATTTTAAAACTAGGGTTTCCATGAAAAAAAAACATGGTTAGTCCCTTTCGGGTTTTAGTTATTGGGTTTAGCCTATGAATAAGTCCTCATGGTTAGGGTGAACCGTAGCTACGCACCAGGTAGGATTCGAGTGGAGAGGGGGTGAGTCACGCGGACTGCTTAAGTACCAAACTCCCACCGAAAATAATCCTAGACATGCGCACAATGGTTGCCACACCCTAACTCGGCGACTAGTCATAGGTTTGTTTAATTAGGCATTAAGTCTTAAGTAAGTGTTGGGGTAACTAGTCCTAGGGTTCAAGTGCTTATCATGCTAATTTACGTTCCATTCCATTTCTACCCTTCTACACATCATAATATAAATCACACAATGGATAAGGGTACTTACCTAGTGGACTGCGGGTCGGAGACTTGGGTGCCATGCCAAAAACCTGCTTATTTCAAAAAAATATTTTCATAAAACTTACTTGGGCTCGCTTTGAAAATGTTTTGGGCCTTAAACCTCAGGCCAAGAGTTTGAAACGGGCTCTGATACCAAATTGAAACACCCCAAACCTGGCCCACGAGCCTTGGCCAGATCTGGTATGTTTGAAACACCCGACACCCGGCCCACGAGCCTGGACCGGATCTGGTATGTTCCTCAAGTAAACCGGTTCAAAGTTCTTTTGTTACTTTGGGAAAATAGTGTGTTTTGAAAGAAATATTGTTTTGGGTTGGGCTCGAGTAGAAAACAAAAATCGTTTTATAATGAAAACCCTTTTAAATTTTAGGTGATAAAACATATAGAATACATTTAAAGTAAATTACTCAATCTTTAATAAAAATTTCGTAACATAATAAATAAAAACAGAAATAAAATAGTGCACTATGGCCTTATTACATCAAATTAAAACCCAAAATAAAATTCAAGGTACTTAGAAATAAAAGAAAGGCCAGAATAAAATAAAATCTGAATTTTCGCATGGCCACCCCTAAGCTCCTGCCGACCCGGTCCATTACTGATCGTCACCTGAAAAATGTTCCCACAACGGGGTGAGTCAACAGACTCAATGTGTACACAACACTAAATCATAATAGATTCAGGCATAACAAATATTACACATTCATACCATAGCATACAAATTATGATGCATTCCTAAACCCAAACCTAATAAGCCATCAGCTACACTCCCCCGTACCAACCTGTACACGGTGGGGACTACTAAGTCGACCCTCCTTCCGCTACACTCCATATCGCGGTCTTAGGTCACCGCATTTGTGGTCTTAGGTCACCACATTCAGATATCGCGGTCTTAGGTCACCGCATTCATTCATCGTGGTCTTAGGTCACCACATTCAGATACCACGGTCTTAGGTCACCGTGTTCGTGGTCTTAGGTCACCACATTCAGATATCGCGGTCTTAGGTCACCGCATTCAGATTACTGCGGTCTTAGGCCACCACATTCAGATACCACGGTCTTAGGTTACCGTGTTCGTGGTCTTAGGTCACCATATTCAGATATCACGGTCTTAGGTCACCGTGTTCGTGGTCCTAGGTCACCATATTCACTTCCCCTTTCAATAACCCATATGCCCCAAATCATATATTATGCATTAATATGCCAATTTTCACATTCTTATAACTTTTCACATGTTAAAAAATAACATATTTCATAATCCTAGTAGGAGTAGGAAACGTACCTGGGTACTTTGTACCACAATATGGTACCTTAGCCATATTCACATTCTTATACATACTTATAATCACATATAAATTAAATATTGCCATAAATATATTAAGAAGTAGTGTGAGGTACACACCTAATTAACTTAGCAAATTCCTTGAGATCTTGAAATCTGATCTATCCCTACATTTGATTAATCACTTACTAATTTAATAAAAAGCCATTCGGCCATAAATCCAAATCTTAGTAGGATTAGTATACTTTAAAACTTACCTTGTTGCCGATTGACTTAAGAATCAAGTCCCGAAATCTCTGCTATACTCTTCTTGCATTCGGCCAAGCATTGAATCATTTAAACAAATTAGTTTCGGCTTTTCAAACGATTATGAAATAGATCTAGTTATCAAAACAGGCCTTGGTCGAACATACCTATGTGTTTACCTTCCAAATCTTAAATCCCGAAATTATCCCTTGGTTATAGCTTCTGTCGAAATCCCTAAAACCACATGTTAGATCAACTTCTAACCTTTAATCACAATCAATGGCCCTTGGCCGAATGTCAGATATGACTTACCTTGATGGTCAAATCCCGAAGATCTTTTCCTTTATAGTCGACTATGACAAAAATCCCGAAAGAATCCCTTTCTTGAAGAAATCGACAGCACCTATGCTTGAAGCCACTCAAAGATTCGGCTTTTGATGGATTGGAAAGAAAAAAAATTGGCTAATGGTGATATCTTGAATTTTCAGCTTTGGCTAACAAAAAGAAGAAGAACAAATGCTCTAGGAAATTCGGCAGAGAGAAGGGTTGAGAGAAAGAATAATGAATGGCCCTCTTTTCCTTATATAGCCGAATTTACTAACTTAGAATCCCTTACTTGGCCATCACTCTTCTATTTTGATAGCTTTATCTCTTTAATTATCTCCTAAAATAAAAGATAATTCAGCAACTATCCTTACTTAGCCGAAATTATTAAACTCAAAGTCCCTTACTTGGCCATCACTTCTCCCTTATTTTCCTAATTAAAGAATAATTCCTCATTTATCTCTTGAAAATAATCTAAAATAAATCCATTATTTATCCCTTATTTATCCACTATTTATCTCTTAAAAATAAAAGAATAAAGGCTCCTAAATTATAGCCTTGTGCAGTCCACCTCACTTCTTACGGAAGTAAAATAAAATTTCTTTTATTTGCTTTCCCCTGTGACTCGAAACAGGCCCAATCCCTTGCATGTGGCGCCATTTCGGAGGCCCTAAGTGGCATCTCCAGCCACTTTTCCAAGCCTGTTTGCGTGTCAAATTTCACATACTTTTTCTCTTAAGGCCACCTTGCCTTAATTTCCTCTTTTAAACTTTAAAACTCGACATTTCTAAGTCATTTCTGAGTTTCCAAAAATTTTCGTTTGCCTCTTTAAACTTGACATTTCCTTACATTTCCAAGTTTCCAGAAATGTTCACTTTCCACTTTTGAATCATTTCCAAATCATTTCCTTACATTTCCAAGTCATTTCCTTACATTTCCAAGACAAGACATTTCCTTCCATTTCCAAGTCATTTCCTTACATTTCCAAGACAAGACATTTCCTTCCATTTCCAAGTCATTTCCTTACATTTCCAAGACAAGACATTTCCTTACATTTCCAAGTCATTTCCTTACATTTCCAAGTTTCCAAAAATGTTCACCATACATTCATAACACATAAGACATGCCATTTCGTATAATTAAATAAAAAATGCATAGGCCCATTTCCAGGATGTTACAATGTTCCTCGATGTAAACTGGTTCAAAAATTCTTTGTTACTTTGGAAAAACTGTGTGTTTTGAAGAAAGTTTGTTTGTGGGTTGGGCTCGAGTTGAAAACAAGTTTATTTTAAATTAAAAACCCATTTATTTCAAGTGACAATATATTTAAAGTTTATTTCAAATTGAATTTTTCTTGGTCTTTAATGAACAAAAAGTTCGTGACATAATAAATAAACAAAACAGAAATAAAAGAGTTCAATTGTGGCCTTATTACATCAAATAAAAATCCAAAATCCAACATTATAAAGTACTTAAAAGAAATAAAGAGTCTAAATTAAATAAAACTTCAAGTTGAGCATGGCCACCACAAGATCTGCCGTCCCAGTCCATCACTGTTCATCACCTGAAACATGTTCTCACAATGGGGTGAGTCAACAGACTCAATGTGTACTACTACACTAAATCTTAACAACTTAGGCATACATAATCATATCACATATCAATTCATATAACAGATCAAAATAATGATGCAATCCCGAACCCAACCTAAAAGCCATCCGCTAGACATCCCCGTACCAACCTGTACACCGTGGGGATTACTAAGTCAACCCTCCATCCGCTACACACCATCGAAGGCAGTCGCTGCAGTCGACGTGCTTATCGCCCTTATGAGTATTCGTGGTCTTAGGTCACCACACTCAGATATCATGGTCTTAGGTCACCATATTCAGATATCATGGTCTTAGGTCACCACATTCAGATATCGCGGTCTTAGGTCACCGCATTCAGATTTCGTGGTCTTAGGTCACCACATTCACTTCCCCTTTTACATAACCCATATGCCCCAAAATATAAATTATGCATTAGTAAGCCAATTTTCATATTCTTATAACTTTTCACATGTTAAAATAACATATTTCATAATCCTAGTAGGAGTAGGAAACGTACCTGGGTACTTTGTACCATAATATGGTACCTTAGCCATATTCACATTCTTATACATACTTATAATCACATATAGATTAAATATTGCCATAAATATATTAAGAAATAGCGTGAAGTGCACACCTGATTCACTTAGCAAGTTCACTTCAGATCCCGAAAATCCGATCTACTGCTTTAGATCTTTAATGCCTATATTCAGCCAATACTTGGAAATTTAATAAAAACCTTTCAGCCATAAAACCAAATCCTAATAGGATTATTGTAATCAAATTCTTACCTTGGTGCCGATTTCACTACTAATCAAATCCCGAAAACTTGTGTTACTCCTTCCTTCAATCAGCCAATGCTAGATCATTCGACTTAGTTAGTTTTCGGCTTTTAAGTAAATAAGAATTAGATCTTAAATCACTAATATACCTTGGCCGAATATACACATATACTTACCTTATGATTTGAAATCCCGAAATATCCCTTCTTGAAGTCAACAATGCCTAAATCCCGAAACTTCCTTCAAATAGTTGGCCATAGAGCAACAGTAGAGATTAGATATCAGATTTCGATAAGCCTAATAGAAAGAATGAAAACCGAATTGGATCTTACCTTCACTGAAGAAATCGACAGCACCTATGTTTATCACCACAGAAGTATTCGGCTTTGAGACTTGATGGAGAAAAGAGATGTAACTTACAAAGGTTCGGCAACTAAGGTATTTTGATCTAAGAATTTCGACAAAAAGGAACCTTTGGGAGGGAGGGATTCGGCCTAAGTAGAATGGGAGAAAAAAGTGAGAAGAGAAAGATGAAGAATTCGACAATGATTTCTTGAGTTTTTGGCTTGACAAAGTTTAAGAGAAAAGAGAATAATGGCAGAGAGAATTCGGCAGAGGCTTTCAAGAACAGAAAATAATGCAGAATGGCCTCCCTTTTCCTTTTATTGCCGAAATTACTAGGCTAGAGTCCCCTACTTGGCCACCACTCTTCCTATATGATAATTTTATCTTTTAATTATCACCTAAAAGAAAATAAAAGATAATTCAACACTTATCCTTAAAAAGAATTAATCCCTTATTTATCCATCATTTAGCCGAATTTTAAAGAGAATAAAACTCCTAAAATATAGCCTTGTGCCGTCCAACTCCCTTACTCCTTGCAGCAAAATAAAACTCTTTTATTTTGCTTCCCCAGCAAGGCAAAATTATGCCTTTTTTCAAAATGACGCCGTTCTAATTTTGGCCTTTAAGTAGCCTGAAGGACTAAATTGAAACGCAAGATATAATTTTGGGCCCAATTGTAAAATAAAAAATATAACAGGACATAATTATAAAATTAAAATAATGCGAAAGAGCTTAAAGGGCAATTGGACCCTTAAACAATTTGCTTAAGCAAAAAGGACGTTGTTTTATACTGCTATATAAGTCAGTATTTAGGCAAAAAAAATCATTTGGCACCCCGTTTTAAAAAAAAATTTAGAAAATGCTTTCAAAAGCCCTCCCCTCTTCTGACGGAGTTCATCATCGGGCTCCTAGGCTACGTGCCGCACTGGCCACACGTGCCATCTCCCACGGCAGTACAAAGGTAAGAATCTTCGCCCTTTTTATTTTAAAAAAATATGCACGAATCGAAAGAAAAGAAAATAATATGAAAATAAAGAATGGAAATCACCTCTGTAAACAGATTTTGGTATTTTATTTCTCTGTGATTTTTTTTGAATCTTTTCTGTGTATTCTTTTTTTTTGTGTCTGTCCGTTATTTACAGATTTTTGGGGGTTTTATATAGCCCCGAAATACAGAAAAAAAAGGGAATATATTCTGTCCATATTTGTTTCTTTCCTTTTGCTGCGGTTTTCCTTGTTTGCAAGTGAGAAGCGGAGATCTCGACAGTGACTGGGAGCAGATTGCGGAGCAAGGAGATGGTGGCTGCGGTGCCTAGGGTTTCAGAAACCCTAGGCTTCTGATTTCGCTTAGGCATTGGGCCCTTTTAGGCCATGTGCTGTTTGGGTCTGGGTAGGGTAGTCTGTTTTAGGATCTGGGCCTGAGAGTTGGGCTCAGGTGTAATGGGTTAGTATTTGGGTCTGTTTTGGGCTACGTGTAAATTAAATTTGGGCTTTGAGGATTGGTTTTGTAAAATGGACTGTAAAAAATAACTTGGACATTTTATTTATCTATTTATTAATTTTTTTTGTTTTGGTTTGTTACCTGGTCCCGGTCAAAATTGGGTTCCTACAACAAGTACATGTTGGATTGAGCAGACCAAAGCAGCAAAGCAAGGGAAGGGAAGGGAACAATTACTCCTTATTCATACAATTGCTATATGCAATTCTACGCTGCATTTATAGTGTAAAGTTATGAATGCATATGTAAATTTACATACTAGGATGTTTATAATCCTTATTCTTTTTTAAATATATATGTGTGTGTGTGTGTGTGTGTGTGTGTGTGTGTGTGTGTGTGTGTGCATATATTATAAGTATTCTAGGCTAAGCTAACTTCTTAGTTTTTGTATATATATATTTTGTTTTTTTTTTGTAAAATAGAGAATGAAAAAATTTGACTTTTTAATACATTGGATAGTTGGTTTTTCCCCTACCACAAAAAGAAAATAAAAAAGGGAAAATTAAATTAAAATGATGATCATAATTATATTAAAAAATAAAAATACTTTTTTATATTTGGCTGCAGTCCTAATCGTTTTATTTTTATTTTGTTGAGATCCATGTTATAATTCAGTTTAGTTCGATTCATGTTCTATTCCATTGGATCGAACAATTGAATTAAGAATGTTATTAAATTATATATTATTTTATTAAATTGTATTTAATAATTATGTTAAAATATGATTAAATTATTTATTATTATTATTATTATATTATATTTAAGAATAATCTTATTAAAATTTAATAACAATAACAATAACAATAACAATAGCAATAATCATCTACTTAACAAAACTTCTGCTAAGGGTACTTTGGTCATTTAAGTCTTTTTCTTTATGCTATTGCAACATCTATTCTATTCAACCAAACACAAAAATACTATTACATCTCTATTCCATTCCATTGAACCAAACAATTGAATTACTGATTACAGTTCTATTCCATTAAATCTCTATTCCATTACAGTCCTATTCTATTCACCCTAACCAAACATGGTGTTAGAATAATATCGGATACGCGTGAAAGCTCACACAAAGTGTGCTAACCATTTGGTCGTAACCATTTCTTTTCCTTTACATCGTTACTCACTCGAGCCATAAAATGGGTCTGCTCACACAAGCTGACGATCGGAATGTAAACTCCAGGATGCCGCTCACACATGCTGATGAGTATCAGCAACAAATGCCAGAACTCAGCCATCGGTAGGACATTCAGGACCAACACCTGAAACATGGTAACCTAGGTCTGCTCACTGACGGTCTGTAACGCCCCAAAAGTTACGGGTTTGTAGTTTTGCTTAAATTCATATTGTGCTTATTTGGCTAGTTATTTGAGTGTGTTTGGGGGTCCTAAAGGGGCCTTGGTTTGGGTTTGAGCCTTGGAAAATTTTGGTTTTGACCCTAGAGTGGAGAGGGCTGTTGGCAGTAGGGCTCAAGTATATTTGTCTGTGTTTATGTAGCACAAGATGAGCTTGTAGCTCAGTGGCAGTGGCGTCTTTGGAAAGGCTTGGAGAGTGGGGTTCGAATCCCACAAGCTGCAAATGGAAGCTTTTATTTTATGACTTGTAAGAGGAGGAAGCAGAGTTCAGATCGAACTCTTCAAGGGGGAGTTAGAGAATTGGTCAAATAGTTCAAATGGATGAAGGGGAGAAAAATTAGGAGGAAAAGGTGGAGAAAATCAAGGGATGGGGGAGTGTGGTAGTGTTGGCCGAATGTGGGGAAGTGGTGTTAGGCAATTTCGGCAAAAAGGGGGTCTTTTGGATGTGCATTTTTGGTTTTGTGTTAAGGGAACTGCCGAATTGTTCTTTGAAGTTTTCTTAGGGAAGTGTTTGCATTTTGGTACTTTGTGGCATTTTGGGCAGTTTCTTCTCATTTTCTTTGTTGCTTCTTTCTTTCCTCTGACCTTTTCCGAATTCACATTATTTGCACTTCACTTTCTTTCCCTCTTTTTCCTTCATTTCTCTGGCAATTGCCGAATTGGTAAGCCTCTATATCCACTTTCTTTTCTTTCCTCTTCTCACTATTCTTCTTTCTCTGGCCGAATACAACACACTCTCTCGTCCTCTTATTATTCTTTTTCCTCTCCCTGCAAAGCATAAGCCGAAGCACTTTTTCTTTGGTGTAGGCCGAACCTATTAGAGTCTAAGCATATCCTCCTCACCGTTCATTCAGCTTTTGAATCTCAAAAAGTGGTTGGTAAGTGTGACTATGGCCGAATAGGGGTGGTAGTTTTCTCTTTATCATTTTGAGTTCCTTGGGGCCGAAAGGTCGTTTCTTTTTTGTCTTGGAACAACGTTTTTAACTTGTTCTTTTCACTAGGGACTCGATTCTTTAATTAGGAGGTGTAAGCCGAACACTCTCCCATAGTAAGGGGTTTGCCATTTTCTGGTAAGTGAAGGCAATAGAAAAAGTATTTCTATATTTTGGTTTATCAAGGATGAAGACTAACTAATAGTTAACTGTGATCTCAGGTGCCTCGAAAAGTGTCGCAAACCGCTATCCGTAACAGGTGTGTAACCTCACACCTCTGCTTAAACTGTTATTGCCATGATCTGTGAATCAGCTAAATGCCGAAATACCGAAAAGTTGGAATACCGGCAACTGAGATCACTCGAGCGTGCGAGCGCTTGTAGAGATAAACCGAGCCATTAGTGATGACGATAGACTGTTGGGAGTGTCACGAACACTCTCATGGAACTGAGGCCATAATGGGCCTTGTTGAGCTGAAGTGGGCTAAATGGGCCCAACGGGTTAACAGGCCCATAAGAGCGAAAACGATGAAAAGTGTAAGTTGATTGATGCGACTGCGAAGTCTACAAAATCGAGACTGAAAATGAACCGAATGGGCCACACGAACGTGTAGGCCTGTATGGGCCGAAATCGGGTTTTAGGCCCAATAGCACTATATTGACCGGGAATAGAAATCGATTCGCTCGTGGCGACATTAGGCCTTCGAAAAGGCCGTTGTAGGGGTAAAATTTACCGAAATACCCTTAGTGGGTAAATTATCAAAATACCCTTAGTGGATAAATTACCGAAATACCCTTAGTGAGAAAATTACTGAAATACCCTTGATGGGTAAAATTACAGAAATACCCCGAGGGGCAAAATTACCATTTTACCCCTAAATGATCAATTTACCTTAGTGGTAGGATCATTGATGTATGAGTAGTAACTAGATGATTGATGTCTATGATGATGCACTGTTTTCATGATTTAATTATGACATGGCATATTGCATGGGTTGGGTTATGGATTTGGAGGTAGCACTGTACTGGTGGCTCTGCCACGTTATACTGATTTAGTGGCTCATCCATGTATACTGTTATTAGCAGCTAGTCTGCGTTATTGGTATGCTGGTTGGGTGGGTTGACTTGGTCCCCACAGGTGTGCTGGTTGGTACGGGTGGTGTATTGGTTGGACTGGGTTGGGTACATTTGATTTGTATGTCATAGGGCTTTGGCTGAGACTGTTATTGAATAGGGCTTCGGCCCAGAGTGCTATTGAATGGGGCTTAGGCCCAGATTGACACTGTATGGGCTCGGGTCCAGATTGTGGGTAAACTAAAGGGGATTACACACTGAGTTCTCGTAACTCACCCTTCTTTTTAACTGTGCAGGTAATCCCCATCCTTAGAGGATTTGGAGCTGAGAGGGACTCGGAGGTGGCCACACGCGTCCTGTACATTCATGGAGTTAATTTAGTAATTTTTATTTTAGTTTACGTTGCTTTAATTTTTGGGTTAATAATTTCTGTAATAAGGCCATTGTGATTGGTTTTTTTTTTTAATTTTAATTTGGTATTTCTTTAATTACTGCTAAATTATTAAAAACGGGTTTTGAAACATTAACAACAGTTTCTAAAATATCACGTCTCCGCAACTGTTTAAACCAAATTTTCTGTAACTGATAAGATTTTTAAAAAAAAAAACAAGATAATACTTGCATAATAATATGTTTTTGAAAGGGAACTAATTCCATTAAAACTTCTTTTGTTAACAAGCAATGAGAAACGATATTTTTGAATGATAGGAAGCTTTGATTTGTAGATGAGTTTTCCAACAAACACAAAGTTTTCAAACAACACATGATGTGGCACGCTAGATCCGGTCATAACGTTTAGGTCGGGTGTGGGGTGTTACACGGTCGGAATGTAAGTTACACTATGCTGGTCACACAAGCTAATGTGTAACATCCCGAATTAGGGCCTAGTCAGAACAGTGGTTTTGTGACCACGAATCCAAAGTAAAAATAATTATTTTATGATTATTATAAGGTCTATGATATGTTTACATGCTTGTGTGAAAATTTCATGAAGAAATTATATATCTAAGGTGCTCGATTAGACTTTAAGGACTAAATTGAATAAATTACAAAATATGAGTTCTAGAAGTTTTTAGTATGAAATTGAATTGGATTTTTAATTAGAGGATCTTAAATAGCAATTTGACCGAGTTCTAAAATTTTGGACAAAAATGGGCTTGAATGGATAAAATTTCAAAGAAAGGTTAAAAGGGCATTTCTGTCATTTGGTCATTAAATGGACTAAAAGACAAAATAAAAGCCAAATTTCTTGTCCATCTTCTACCTATGGCCGAATATTGCATGGGAGAAGACATGGTTAGGGTTTTCAAGCTTCCAAGCTCAATAGTAAGTTCATTCAAGCCTCGTTTTTTTTGTTCTTTACATTTTTGAAATCACGGTAACATGCTCTACTCATTTCTACCATTATTTTGAGCTAGGGTTTATGTTTAAAAATTTACCATGAATGGTATGCATGTATTTTGATGTTTAATGGTAGAATATGAATGCTCGGTGTGTAATAAACGACTTTTGCTAAGTGATTTTCGGTAAAAATTCTTATAAAGGACTAAATCATAAAAGTTATAAATTAGTCATAAAAGGGTGATTTAGTGGAAATTGGGGGCTGCCATAGTTATGAAAATGATTTGGCTAGGCTGGAAATGCCAGGAAATTGAATAAAAATCATTTTACGAGCATTGGGGAAAAAGTGCAAATATGTTAAAGTTTAGGGGTCAAAGGGAAAATTTGTAAAAATATGATTTTTGGACCCATATGAATAATGTGACTAATTAGTAGGCTAAATGTGATATAGATCAAGGAAATCGAGATTCGGGCTTAAATCGGGAAAATACAAGGTTATGGACTAAAATGGTAAATTGTCATTTCTGGATCCGAGGTAAGTTCGTGTGTTAATAATATGCAACACCATGCTTGAATTGTAATTCTATATTGATATGGCATAAATTGTATGCTTAATATTTTTAGGAGAAGTTGATGGATGGTATGTATGGTATGGAAAATGTGATGTTTGTTGTGTCATGTGAAATTGAATGGCAAATTAATGTTACATGAATTGAATGTTAAATTAATATTACATGGGTTGTATGAGTTACTACACGGTTGTACTTGACAAGATTTCGACAAGTAAGTTGTATGTAAATAATTCATTATTTTTATTGACGTTTTTATATTTAAGCATATTTTATGTATTGTAGCTGATTTTTGAATCATAATTGACTATTGAAGGAATGGAATAAAGTATTAGAAAGTGAGATACTTTCCGTTTGAACCTTCGGAATCGAAAGATATAAATGGTATGTAGCTAGGTCACATAAGTGGTACTAAGTGCAGGCCACTATTTGCACAAGAGAGCTACAAGATACATATATATATAGCTAGGTCACATGTGTGGTACTGAGAGTACGCCTTGTGTACAAGAAAGCTATACGTAGCTAGGTCATATGTGTGGTATGTAGTATGAGCCACTATGTGTACAAGAGAGCTACGAGATGGCTAGGTCATATGAGTGGTGCTAAGTGAAGGCCACTATGTGTACAAGAGAGCTAGAATTATGTGTACAATCGAGCTAGGTCACATGAGTGGTACTAAGTGAAGGCCACTATGTGTACAAGAGAGCTTCAACTTCAATGGTGGGCTGTGTGCGAAACCACCGCATATTTGTTATTATTCCGAAGCATTCAACGGGAAAATCGATTAAGTGAAATTATGTGTGACTTTGTAGTGATAAGTGTAGGTATATGCATGTGTAATATATGAGCAATATGCTCGATATGTAATTAGAAATTGGAAAGATTGTTATAGGTAAGTAATGAATACAACTAAAGTGAGAGAGAGCAAAAATTTACAATAAAACTGTTTTAGACAGCAATAGTGACTTGAATTTTAAAAATCACCAAATATAGTAGAAATTGAATTATAATTTGGATAAGATATTGATTTAAATTTTATTGAGTCTATTTTCATATAAAAGAAACAAAGCAAACAATGGATTTTTTATATTTTGAGATATTTAAATTTTTGTGAGACTGGTTCAGAATGATTATGTGATCCCCTGTTCTGCCTTGGAAAAATAATTAAAAATTGTAAAAAATTAATTATGGAATATAAGTTATATGCTTGAAATTCTTAATGAGTCTAGTTTCAAATGAAATAAATTATAACATCATCTGAATTTTTTACAAGGAGAAAATTGATTTGTAGTGAAAAGTGGTCAGAACTGTCGAATAGTGAATAGGGGTAAATTAAATGAATAAAATGTACTTATTGGCTAAACCAAAAATTCTGAAAATTTTATGGTAAGAAGATAAATGAGTCTAGTTTTAGGGAAAATTAACTTATTTTAATTTGGAGTTCATTGGCTCCAGATATAAATAATTTAATGACTGTGATTCGATAAAACAACTTAATTGGAATTTGAATAAATAGAAAGAATATGAAAATAACATGTTGTCGCATTGCTTATTATTTTCATGCGAGCTTACTAATCGTAAAGCTTACTCCCTCCTTTCCATTTCTTTTAGTTTTGTCAGATCAGCTCAGGATTGGAGATCGTCAGAGGCAGCATCACTATCGAGCCATTATCCTCAGAGTATTGGCATGTGTATGTTAAATGTTTTCAAGTGAGTGGCATGTATAGGGACTTAGTTTTTCTAAGATGGATGTTGTTGTGATTAGCCAAATGTATTGGCTTATATTGATTTGTTGATTATAGCCGGGAGATGTGGCTTATAATGATTTTGGCTTGTGAGCCTATTTGTCCATGGTATGTGTTAATGTCTTGTTATGTGGTATAAGTGATTAATTAAATGACAAGGTCAAATGCATGTGTTTGAAAAGTTTTAATTTTGGGCGAAATTTGGCAACCTGATTTTGTATGATTGTGAATGTTTAAGTCTGGTAACACCTCGAACCTCGTCCCAGAGTTGGATACGAGTGAGGGGTGTTACAAAATGAGTATCCGTAACAAATGACGGACCTCAGCCAACAGTAAAACATTTAGGACCAGCACCCGAAACATGAAAACCCTAATGACATGTCATTTGTATCCTATATATTCCTAAGGTTCAAATGGGGCTCGATAATCATCAATTCGTCATAATGAGAACATAGTCATATATATATTGATTCATTTACATTTAAACAACACATTTAACATTCAATTTAATCAACGTTTAAGTGATTATAGTTCATACGAACTTACCTAGCTAAATTGCAAAAATATCAAAGTACAAGGGTTATTTGGTAATTTTCTCTTCTCGATTTTCCACTCGTTCTTGATCTAAATTAATAATTTCATTCAATTCATTAATTTAGATACTAAAACTAATTCATTTTATACAATTAGTCTCTTTTGAAATTTTTACAAAATTGCCCCAAACATTTTACTTTTATTCAATTTAGTCTTTGAGCCTAAAACATGCAAATTAACCATTTTTATTGCAAACCCATACCAACCAAATATTCATAGATTCCATTTCAGCCCATTTTTTTAATAATTTCACAACAAATCCTTATATTTTTACTATTTCAACAATTTAGTCCCTAATCAATAAATTCATCAAAATTACTTAACAAAATACTTATAAATAATAAATAATACCTAAAATTCATCATTTAATATCTAAAATCACGTAGATTCATCAATGGAAACATTCAATATCTTTAACTGTAACATCCCGAATTTGGGCCTAGAAGAATTGGGCCCAATGGGCCTTAGGAATGGGAGCGTTTAAAAATTTTTGAGATATAAGTAGCACTTAGAATATTATTAAGATAGTATCGAGATTAATTGAAGCCTTAGAGTTAAAGGTGACCTTAGGGAAAAATTATTTTTCTCACTTAGTGGACCCTAGTCTCAAGCATGAGGCCTCATAAGCAGATTAAGAGGAGAGAGGACACAAATGGGCTTGTAGTCCAGTGGAAAGTGGCGTCATATAGGGACTATGAGGTGGTGTGCTAGGCAGTCAAGTGGTCCAAGGTTCGAGGCCTAGGAAGGGAAAATTAGGGAGTTTTATTTTTGTGCCTGGACAAAAGGAGTTGGCGTTGGAAGGGACTCTGAAAAGGAGTGTTCAGGAGAGAAATTTAAGGTGCAGATAAGGGTGAAAATATAGGGATTGGAAGGTGGATATAGTGGTGCCGAATGGGACTCTGAGGGAAGGGAAGTTCGGCTAGGGGCTATATATATGAGTGCCGAATTAAGTTCCTAGGTTAATGCTGAATTTTTGCTTCTCTGCTAGCCGAATTTCATCATTTGTGAGACGCAGGCATTTTTCTAGGTGTGCCAAAGACGGATCCTTCATATCCTCCCTTCTCAAATTCCCTTTTGGTTCACCCTCGGTTCTAGCCAAATCACTTTTATTTCTTATTTCCCAAGTGTTGTCGAATTGCCTCTGTCACCTTTCTAGTCTCAAAAGCTGGACTTAAGTCGCAGGATCAAAGGAAGACTTCGGTAAGAGCTTAGTTGAATTTTTAGTGTGTTTTGTTAAAATCTGAAGGGCTATCTAACCCCTCTTTTCTGTTACCATGTATTAACAAGGGTGAGGCTCAGCAATCGCAAGCGCGGTAGGTAAGGATTGTTATCAAGGTAGTAAGTATTCTTGATCCAGCTAGAGTTTTAATAAGTGACCAAATCTATTGTGGCTCATAGGGGTGACTTATGATCAATATGGGTCACTTAGTTATTGATGATATAGGTGTTTGGATGTAGATCTAGAGGATAATCGCCAATAGTGGCAAAGGAAGGGCTACGAGAAAGTAAGGCACAGGTAAGGTTGCGGTGAGGTTTCAGTTTCTGATAAAGTACATCTTAAGTTATGATTAATCGTTAGGTGATGTCAATTGTAGGTTCGTGACTAAGGGGTTCGCAGCACGCAAGGTTACCAGGTGTGTACAAACACTACACACACGATATTAGCAATGCCGAAAACCCGAAAGTGGCTAAATGGGCCCGGTAGGCCCTGAGGCTAAGAATTGATGAAATGGGTTGGTTTGTTAAACGTATTGAGTTAGTCACGCATGATACAGGATTTGGATTTGTGTGGGGCCTAAAAGGCCATATGATAAGATTTGGGCCTAATGGGCCGTAAGGGTGTGATTTGGGCTTGATGGGCTTATGGGGACGTAGACACGTATGTTAGGGTTTATGAACCTTAGGCCTAGTTTGAACAATTCTTAAATTCCATAAGACTTAATCTAATTAAACATGTCTGTGAACAAGTCGATGGGTTGAAGTGTGGCAACAGACGTACGCATGTCTAGGAGTGGATCTAGGGAGAGCTTGGTACTTAAGCTGCCCTAGTGGCCCACCTCCTCTTTTCTAGAATCCTACAGTGCGTAGTGTGCATTCACTTTAGCCGCGAGGACTTGTTGATGGGCCAAAGTTCATAGCTAAAACCCAAAAAGGACCAAATACCCTTATATTTGAAAATTACTAAATTACCCTTATATTTGTAAATTTACTAAAATACCCCTAGATTGTAAAGTACCAAAATACCCCTGTTTTGCGAAAGTACCAAAATACCCCTATTTTGTAAAATTACCAAGATTCCCCTATGTTGTAAAATTACAAAAAAATACCCCTGTAGGATAGAATTACGAAAATACCCTCGGGTAGTGAAATGACGAAAATACCCTTATGTGACGAATATAAGTTTATGGATGTTACTTGTGTGTTTGATGCATTCATATGATATTCTGCTTAGGATGCATATGGGTGGGAATTATGGTACGGAGGAAGATTTGAGGATCGCATGACCATATGGTATGGATCCAGGATCGCATGGCCGTATGGTATGGATCCACAGAAGGCTTTAAGCCCAACATGTGTTTATGACTTTGCCGCAACGCTTGGTAATCTGCATGGCAAGGGCTACCCTTGGTGTGTAGCGGAGGGGTGGGTCGAGCTAGAACTCCCCACAGGAGTCGTAAGGTTGGAAGGGAAATGGTGTGTGTAGCGGATGGATTTTTGGGGTGGGTTTGCATTATTTGTTTATAAATGATACGATATGCTATAATATGAGGTCATTGTGGGCTAAAGCCCAAGACCACCGATTTTCATAGGGCTTAGGCCCAATGTGAATATTTGTAAGTGATTTGTCTCCCAAGGGTTGTACACACTGAGTTTCGAAACTCACACCCGTTTAATTTAATGTTTCAGGTAATCCCGAATAGACGACTTGACGTGGGAGAGGACTCGGAGGTGGCCACACCACAAGAGGCTTAAATTTTAATTTATTTGTTTCAAAATACATGTTTTTAGTTACTTAATTTTCGGTGGATGTAATAAGGCCTTGTACTCCATTTTGACTTATAGATTTGTTTTGGGTTTTAAGACTAATTGTTTATTTAGTTATTAAACCTAAGTAAGCTCTTATGTTCAAACTTGGTTCTGAAATACTTAAATTAATAAAATGAGTTTTTATCTTTAATTAATAAGACCAAAAGATTTTGGGCTTTTGGGCCTTAAATTTTTTTTTAAATTAGCAAAACCATTTTAAATTGTGCCTTTAATGTGACATTCCGGATTCGGGCCTAACTTCTAGGCTAGGTTTGGGGTGTTACATTAACAATTTCAAAATTGAAGGTACGGGCTAGCTGGACCTAATTGCAATCATCTCAAAAACATCAAAATTACTAAAAACGAGTAAGAATTACTTACCATGCTTGAGGAAATCACCATGGCCAAATCTAGCTTTATTTCCATGGACATTCAGTTGTATTTGGAGAAGAAAACCAAAAAAGATGATAATAATTTAGCATTTTGTTTTCTTTTAATTAATTAATTATAAAATTACCATTTTGTCCACTGAAAAGATCATCCAAATTTCATGCTTTTAGTTGCCCAGAACCGTCCACTAAATTCTTAAATGGTTTAATTACCATTTAAGTCCCATTTCCTTTATTCAATAATCCATTTAATCACTCAAATCAAATAGTGATAAAATTTTACATCATTTACAATTTAGTCATTTTTAATTAATTAACTATCAAAACATTAAAATTTCTTAAGAAAACTTTGATAAAACCTTAATAAAACTCTGTAAATATTTATAAAAATATTTATGACTCGATTTATAGAAATGAGGTCTCGATACCTCATTTTCTAAAACCACTTGACTTTAGGGTCTTACTAGTTGAACTTAATTAATCATATGAATATCATAAATTACCATATAAAAAACTTTTTAAAAATCATGTTTGACTCGTAAATATTAAATAATAATATTTACAAACTTACTTGTTTGATTTGTCTCCCTGAAACCACAGTTTTCGAATATATTGAAAAACGGGCTGTTACACATTGTATGACTCGAACCGGTAATAGTGACTTACCATTTGAGTTGGAACCAGAACATATCATTACACATGTGAGGAGGGCGTAAAATTTGAGAGATGCCCAATCTCTACAAAGAGATCAGCGAGTAGAGATTTAGCCACCACCACACCTACCCATGGAGCAACGTACTTTGCACAATTACGCGATGCCTAATCTTGATGCTGTTAGAGGTAGCATTAATCACTCGATGTTTAATGCTAATAACTTCGAAATCAACCCAACAATTATCCAATTGATACAAGCGAACCTTCAATTTTGAGGGTTAACGAGTGAGGATCCAAACCAACATCTTAAGAGATTTCTAACTATTTGTGACACATTTAAATATAATGGGGTATCCGATGACGCTATCCATCTTCAATTATTCCCTTTCTCTTTTTTTGAGGGTAATGCATTTATGTGGTTAGATTCAGAACCAATAGATTTCATCAACACTTGGGACAAGCTAGCGAGCAAATTCTTGGTAAAATACTTTACACCGAGTAAGAAAATGAAGCATCGTATGGCTACATGATTGGCTACAACTTCAAGTTTTTAATAATGGGCTTGATGGAAATTTGCAATCTAGTTTTGACGGAGTGTCTATAGGGGCATTCACATCAAAGACAGACACCGAAGCTTTGCCAACTCATCAAGTACATGTCAATGAATTCCTACATATGGTCGGTTAAACAATTTACATATAAAGCCAAACAATCAACTATGAATACGATCTATAGTAATGATAAGTATCAACAAGTTCTCAAAAGGCTCCATCAATTGGAGATAAGTTAGGCTAAGGCGCAAGTCCAAAATCAGCCAATTCTAACCCCTTCTAATGCAGGTCATGATGATGAAGCCACTATGTAAGGAAATGCTAATAAGGGCAACCAAATAGAGGTTAAGTATGTGGGGGAATAGAGGATATGTAACACCCCAAACCCGGCCTAAACGTTACGACCAGATCTGGTATGTTACAGGGTGAAGTAAAAACGAGATCTTGTAAAATTTAGGAAAATCGTATTATTTGAAAACTGTTCGATTAAGGTGATGTCTTTGAAAACAGTGGTTTGGTGGTGTAGAAAAATTTCAACTTTTAATTAATCAATTACTTACTATACCAGGTGCAGTTTGAAAGAAGACATGTGTCTTGAATTACTTGTATTTTGAAAACTCCATTTCCAATTTAGTGATTAAGTTTGCGTTGTGTCAATTTTTTAATAAATAATAGGTAAATAAAATAAAACCCAAATGTTAATTTAGAAAGGCCTTGTTACATAACAAAAATCCTCAATTTAAAATTAAAGTAAAGCAGGAAAAGTTTACGAAAAGTAAAGTCTTTATGGCCTCCACGAGTCCGCCTCGGCTCTCATATCCAGAGTCTATTGATTACGTGAAAGGTTAAACAAAGGGGTGAGTCACTGAGACTCAGTGTGTAAATCCCCTATAACACATAAACGGCTCGTGGCCCACAATCGCATATTGGGCCTTAGCCCACTCAAGATGACATAAACATAAATGAATGCATCATGTTCCAACCCAAACCTAGTTTTTCCATCCTTTACATGCCACCTACACCAGCCAATCACACCGTGGGGATTTCTACAATCAACCCTCCATCCGCTACACGCCATCTTGACAGTCATGCTGCCAGTTACAATACCGATCACTAAGTGACCTTGAAATCCACTGTGGCTTAGCCACCGATCACCATGTGACCTTAGAATCATTTTTGGCAGTGCCACCGATCAATATGTGACATTATAAATCAATGTGGCAGAGCCACCGATCACTATGTGACCTTATAATCAAATGTGGCAGAGCCACCGATCACTATGTGACCTTATAATCAAATGTGGCAGAGCCACCGATCACTATGTGACCTTATCACTTCCTCTTTATTATCATAACATCCCAAATCTCATGCAATATGACATAATAATTCGTGTATGCAGTATGTCATGTATGCAAAACATATATCAAATATAAGTACAACATGAATTACCATCATAATCAGATAGACATAATACAACATAATCAAGCTAATCAACCTCTAAGGGTATAACCGTAATTTTACCTAGCAAGGGTATTTATGTAATTTACCTATCGAGGGTATTTCAGTAATTTTGCACCTGCAATGGCCTTTCCGAAGGCCTAATGTCACCCCGAGCGACTCAGCTACCATTTCCGGTCGTACCGGACTATTGGGCCTAAAACCCGATTTCGGCCCATTTGGGCCTACACGCTCGTGCGGCCCACCTAACACAAATCTAGTCACATATATAAGATTCACCTAGTCTAGTTCAATGTATACTAAACAATCATACAATTTACTCATATGGGCCCACTTCGGCCCATCGCGGCCCAAGCAGCCTCAACCTACAAGATTACTAATGGTGGCCTCAACTATTGTGTCGAAGCTCCACACGTGCGCTCGCACGCTCGTGTGGCTACTATTGCCGTGACCGGCACTTCGGCATTTGCCGCTTTACAACTAGAGTAGAGAAGTACACACCTGATAGGAATCTGTTGCTAATCCGCGCTCCGACCACTCCTGTGCCCAAACGCCCTCCAAGGTGTATTTATCCTCCTCCTAGAATGCTATATATATAGCTAGCTTCTCACCTTCCTTCTTTGTATCTTTTCGATGTGGGATCCTTCCGTCAGGAGAGTTTAAATCCAACTCAAACTCTTCCCGTCCAATTCACAAAATAAATACTCCCTTGCTTTTCATGAGATTCGAACCCAAGCTCCCTTACAACATAATCCACACCGCTAACCACTTGGCCACAAGCTTCTCTTGTGTCTTAAACCATGCGCAACTAAATTTAAATCTATATCCAAATTCTAAAGTCCATTTAAAAAGAAAACCAAAATGCAAGAGCCAAGACTTGAACCTTGGACCTCCTTCCTCCCTTATGGCGTCATCCGCTTGCCTCTTATGTGGCGTCACTTTGCCACTACACCACACACTCCTTTTGTGTTATTTTCCTCCACATTTTATTCTTAAAGCCTACCTACTAACTCCCAGGGTTTTTTTCGCCTAAAACCAAAATTTCCCTAAAGCCAAAGTTTGATCCCGAGACTTCATAGAAGCCCTCTAACCTTCCAAAATCACTTACCTAATAGGTCCAACTTGCATTTAAGCCGATGTGTATCAAGTTCATGGTAAATTAGAGTAAATCATGAAATCATTTCAAAACCATACACCTTCTAGTAGCTTTAGTAATACCAAGCCAAACTCGAAGAAGGAAGGAAAAGAACATGCTAAGGAAATTACCCTTAGATCCAGGGTTGTGGTTAAGGAACCTACCAATCGGTTAAAGGTAAGAAGGATGAGAGCACCCATAATCCTAATGTTGGGGATGAGGTGGGAAAGAAGGAAGGAGTCGAGAGCGAGCTTACATGAACTAAATCGAAAGATTTAACTGTTCCTATACAACAACCAAATCCAACCCCTATACCCTTTCCAAGTAGACTAGAAGAGAAGAAGAAGCGAGACAATGAGGAGTTTCTAGACTTCCTTAATATGTTTAAGGCTTTAAATCTCAACCTCCCGTTGCTTGACGTCCTAGAAAAAGTGCTGAAATACGCCAAGTTCCTTAGAGAAGTGGTGTCTAGGAGAAAGAACATTGGGAGAGAAGAGTGATTCACTCTTAATGTCGAATGTGGTGCTATTGTGTTTAGGAGAGTCCTACCAAAACTCAAGGACGCATGTAGTTGCACCATTCCTATAGAGATTGGAGGTGTTAATTTTGGCAAGGCCCTTTGCGATCTTGGAGCAAGTATAAACTTAATGCCTTTGTCCATCTACCGTAGGTTAGGCAAAACTTCGGTAACCCTCCAACTAGCTGATAGGTCCCTAGTTCACCCGAAGGGAGTTTTGGAGGATGTTTTAGTAAGAGTTCGACAGTTCATCTTACGATTAACTTTATAATTTTTTAATTTGAGGAGGATTTAAAGATATCGGTTCCATTAGAGAGACTATCCCTAGCTACCTTTAAGGCCACCATAGATGTAGGCAAATGAGAGATGACGATGGAAGTCGGTGGAGAAATAGAAACCTTTAGGTGTGTAGAACCCGAACTTAAAGTGAAGGAAGTGTTCTCTAATAGTGGGCTAGAATGCCAAGCCATTTAAGATGTTTTCAGTCATGCGACTAAAAATATAAGATATTTGAAGTGGTGTACGTTTTCAGGTTCGAGACCAAGGATATAAGGCATTCTTGTGACACCCCAAACTTGACCAGGACAGGCCAGCCTTAATTTGAAGCGTTATATTAGCCTCCTAAGTGACTCTTCAGCTAATGACCACCCAAGACACACCTCGACCTTATAACACCTCAATCTTATCTAATTATTAGTTATTTATTAACATAGAAGCAAATTATGAGCCAATTTTAAATTTTTCCTAGGTAATTTAACCTAAGTGCATTTTCATCATTTTACCACCTATGGTAAAACTAACCCGATTTTAGATCTAAACATTTAACGGTCTTCTTTTAGTCAAAATTATGCAAGCCTAAAGATTTCAGCTTAAATTGAGTTCGTTTGCTATGTCAAATTTAATTTTTACTATTAGAAAGTAAATTGTAATAAATACCAACTATCAGGACCCATTCCAAATTACAAATTCAGTGCGTTTCTATCAAATTTTACCCATTACAAGACTAATCCTAAATTATTATGAAGTTTCCTTATCATCTAAGGCTCTAATTAGACTCATCAATTTTCAGGATTAAATCATAACTTTAAACAAATTAGAATACCAATTTAAAAAGACAAAAATTCAAACCCACAAAAACCCACACGGCCATTTCACCTACCCACACGCCCGTGTGCAATCCCTCACATGCCCTTGTGAACAAGCACACACCCGTGTGAAAACCACTGTAGCTATTTTTGCGAAAAACTCGTTTTAAAACCCGATTTTGCATATTTAAATGGCCAATTTAACCCGATTTATCTACGATTAACTAACATACATATACACACAACTTCAATTGAATTTATTGACATCAATTAAGACTTAGTTAAATAGAAATAGACAATTAATTTCATGCACATCAAACACTGATTAAGCCAAACAAGTGGCGTACCTTAGTCGCTAGTAAGCCACTCCATGGAAGCTTCATTTAAACAATCGTTAGTATAAATTTCATGCTTCACACACCATGTTATCAATCATCATGTTATCAAGCAACAATATGCCATAAATAAATCAATAATTAAACCCAAACATTCCTTAAAATTATTTTAAAACCATCCAAAATAAATTTCCAATGTCCAAAGTCCAATTACAACCAAAATCAACTAATTCCTAGGAGTTCCACAATGCTCGATTACATTCTCTAAAATGCGTAATAAAATCTCTACCAAGCCTAAATCTCTTGAAACTCTCTTGCTCTGCTCCTCAACTCTTCAATCCTGATGATTATCTGCACGAATGTGAGGGTATAGGCTTTAAAAAGCTTAGTGAATTTAATAAAAATGACAAGTAAATTAACATCCAATTCATACTTAATTCACAACCAATCAATTACCAATTATCAGCCAAAATAATGAACATGTCAATTAAATTTCCCATAAGCATTTTCAATACCAAAAACCATCTATTCATGGCATTCAATCATCAATTGATATAGCAACAATCGCACAAAAATATATTGTCATTCATTTCTCATGGCTTAATCGGGTGATTAACATGGGATAAACAGATCTTTGAACTCCCACAAATATCAAATGCAGTCCACTAAGTTGAGCGGGCCGAAGCACATGCTCCATTATAGCGCATCAAATAATCCATTAGGAGGAGAATCATGCTCAACACTCCCTTATCTACTCCAAACAAATTAGTACACCTAGAGCCATATGCTCACAATGTCACAAATAAAAGTGAGTACCAACAAATCCTATGGCATGCCAACTATATTTAATGGATCCACCATGCATGTTCCCAATATATTCAGTCAAACATAGCATATAAATCAATCATTATTGTAGTCAATTTAATGTGACAAAATGATTACGTATAACTTGTAACATAGCAATTTAGCATCCAATTAAATCAAGCATTCCATTAATCAATTTCCCATATTCAGTTACCAATTGTAACACCAACATATCATGATCAAAAAATTCAGCACACATGCTTAAAATCATCCTTAAAATTAATCTAATTAAATAGCACAACACCACCCAAAAACTCACTTACCATTTTTTTTTTTCAATATATATTCATTTTTTGCACATTTAATACCAATCTTGCAAAGTTAACCATTCATTCATAATTAATTGATTTTAATCATTAATTAATCCACTAATTAAACACAATTGAGGGTCAATTTACCAAATTGCCCTTAAAAACACTCACCACACAATTTTATTCTATCAAAACAAGTGTTCAACTAAGCAATTCCAAGCTTCAATTCTGGTTATCTCACTCCTTTTCAAGATTCAGAGGTTCAACAGAGGTAAAATAGACATCACCACCTTTCCAAAGCTATAATTAACACAATTTTTAATTAACTATGCTAATCAAACTTCACTCATAGAGATACCTTACCGGATTTGTAACATCAAGTCGAAAACTTGATTCCTCATAAAATCGATTTCTACAACCCTCCTAATCACTTCCAAACATAAACCAAATACACATGAACTAAGCATCAATTTCACATTTAAATCAATTTCACAAAAATCTGGAAAATCGATTCATGAAGATGATGAAATTAAGATTTCTTCAAATTACCTCACAAATCATGTTTAATATTGATAATTAAGACCAAAAACCTTATAATAGATCCATTTTGAGTTGGAGCATCCATTGATTTGTGGATTTCCTCTCAAAATTCAAGATCAACCATTAAAGAACCATGTTTTCTTGGAAGAAGATGACATTGATCAAAATCCTATAATTGACTCTCAAATCATGTAAAAATGTTTCTAATCTTCATAAAAACAAGTTTAGAATTGAAGATTACCTTTGATTTGCTCTAAATTCGTTGATTGAAAATCTTGATCTAAAAAGCTTGAGAAATTTTAGAATATTTTTTGCTACTTTTGAGAATAATTTCAGGTGAATTGATAGAGTATTTTGAGAAGGAATTTAGTTGGATCTATCTTTAAAAAATGCAAAGAAAACGAAACTTATAGCTCTCTGATATGAGATAAATGGTGTGAAAAGTAGGCTAGATACATTGTTTTTAAAACTGAAACAAACCACCAGAATTTAAAAATTGGGAATTTGCCTAATGGCCACTCCCACATTTCTCTTACTTTACCAATTGATCCATTCCCTCCAAAATTCTAAATTTTAAGGTTTATTTGCTAAATAAATACTCTAAATTTTCCTTTGTTTTACAATTAAACCCAATTTAATCAAAATTTAAATTTAACTCAAATTAACCCTCAATAAAAATTATTTTAAAATTCTTTTTTGACTCAAATTAATTATTTAATTACTTTAAAATTAATTTTCCAATAATATTTTTATTTTTTTGGATTATTGTTTAATCAATTTTAGATGAAATTAACCTCCTAAATTACATAAAAAATTACCAGGAATCCCATAACTTCCTAGTTTCACATTCGGAACCCCAAAAAAACCCGAAACTACTAGACTTGGTTTAGGGATATTACAATCCGTGTGTGGAAATGAGGCATCGTGAAGAGGTGATCAGTGAGTCAACTTGTAAAGTTGAAAAAAATGAGACATGTGTTGGTGCGCGAAACCTTGTGCAAGCATCACTATGGGGGTGTTACGTACCACGTCGAGAGAAATTTTTAACTTGCCACATATGGCAATTGAACAAAAAATTTGTAAATATTTGAACTATTGATCCCAGACTCCACATATTTTTTGAGTTTAGATTAGGATTTTAATTTATGTTGTTTAATTTTGAACTTGGTAGGTCGGATTTTTGAGAGTTGAGAAAAAACTTGACTATTTTGTAAGTATTTTGGGGACTTGATAAGTGAAATCACGATATCCAAAAAGGGTATCGCGATTTCTCAAACAGTTTCAATGGAGGTGTAAAAATATTTTGGGTATCGCGATATCGGACCCCTGGAATTTTAAAAGTAAAAAAAAATTGGTTTTATATAGTGGTATCGCGATACCTCAAACAAAATAGGATTTGGAAGGGTCCAAAAATAGGGGATATCATGATACCCACCCCTAGGTATCGCGATACCCAAGTCGAGTTAGGTAATACCTGATTTTAAGTATCGCGATCCGCGTGTTTTGAAGGCTTTTTAAGCCTCCAAACACCTCAGAACCCTTCATTCCCTTCATTTCCCCCAAATATTCAAACCTAAATCGCTAAAAATATTTCCCTATCTCTATTTTCTCTCAATCTTCCTTTCAATCTTCGCCATTTTTCTTTGCAATGTCTATTTTCATGTTGCTTTGTTTTGGTTATTTTTCTTCTTTTGCAGGTATTCTACTCTTGTGGCTTAGAAAACTCGCAACTTTATTGACTCCAACAAATCCATCACAACCAATATGGTTCAAATTTCATTTTTCTTCGTTTTATTTGCATTTGTTATTTTTGCTATTTTATTTTAGTGTTGATTTGTTGTGGGTAGTTGGTTAGTGCATATTTGATAGTTAGCTTAGTTTAAAAGATAATTAACATGCCCCCTAGAATGACAAAATGATCAAGATCCTAACACGAACCATCTCAGACATCGGAGTATGTGTAACACCCCAAACCCAGCCCAAACACCACAGCCGAATTTAGAATGCTACTAACGAAAAATTTTGAAAAGTATTTGACATAAAGGTGAAAACATAATAACTTTCTGTCATTTATAAAACATTGTACCTTTGAAATTTTAAGTAAAATTTTGTTATTACAAATGTCCGGATTTAAAACTTTAATATAAGTTTTTAAGATATAAATTGGTTCCAAAAATCATTTCCAGTTATTAGCTCAATAACAATTTAACTTCAAACCATAATAAAAGTTCCCAAATACTTTAAGTGGCCTTATTACAATAAAGATTTGCTCAAAAGTACTAAAAAAAATATAGAGTGCATAAAATAAATAACAACATGTTCTGCATGGGCACCTCGTATCCGCTCCAGCCCGGTCCAAGAATCATGTATCACCTGTATTGTTTTTTTGGAAAAATAGGGTGAGTCAAACCGACTCACTGTGTAATTATTTCACATGTCTCCACAAGTGGGCTTGGCCCACATCCACACAGTCCAGATATACAATAATGCAAAATGAATCCCAACCCAACCTAATGTCCATCCACTACACACCCCCGTACCTGCCGCACACACCAGGGGATTACTAAATCACCCTCCAACCGCTCCACACCTCCTTGGCAGACCTGCTGCCCAAGGTTGTGGCATAGCCACCGATCACCTAAGTGACCCCACATATCTGTATCCACAAGGTGACTCAAGGTCATCCTCAATCCACGGTGATGCACACAGCTATCATCCGTCCACGATGTGGCACATAGCCAACATCCCACCTTGATGAAGCACATAACCAACATCAAGCGACGACGTAGCTCAAGGCTAACATCAGTCCATATACATAAATATGTACACCCTGTCCTTCATTAATCATATCCAAATCCCCATGCATATATAAGTATCATGGAAAAATAACAGTATAATTCTAATGAGCATACATCACATGCTTTCCACAATTTCACACATATACCATGAATAGATTAATATCACAAAACACTGACCTGGTTAACCGATTACCCACCATGGGTAGCCACCATTTCAACCATTATTTTCAGCTACCACACACCATATACGCATATATATAACAACATATACAAACAACAGGAGAACAGTGCGATAACTACACACCTGCTTGGCACAGTCGACTAAATCCCAAAACCCAAAGCCTAACCGATTTGTACCCAAAACTTGCCGAAATCCTCCTACACAACCTTATGTTAGATTCGGCTTAACCCAAATGAACACATGAAATGGCCTTCGGCCCAACGATATTCCTTGCTTACCTTGATCACTCAAATCCAGAAAGATCTCTACTCCTTTAACGTTAGCAAAGAGGAAAGAAATTACGAATGGAAGATTTGGCCACAGAACAAAAGAGTGTATTCGGCTTAATGAAGTCAAGTAAAACTGTGAAAAGAGAAAGAGGGAATTATGGTTTATGATGTTTCGGCAATGAGAAATGGTGAAGAAAAGATGAGAGAAACAACCTTGATAGTCTCCCTAAATTCGGCTAGTGGTCAAAAAGAAAGGAAAAGAGTTGAACACCTAAGGGTTTTCGGCACAAATGAGAGAATGAGATGAGAGAGCAAATTTTCGGTAAAAAAAGAACTAAAGAAGAAAAAGAAATGCCAAAAAGATGATCACTCCCCTTTTCACTACACAATTTCGGCACACACACCCCACTACAACCCAAAACCGAAGATGCCACCCTCCAAAGCCCCACATTCGGCCAACTCTTCTTCCCTCACCCAAATCCCTTCTTTTTCTCCTACTTTTCCTCTCCTACACTCATTCAAATGAGTTTGAATGAGTCTCCCTCTTATCTCTTATCCTAGCCACCAATTTTAAGCTGTTGACCCAATCCATACCTCATCCCCATAGAATTTGCATGCCGTCTAACTCTCCCTCCTCCTTGACGCAAAAAGTCACCCAAAATGCTTCCTCTGCAGCTCGAACCTTCTCCCTTGTAGCTCCCTTAAGGCCTGACTCCCTTAGCTCCCCCCTCAATTAGGTTCAACCCAAAATTACACTAAGGCTCCTACCAACTCCCCAGGGTTCCCAAAGCCTCCAAACACATACAGACAGCACACCAAGCACACTACTACACGAATAAAAATTAAAACGCATAACTCCTAAATCCCGGATGTTACAGTTCTACCCCCCTTAAAAATAATTTCAGCCTCAAAATTACCTGATCAAAATAAGTGAGGGTATTGCTATCGCATTGCCTCTTCTGGCTCCTACGAAGCTTCTTCTGACCCGTGGTTCCGCCACAACACCTTAACTAGGGGGACTGATTTCTTCCGAAGCACTTTAACATCTCGCTCCAAAATCTGAATCGGTTCTTCCTCGTAGGATAAATCTTGTAACATCCTGACAAGGGCCTATGCATTTTCGGTTTAAATGTACGAAGTGATATATTTTAGGAATAAATTTTGAACATCTTTGGAAACCTAGAAATGCATGGAAATGGAAATGAACATTTTTTGGAAACCTGAACATTTTTGGAAACCTGAACATTTTTGGAAATGATTCAAAAATGGAAAGTGAACATTCTGAAACTTGAAATGTAAGAAAAATGGCAAGTTCTGAGCCAATCGAAAATTTTAGGAAACTTAGAAATGACCCAGAAATGTCAAGTTTTAAAGTTTAAAATAGGAAATTAAGGCAAGGTGGCCTTAAAAGTAAAAGTTGGTAAAATTTGACACACAAACAAGCTTGGAAAAGTGGCTCAAGATGTCACTTAGGGCCTAGAGAAATGGCGCCACATGCAAGGTGTTGGGCTGAGTTCGAGTCACTTGGGAAGCAAATAATGAAGGTTTTATTTTTGCTTCCAGAAGGCTAAGGTGGACGGCACTGGTTTCTAGAAAATGAGGTGTTTTATTTTCATAAATATGTGAATAATAAGTGATAAATATAAGATTCTTTCTAATATGATTATTGAGGAGATAAATGATGGATTAAACACTTTTATTTTTAAATAAAAGAGATAATATTATCATAAAGGAAGAGTGGTGGCCAAGGCAGGGACTCTTGGCCTAGTAATTTCGGCTAAAGGAGGAGAATTAAGGCTATTCTCTCATCTTTTCTAAGCTCTGCCGAAAATTCCCTAGCAAAACTCTCTCTGCTGAATTTTCTTCTCCTCTTTTCTTCTTCTCTTTTCTTCATCTGTCAAGCCAAAACCCTTTTCTTTTGATCCCTGACTAAAACTCCATAGCCGAATCTCTGTGACTCTAGGTAAGGAAGCAATCGATTAAAGGCATTAAAGGTAAGGTTAAGCACTATTCAAATTCTTCTCTTTTCTATCTGCCAAAAGAGAAGGGTCTAATCTCTATTCCTGTTTTATGGCCAAATCTACAAGGGATCTATCAAGATTCTACAAGCCTGTCGAATACAAGGAGGAATCTTCGAGATTCAAGGATTTAAGGTAAGTAAACATTATGTATTCGGCCAAGGAACTCAGATCTGTTTCTTGTGATTTTCAGAGGTCAAACTAACCATGCTTAATGAATTTAGTGTTAGCCGATTTCAAGGAAAAGGATAACTAGCAATTTTTGGGACTTGATTTACAATCATCCAATTCGGCAACAAGGTAAGTAATACAAATCCTACTAGGATTTGGTTTTTAAGCCAAATAGGTTTGTTAATATGTTTTAATGATTGGCCGAATATAGGAGTTAAAGATCGAGATCAGTAGATCGTTCTTCGGGATTTCAAGGAATCTATTAAGCGAATCAGGTGTGTACCCATACTAACCTTCAATACGTTATATGGCAATTATTATTTATATGATCATACATAAGAATGTGAATGTGGCTAAGTGCCCTAATGTGGTACAAAGGTACTCAGGTACGTTTCCTACTTCTGCTCGGATTACGAATATGTTATGTTTTTAACATGTGAATAAGTAACATGAATGAGAATCCAGTAGGTTATGCATGCTATAAAATATATGGGGCATTCGGGTTATATGTGAAAGGGGAAGTGAAGGTGTTGACTTCGGTCTCACCATCTGAATATGGTGACTACGGTCACATAGTTTGAACATGGTAACTTCGGTTACATTATCTGAACATGGTGTCTATTGACATAATTATCTGGTGGCTATGCCACGAAATTATATGGGCGATGAGCACGTCGATTGCAAATGATCGCGCTTCGATGGTGTGTAGCGGATGATGGAGGGTCGACTTAGTAGTCCCACTGTGTGGACCGGCAAATACGGGGTGTGTAGCGGATGGACAAATAGGCTTGGGTTTGGGTTGCATCATCATTTATTTGTATATGAATATGAACTTGATATGAACATGTATGTTTGATTTGTTGAATGTTAGTATTGTGTGCACATTGAGTCTGTTGACTCACCCCATTGTGGGACTATTTTTCAGGTAATGAGCAATAATGGACTGGGTCGGCAGGAGCTAAAGGTGGCCATGCACAGCAAGAAAGGATTTTTATTATTTGGAACTGCCATTTTTACTAAGTATTTCAAGTTTCTAAGTTTGGGAATTTATTTGATGTAATAAGTAGAAGAGGCCATAGTTTTATTTCGTTACTTTTATTTTCTTTTAACTACTATGTTATGACTTATTTTATATTTTAAGTTTAAGAAAAATTATTTCTTTAAAAGTAAACCCTAAATTGTTTTGTCACCTTAAATTAAATGGATTTCCAAATTAAACTAATGTGTTTCCAACCTAAGCCCAACCCAAATCGATATTCTTTTCTAAAAATTACACAAACTTTCTTTAGGTAACAAAGAATTTTGAAACTGATTTTCTTAAGGAACATACCAGATCTGGTCAAAGCTCGTGGGCCAAGTTTGGGGTGTTTCAGTTTGGGGTGTTTGAGCTTTGGTTCACCCTGACCAAGAGGGCTCGGTCATAGGCTAAACATAATGACTAAAACCCGAAAGGGAACTAGCCATGTTTAAAAAAAAAGGAGAGAACAAACAACAAACCCTAGTTTTAAAATTCTTAAAACTTTCTTTTAAATTTGTAAAAACTATCTTTACAAAATTTCCCGAAAAATTTTTGATTTGTAAAAATTACAAAAATACCCTTGATGGCAAAATTACCAAAATGCCCTTGGTTTATAAAATGTCCAACTACTCAACAGTTTTACCAAAATTTCATTATTTTATAAATGCTCAAAAACTCTAATTTGCAAACTATCAAAAATACCTTGATTTTGAAAAACGTTACAAAATTGCCCCTAACTTACAAAATTACCAAAATAACCCTGATTTCCAAAATTTTTGCAACATCACTGTTTTGGAAAGTACAATTCTCAAAAAGAACCCTCAAAGTTTTGCAACTTTTAAAATATCCCTGATTTATCAGATTTTACGAATTTATCCCGGTTTGTGAACAATTACCGAAATACCCCCGAGGTCAAAAAAATTACCGAAATACCCCTGAATTTCAAAATTTTTCCAAAATTACCCCGGGACTTTAAAATTTCCAAAATACTTTTGACAAAATCACCGAGGAACTTTTTGTTTTGAAAAATTACGAAAATGCCCTATAAGACGAAATTACGAAAATACCCCTGGGTAGTGGAAAAACAACAACGATGAAAATTACAATGTTTCTCTGAATGAACGAAAGTTCATAATTGATTGATGGATGGATGAATGAATGAAAGACTGTGTGCTTGTGTGAATACGAAAGAACCGCTCCTAAAACTCTTTACATAAAACTTCTTCGCGGGTAAATAAGTGGAGCAGTGACTAATTCATAAAACTTCTTAATCAGATCTCGACGCTAGAAATGAGCTCCAAAGGACGTGGTCGTCGTGGACGAGGTAGAGGAAGGATGACCGTGTCGGAACCCGTTAGATCGGGTCAGGGTTCTGACAATGAGATATCACCGCCACCACCACCCCCAGCTGTTGGTGTTGAGCAACAAGCTCAAACGGGGGAAGATCTTTGTGTGTCGTAGGTCATCATCGCGAGTTTTGGAATTGGTGGCTGGTGCAGGAGGAAATTCAGGAAATCGTAAGTCAGTGCCTGAACGGCTCCGAGCTAATAGAGCCGAGATGTTTCGAGGAGTGTCTGGAGTGGCGCCCAGTATAGCTGAGTACTGGTTGGAAGCAACGGAGCGCATCATGGATGAGCTTGATCGACCCACGACGAAAAGTTGAAGGGATGGTGGCGCGCATACTGCGATGAGGCGATCGGTGGTGGTTAATCGTGCGAGATGGTGCCACGGTGAGGATCGACACTGGGAGTATGTTAATGAAGCATACGAGAGAAAAGTGCGTGGGAACCGGTACATTGATGAGCAAAGAAAGCTTTTATAAATTTGGTCCAAGGAAACAAGTCGATTCTGCGAATATGAGGTGAATTCACGAGGTTGAGCCAGACGCTCGAGGTGTTGTGTGGCGATCGAGCATGAGCGCCAGGTCCGTTTTGAGGGGCGGGCTGAGGGATGATCTGAGACTGTTAATAGCACCGCATCAGGAGCGGGAATTCTCTGCTTTGGTAGAAAAGGCCAAGGTGGCCGAGGGAATCAAGGACTCTACAAAGCAGGCTACGGATAGAAGTAGGCCCAAGAGAAGTTTTGGGTCATCTGGAAAAGTTCATAAGAGGCCTAGAGTTGATGGGCCGCGAGGTCAGCAAGCTAGATTCGAAGGGCGGTATCGTCCTTGTGAGCATTGTGGAAAGAAGCACTTGGGAGAGTCTTTGGAGAAAGACGGGAGGATGTTTCAAGTGTGGGTTCAAGGACCATATGCTTAAGGATTGTCCCAAGCAACCAGATGAGAGCGTGACGACTCTCGAATGCTAGCCAAGCAGGTAGAGGCGGACAGCAGCCTCAACGGGGTCGTGGTTCGGCCAACCGAGGTAATGGTAATGGCAGAGGCCGTGGAGTATAGGGCGCGGTCTTTGCTAATCTTTGAAGCAAGGCAACGGGTTTGGTTTATGCGGTTGTGGGAGGAGGATGGAGACGTGCCGGATGTTATAACCGGTACGTTCTTCATATTTGACAAGCCCTATTTTGCTTTAATTGATGTGGGCTCGACCCATTCATATGTTACATGTAGCGTAGTGGAAACAATAGGCCTAGACTCTGAACTTTCGGGTAGGCAGATGACTATAGTAAGCCCATTAGGCCAAACTATAGTGGTAGATAAGATCTTTCGGAATGTACCCCTAGAGATTCAGGGAGTGAATTTTTAGGCTGACTTAATGGAATTACCTTTTGGAGAGTTTGAACTTATACTCGGAATAGATTGGCTAGTAGAGCACCGAGCTGTGTTGGATTGTGCGGCTAAATGTATGGAACTAAGAACCCCGGAGGATGAGTAGTAGTGATGATCGGAGAAAGGAGGAACTACTTGTCTAATGTAGTTTCGGCACTGAAGGCTGAGAAGATGGTTAGGAAAGGGTGCAAGGCGTTCTTAGCCTTCGTAAGTGCGTTAGGTGGGAAGGAAGAAGGTGTTCGGGGAGTTAGAACCGTAAGGAATTTTGAGGATGTATTTCCGAAGGAATTACCAGGAATACCCCCAGATAGAGAGGTGGAGTTTGGAATAGATTTGCTACCGGGAACAGCTCCTATGTCAATCGCTCTTTACCGGATGGCGCCGAAGGAGTTGGTGGAGCTCAAGGCTCAAATTCAAGAGTTGTTGGATCGTGGGTTCATCCGACCCAGTGTGCCTCCCTGGGGGGCACTGGTCCTCTTTGTGAAGAAGAAGGATGGAACTATGCGAATGTGCATAGATTATCGTCAGTTGAATAAGCTGACCATTAAGAACAAGTATCCTTTGCCAAGGATCGATGACTTGTTCGATCAACTGAAAGGGCCCGCAGTATTCTCGAAGATAGATTTAAGGTCGGGATATCATCAGTTAAAGGTGAAGGAGGCAGATATCCATAAGACCGCTTTTAGGACAAGATATGGCCACTTTGAGTTTGTGGTGATGCCGTTTGGGTTGATGAACGCTTCAGCCGCGTTTATGGACATGATGAATCGGGTTTTCCAACCCTATTTGGATAGGTTCGTCGTTGTGTTTATCGACGATATTCTGGTGTACTCGAAGTCGGAAGAGGAGCACGATGAGCATCTCCGGGTGGTGTTGGAAGTGTTAAGGGAAAAGAAGCTTTATGCCAAATTCAGCAAGTGTGAATTTTGGCTTAAGGAGGTGGCATTCCTAGGACATGTGGTATCCGCCGAAGGAATAAGGGTAGACCCTAGGAAGATCGAAGCAGTGTTGGATTGGAAACCACCTAGGTCCGTGGCTGAGATCTGAAGTTTCTAGGGTTTGGCAGGCTATTACAGAAGGTTTGTGGAGGGGTTCTCGGCTATAGCCGCGCCTTTAACAAAGTTGCTAAAGAAGGAAGTACCCTTTGTATGGATGGATAAGCAATAGGAGAGCTTTGAAAAGCTTAAGAAAGTGCTGACGGAAGCTCCAGTGTTAATTCAGCCAGAGGCAGGCAAGGATTTCGTGGTGTATTGTGACGCTTCGCATACGGGATTAGGATGCGTGCTAATGCAAGATGGTAAAGTGGTCGCGTATGCGTCTCGGCAACTAAGACCTCATGAGGTTAATTATCCAACCCATGACTTGGAACTAGCAGCAGTGGTTTTCGCCCTTAAGGTTTGGAGGCACTACCTTTATGGAGAAAGGTCAATTATCTACACTGACCACAAGAGCCTTAAGTACTTGTTGACTCAGAAGGAGTTGAACTTGAGGCAACGAAGGTGGGTGGAGCTGCTGAAGGACTACGACTGTTCGATAGAATATCATCCGGGCAAGGCGAATGTAGTGGCTGACGCCCTAAGTAGGAAGGTGGTGTCGGATCTAAGGGCTATGTTCGCCCACTTAAACCTGTATGATGATGGAAGCCTGTTGGCAGAGTTGCAAGTCAAACCCACATGGCTGAAGAAAGTGAAAGAGGGACAGTTGGTGGATAAGGATCTAAGTGCTAAGTTCCAGCAAGTGTGGAACAGAGAATTAAAGGACTATGGCGTTAGTGATGAAGGAGTATTGTGCTATAAAGGAAAAGTCTGTATGCCGAAGGACGCGGAGTTAAGACAAAGGATTCTTTGGGAGGCGCATGGTAGCCCTTATGCCATGCATCCCGGAGGCACTAAGCTGTATAGGGATTTAAGGGAACAATTTTGGTGGTCTGATCTTAAACGGGAAGTTACTGAATTCGTGGGAAAATGTCTGACGTGTCAGCAAGTTAAGGCTGAACACCAAGTCCCATCGGGATTGCTTCAACCAATCGAGATTCCCCAATGGAAGTGGGAGAGAGTTACCATGGACTTCGTTAGTGGGCTTCCTCTTACGCCTACTAAGAAGGACTCGATATGGGTGATAGTATACCGTTTGACCAAGACCGCACACTTTACCCCAGTGAGAGTGGACTATTCTCTTCAGAAGCTAGCCAAGTTATATGTGGTGGAGATCGTAAGGTTATATGGAGTACCGGTATCGATCATCTCCGACAGAGATCCAAGGTTTACGTCTCGGTTTTGGAGGGCACTTCACCAAGCTTTAGGCACCAAGTTGGACTTTACTACAGCTTTTCATCCACAATCCGATGCAGGCGACCGAAGCAGGTTATACAAGTGTTGGAGGATATGTTAAGGGGTTGTGTTATGGATTTTTGAGGAAGTTGGGAGGATTATTTGTCTTTAGTGAGTTCGCCTACAACAACGACTATCGAGGCTAGCATTCGGATGGCACCATATGAAGCATTGTATGGTTGGAAGTGTAGAACTCCTACTTGTTGGACCGAGTTAGGAGAACGTCGAGTTTTGGGCCCGGAGTTAGTGGCAGAAACTGAAGAGAAAGTTGAGTTAATTCGGGCACGGCTGAAAGAAGCCTCTGATAGGCAGAAGTCGTACGCAAACCTTAAGCGGAAGGAAATAGAGTTTGAAGTGGGAGATCAAGTATTTCTGAAGGTCTCACCGTGGAAGAAGGTAATGAGGTTCGGTCGCAAAGGGAAGCTAAGCCCAAGGTTTATAGGGCCCTATAGAGTTTTGAAGCGAGTTGGGCCAGTGGCATACCAGTTGGAGTTGCCGCTAGAGTTACAGTAGATGCACGATGTATTCCATGTGTCTATGTTACATCGTTACCGATCGGATCCGTCCCATGTGGTACCAATCGAAGAAGTGGAGCTAAGGCCAGACTTATCCTAAGAGGAAGAGCCGATTCGAATCTTGGAACGTGATGTGAAAGTACTACGAAGGAAGTCAGTGCCTCTAGTCAAAGTGTTATGGCGCAATCATGGATCGGAAGAAGCAGTGGAGTCTCGAAGAGACAATGCGACAAAGAATACCCTCAACTATTTTAGTTGGGAAATTTTGGGACGAAATTTTGTTAAGAGGGGTAGAATCAGTAACATCTCGACAGGGCCTATGCATTTTCGGTTTAAATGTACGAAGTGATATGTTTTAGGAATAAATTTCGAACATCTTTGGAAACCTAGAAATGCATGGAAATGGAAATGAACATTTTTTGGAAACTTGAACATTTTTGGAAACTGAACATTTTTGAAACTGAACATTTTTGGAAATGATTCAAAAATGGAAAGTGAACATTCTCGAAACTTGGAAATGTAAGAAAAATGGCAAATTCTGAGCCGATCGAAAATTTTAGGAAACTTAGAAATGAACGAGAAATGTCAAGTTTTAAAGTTTAAAATAGGAAATTAAGGCAATGTGGCCTTAAAAGTAAAAGTTGGTAAAATTTGACACACAAACAGGCTTGGAAAAGTGGCCTGAAGATGTCACTTAGGGCCTAGAGAAATGGCGCCACATGCAAGGTGTTGGGCCTGAGTTTGAGTCACTTGGGAAGCAAATAATGAAGGTTTTATTTTTGCTTCCAGAAGGCTGAGGTGGACGGCACTGGTTTCTAGAAAAGGAGGTGTTTTATTTTCATAAATATGTGAATAATAAGTGATAAATATAGGATTCTTTTTAATATGATTATTGAGGAGATAAATGATGGATTAAACACTTTTATTTTTAAATAAAAAGATAATATTATCATAAAGGAAGAGTGGTGGCCAAGGCAGGGACTCTTGGCCTAGTAATTTCGGCTAAAGGAGGAGAATTAAGGCTATTCTCTCATCTTTTCTAAGCTCTACCGAAAATTCCCTAGCAAAACTCTCTCTGCCGAATTTTCTTCTCCTCTTTTCTTCTTCTCTTTTCTTCATCTGTCAAGCCAAAACCCTTTTCTTTTGATCCCTGACTAAAACTCCATAGCCAAATCTCTGTGACTCTAGGCAAGGAAGCATTCGATTAAAGGCATTAAAGGTAAGGTTAAGCACTATTCAAATTCTTCTCTTTTCTATCTGCTGAAAGAGAAGGGTCTAATCTCTATTCCTGTTTTATGGCCGAATCTACAAGGGATCTATCAGGATTCTACAACTGTCGAATACAAGGAGGAATCTTTCAGGATTCAAGGATTTAAGGTAAGTAAACATTATGTATTCCGCCAAGGAAATCAGATCTGTTTCTTGTGATTTTCAGAGGTCAAACTAACCATGCTTAATGAATTTAGTGTTAGCCGATTTCAAGGAAAAGGATAACTAGCAATTTTTGGGACTTGATTTACAATCATCCAATTCGGCAACAAGTTAAGTAATACAAATCCTACTAGGATTTGGTTTTTAAGCCAAATAGGTTTGTTAATATGTTTTAATGATTGGCCGAATGTAGGAGTTAAAGATCGAGATCGATAGATCGTTCTTCGGGATTTCAAGGAATCTATTAAGCGAATCCGGTGTGTACCCATACTAACCTTCAATATGTTATATGGCAATTATTAATTATATGGTCATACATAAGAATGTGAATGTGGCTAAGTGCCCTAATGTGGTACAAAGGTACTCAGGTACGTTTCCTACTTCTGCTCGGATTACGAATATGTTATGTTTTTAACATGTGAATAACTAACATGAATGAGAATCCAGTAGGTTATGCATGCTATAAAATATATGGGGCATTTGGGTTATATGTGAAAGGGGAAGTGAAGGTGTTGACTTCGGTCTCACCATCTGAATATGGTGACTACGGTCACATAGTTTGAACATGGTAACTTCAGTTACATTATCTGAATTTGGTAACTTCGGTTACATTATCTGAACATGGTGTCTATTGACACAATTATCTGGTGGCTATGCCACGAAATTATATGGGCGATGAGCACGTCGACTGCAACGACTGCCTTCGATGGTGTGTAGCGGATGGAGGGTCGACTTAGTAGCCTGCGGTGTGGTGGCGGTGCACGGGTGTGTAGCGGATGGACAAATAGGCTTGAGTTTGGGTTGCATCATCATTTATTTGTGTATGAATATGAACTTGATATGAACATGTATGTTTGATTTGTTGAATGTTAGTATTGTGTGCACATTGAGTCTGTTGACTCACCCCATTGTGGGACTATTTTTCAGGTAATGAGCAATAATGGACCGGGTCGGCAGGAGCTAAAGGTGGCCATGCACAGCAAGAAAGGATTTTTATTATTTGGAACTGTCATTTTTACTAAGTATTTCAAGTTTCTAAGTTTGGGAATTTATTTGATGTAATAAGGCCGAAGAGGCCATAGTTTTATTTCGTTACTTTTATTTTCTTTTAACTACTATGTTATGACTTATTTTATATTTTAAGTTTAAGAAAAATTATTTCTTTAAAAGTAAACCCTAAATTGTTTTGTCACCTTAAATTAAATGGATTTCCAAATTAAACTAATGGGTTTCCAACCTAAGCCCAACCCAAATGGATATTCTTTTCTAAAAATTACACAAACTTTCTTTAAGTAACAAAGAATTTTGAAACTGATTTTCTTAAGGAACATACCAGATCTGGTCAAAGCTCGTGGGCTGGGTTTGGGGTGTTTCAAATCTGGCCTCAACTCCGCTTCCTCCACTGGCGCCACATGCGATGGATCTGACCGGTACCGACGTAACATCGAAATGTGAAATACATCATGCATCTGCTTCAATTCCGACGATAATTCCAACTGATACGCCACTGGCCCTACTCGCTTTACAACCCGATAAGGTCGTATAATCCTGGGACTTAGCTTACCCTTGCGTCCAAATCTCATCACCTTCTTCCACGGCGAAACCTTAAGAAACACTTGATCACCTACTACAAAGTTAATCTCGTTTTGTTTAAGATCCACATACGACTTCTGTCTATCAGATTCCTCCTTCAATCGTGCTCGAATCATTTTAACCTTCTCTTCCGACTCTGCCACTATCCCAGGCCCCAAAACATGACGTTCACCCAGTTCTGTCCAACAAGGCCGTCTGGTGCACAAAGCCTGATGTAACGCCCTCCAGAACCTCGACGTAAACCTAGGATCCCTATTCGATGTAATCGACACCGGCACTCCATGCAGCCTCACAATCTCTGTTACATACAACTTCGCCAACCTCTGCAAAGAGTAATCAACCCGAACAGGTATGAATAGAGCGGACTTAGTCAACCGATCCACTATCACCCATACTGAGTCCTTCTTAGTAGGCGTAAGAGGAAACCCACTAACGAAATCCATGGTGATTCTCTCCCACTTCCACTGTAGAATCTTCACTGGTTGCAGCAATCCTGATGGCACTTGGTGTTCAGATTTGACCTGCTGACACATCAAGCACTTCACCACAAATTCTGTCACTTCCCGCTTAAGACTAGGCCACCAAAACTGATCCCTCAAATCTCTATATAACTTACTTCCTCCAGGATGCATAGCATAAGGGCTACTATGCGATTCCCGAAGAATTCTCTGCCTTAACTCCTCATCTTTCGACATACAGACCCTACCATGGAAGCACAAAACCACGTCGTCATTCACACTGTAGTCCTCCACTCCTCCACTCTGAACCTGTACAAGCTTAGCACTCAGAACATCATCCACCAATTGTTTCTCCTTAACCTGACTTAACCATGTCGGCTTTACCTGTAACTCTGCTAACAGACTCCCGTCGTCATAGAGACTAAGATGCGCGAACATCGCCCTTAGATCCGATACCATTTTCTGACTTAGCGCATCCGCCACCACATTCGCTTTACCCGGGTGGTATTCGATTGAACAGTCGTAATCCTTCAGCAGTTCCATCCACCTTCACTGTCTCAAGTTCAACTCCTTCTGTGTCAGCAGATACTTCAAACTCTTATGGTCCGTGTAGATCACCGACTTCTCTACATATAAATAATGCCTCCACACCTTCAAAGCGAAGACTACTGCGGCTAACTCCAGATCATGCTTTGGATAGTTAACTTCATGCGATCTTAGCTGCCGAGACGCATAAGCAACAACTTTCCCTTCCTGTATTAGTACGCAGCCCAACCCAGTATGAGAAGCATCACAATATACCACAAAGTCCTTCCCTGCCTCAGGCTGAATCAAAACCGAAGCTTCAGTCAACACCTTCTTCAACCTCTCAAAACTCTCCTGCTGCTTATCTGCCCACACGAAAGGTACCTCCTTTCTCAATAATTTAAATGAGAGTTTGCTTTATATAGACGAGAACCCTTCTACAAATCTCCTGTAGTAACCTGCTTACCCTAAGAAACTGCGAACCTCTGCCACCGACCTAGGTGGTTTCCAGTCTAGCACTGCCTCAATCTTCCTAGGATCTACTCTTATCCCTTCCGCGGACACCACATGACCTAGAAAAGCAACCTCTCTTAGCCAAAATTCACACTTGCTAAATTTGGCGTACAACTTCTTTTCCCTTAAAACCTGCAGCACCACCCGAAGATGTGCATCGTGCTCCTCCTCCGACTTGGAATACACTAGGATGTCGTCTATAAACACAACGACGAACCGATCTAAGTAGGGTTGGAAAACCCGATTTATCATATCTATGAACGCAGCTGGGGCATTCATCAACCCGAACAGCATTACAAGGAATTCATAGTGTCCGTATTGAGTCCGAAAAGCTGTCTTATGGATATCCGCTTCCTTCACCTTCAGCTGGTGGTACCCCGACCTTAGATCAATCTTTGAAAACACCGCAGCCCCTTTTAGCTGATCAAACAAGTCGTCTATCCTCGGCAACGGATACTTGTTCTTGATCGTCAGCTTATTCAACTGGCGATAATCTATGTACATCCGCATAGATCCATCCTTCTTCCTTACAAACAAGACCGGCGCTCCCGATGGAGACACACTGGATCGTATAAACCCGCGATCTAGCAACTCTTGAATCTGAGCTTTAAGCTCCACCAACTCCTTTGGTGCCATCCTGTACGGAGCGATAGACACTGGCGCTGTACCTGGCAACAGGTTAATTCCAAACTCCACCTCACGATCCGGAGGCAATCCTGGAAGTTCTTCCGGAAAAACATCCACAAACTCTTTCACTGTCCTGACCTCCCCCACAGTTGTTTCCTTAGCATCCAAGGCACTAACGATCATCAGGAAAGCTAAGCACCCCTTCTTCACCATCTTTTCCGCTTTAAGAGCGGACACTACGTTAGACAGGTAGTCTCTCCTGTCACCTATCACCGTAACCTCATCGCCCTCGAGAGTCCTTACCGACATGCGTTTAGCAGCACAGTCCAGATTCGTACGATACCTTACTAGCCAATCCATCCCTAGGATCAGATCAAATTCTTCGAATGGCAGCTCCATCAAGTCAGCTGGAAACACTACCCCCTAAACTTCTAAAGGCACGTCTCTAAAGAGTTTATCTACCACTACAGATTGCCCTAAAGGACTAAGTACAGTCATCTTCCTAGAGACAATTTTAGAATTCACACCCAAAGTTCCAGACACCACACTAGCAATGTACGAATGAGTTGACCCAACATCAATTAAAGCCATAAAGGGTAACCCGTAAATAAGGAACGTACCAATGATAACATCTGGTGCATCTCCCTCTGCACGCCATTTGGCTGTATACACTAACCCTGGCTGCCTTGCATCTGAACTCCCAGCACCTCTGCTTGGTGCTCCACGACCTCGGCCAATGCCGTTTCCTCACGGTTCGGACCACGACCTCTCGACACCTGTTGACCACCCCTTCCTGGCTGCCCATACCCCAGACCTACTGTCCGAGCCCTATTCGGATCCTTAGGACAATTTTTAATCAAATGAGACTTAGACCCACACCTAAAACACTCTCGACTCCGTCCCTAGCACTCGCCAATATGAAACTTCCACACCGAGCACACGGGCGGTCCTGATTTCCAGCAGCTGGCATAGAAACACGAGCAGAATTTTCAACCCTCGGTCTTTTCTGAAAACCTTCAGAAGACCCTGATGATCCAAAACCTCTATTGTTCTGACCTCTGTCCTTATCTCTGTTCTGCCTCTCAGTCCGCTTGACTTCTTCGACTATTCGAGCTTTCTCTACCAAAGTAGCAAAGTCTCTCTCCTGATGAGGAGCTATCAATACTCGCAGCTCATCTCACAGTCCGTCCTCAAACCTCACACAGCGCTCGTAATCAGTAGCAACAATCCCTTTTGCATATCGACTTAGCCTTAAGAATTCTGCCTCATATTTCGCTACTGACTTACCCCCTTATACTAGGTTCAGAAACGCTTTTCTCTGCACGTCCACGTAACTAGCTCCGACATACTTTCCTTCAAACTTTACTTTAAAGTAACTCCAGTCTACTCGGTCTGCCGTAGTACCCTCTCTAACAGTGAGCCACCACTGGTAGGCTTCGTCTCGAAGTAAAGAAACAGCACCTTTCAGCTTTTCCTCAGCAGTACAGTCCAAATCGTCCATGATCCTTTCGACTGCCTCTAGCCAGTACTCTGCCACATTCGGAGCTACCCCTGAAACTCCCCTGAATAACTCAGCTCCATTCGCCCTAAGCCGCTCTGGCACTGATTTCCGAGCCCCAGCACCCATGTTCGCTCCTACAACTCTTTCCAAAACTTGCAGCATAGCCTGAGAAACTGCGTCATCTCCACCCGTCTGATCTTGATCCTCCACGCCCACCGTTGGCGGCGGTGGCACATCATTTTCTGACCCATGGCCAGACCCCACTGGTTCCGACACTGTCATTCTGCCCCTACCACGCCTACGTGCGTTACGACCACGTCCCCTAAAACTCATGTCTTACTATCACAATTTAATCTGATTTAAGAAATTTTATGCATTAGTCTTTTGTTCCACTGATTATCCGTGAACAATTTTATGTAAAAAAGTTTTAGTAGTAGTGCTTTCGATCAACCAAAGTTTTCATCTCAAGTTTACTACTCCAATTCAGAGGGTCACATTCATTCATCAACAACATCCACTACACTACTTTGGGCATTTTGTCCGTTCCCAACCCAGGGGTATTTTCGTAATTCATCCTACAAGGGTATTTTAGCAATAAATCGGGATTAATTCAAAAAATAAATAAATAAATCTTAACGAATCAAACGTATTTTAGAAATTTTAAAAATCGGGGTTACTTTGAAAATTTGTACAAATCAAAGGTATTTTTTTGGAAATTTTAGAAATTGGGGTTATTTTGGTAATTTTGTAAATCAGGGGTAGTTTAGTAAATTTCCAAACCGGGGTATTTTGGTCCTTTTCAAATCTTAAGGTAGTTTTTACAAAACTGTGTAGCTGGTTCCTTTCGGGTTTTAATTATCAGGTTAAGCCGGTGAATAAGTCCTCTTGGTTAAGGTGAACCGTCACTACGCACCAGGTAGGATTCTAGTGAAGAGGAGGTGAGTCACTAGGACTGCTTAAATACCAAGCTCCCACCAAATCCAATCCTAGACATGCGCACAACTGTTGCCACACCCTAACTCGGCAACTTACTCACAGGTTTGTTTGGTTGTACTTAAGTCTTATGTATTTTTGTGTTGGAGTAAGCTAGTCCTATGGTTCAATAGCTCCTAATCTACTAATCTACGATCCCATAATGCCCATAAAGTTTCACGTACCAATCACTTCAGTAGTTAGGGGTACTTACTTGGTAGACTTCGGGCTGGAGATACATGTGCCATGCCAGAATAAACCTGAAATAGTTCATGAAAGTCTATGTTTTTTTGAAAAGCCCATCTTTGAAAAATGTTTTTGGACCAAAAACCCTCAAAGCCGAGTTTTGAACTAGGCCCTGATATCAAATTGTAACACCCCAAACCCGGCCCAAACATCACGGCCGAATTTAGAATGCTACTAAGGAAAAAGTTTGAAAAGTGTTTGACATAAGGGTGAAAACATAATAATTTTTCGTCATTTATAAAACATTGTACCTTTGAAATTCTAAGTAAAATTTTATTATTACAAATGTCCGGATTTAAAACTTTAATATAAGTTTTTAAGATATAAATTGGTTCTAAAAATCATTTCCAGTTATTAGCTCAATAACAATTTAACTTCAAACCATAATAAAAGTTCCCAAATACTTTAAGTGGCCTTATTACAATAAAGATTTGCTCAAAAGTACTAAAAAAAATATAGAGTGCATAAAAAAAATAACAACATCTTCTGCATGGCCACCTCGTATCCACTCCAGCCCGGTCCAAGAATCATGTATTATCTGTATTATTTTTTTTGGAAAAATAGGGTAAGTCAAACCGACTCAGTGTGTAATTATTTCACATGTCTCCACAAGTGGGCTTGGCCCACATCCACACAGTCCACATATACAATCATGCAAAATGAATCCCAACCCAACCTAGTGTCCATCCGCTACACACCCCGCACTGCGCTGCACACTTTGTGGGATTACTAAATCACCCTCTAACTGCTACACACCTCCTTGGCAGACCTGCTGCCCAAGGTCGTGGCATAGCCACTGATCACCTAAGTAACCCCACATATCTGTATCCACAAGGTGACTCAAGGTCATCCTCAATCCACGGTGATGCACACAGCTATCATCCGTCCACGATGTGGCACATAGCCAACATCCCGCCTTGATGAAGCACATAGCCAACATCAAGCGACGATGTAGCTCAAAGCTAACATCAGTCCACGTACATAAATATGTACACCCTGTCCTTCATTAATCATATCCCAATCCCCATGCATATATAAGTATCATGACAAAATAACAGTATAATTCTAATAAGCATACATCACATGCTTTCCACAATTTCACACATATACCATGAATAGATTAATATCACAAAACACTGACCTGGTTAACCGATTACCCACCATGGGTAGCCACTATTTCAACCATTATTTCCAGCGACCACACACCATATACGCATATATATAACAACATATACAAACAACAGGAGAACAGTGCGATAACTACACACCTGCTTGGCATAGTCGACTAAATCCCAAAATCCAAAGCCTAACCGATTTGCACTCGAAACTTGCCGAAATCCTCCTACACAACCTTATGTTAGATTCGGCTCAACCCAAATGAACACATGAAATGGCCTTCGGCCCAATGATATTCCCTGCTTACCTTGATCACTCAAATCCCGAAAGATCTCTACTCCTTTAACGTTAGCCTACAAAAATCCCGATATCACCTTTCATGATTTCGGCCATAACAGAGAAAATGGAGTTAGACTTCTCGATTTGATATCTTAATGGAAAATAATTGAGACTCATCTAGAAAGAAACCTCTTACCACGATATTCAAAACCGATTGGAAGATTGATGGAAGATGAATGTTGACACCTCCCCTCTACAGGCTCTAGTAGATTCGGCCAAGGTTTCCCAACCAAGAGAGATTTGTTCGGCTTTCTAGAAGAGCAAAGAGGAAAAGAATTACGATTGGAAGATTTGGCCACAGAACAGAAGAGTGTATTCGGCTTAATGAAATCCAGTAAAACTGTGAAAACAGAAAGAGGGAATTGTGGTTGATGATGTTTCGGCAATGAGAAATGGTGAAGAAAAGATGACAGAAACTGTAATATCCCAGAATTATGGCTTATGCATTTGTGCTTAAATTATGTTAAATAGCATGTCTTATGTGTTATGAATGTGTTATGTGAATTTTTAGAACCTTAGAATGTAGGGAAGTGCCTTAGAAATTATTCGATTTTAAGTTTTAAAAGAGGAAGCTAAGCAGGGTGGCCTTAAGAGAAAATGTAGGGAAGATTTGACACACAAATAGGCTTGGTTAAGTGGCTTGGATGTGCCACTTAAGGTCTCTGGAAATGACGCCATATGCAGTGCAAGGAGGTCTTGAGTTCGAGCCACAAGGAAAGCAATAAGGGAATTTTTATTTTTGGCCATGGGAAGGTGATGGACGGCATGGGGAGACTTGATGGATGAGCTTTGGTTGTGAGAGGATTCTTTTAAAAATTCAGCTAAGGGGTAAAATAATTGTTATTTTAATTAATTTACTTTGTGTGGGTAAGATAAGAGATAAAATAGGAGAAAAACAAGGATGAGCTAATGTTTGAGTGTTAGCCAAATTCAAGGGAGGGGAGTAAGAGAGGCAATCGGTCATGCTAAAAGGGGTTAAGTGCCGAATTTCATTCTTTTTCTCATCTTTCTCTTTGAGCCGAAATTCTTCTACTTTCTCCTCCTCTTCTTTTCTTCTTTCAACATTAATTCTTGCACTCTTTTTCCCTATATGGCCGAATACTCCATTACCATTTGAGAACCTTAGCCGAACCCGTATAGCTTCCATTCTCTTCTCATTCTCTTTTCACCATTAAAGTGCCGAAATAGCATCTTAATTTTGGGATCTAGAAGCCAAATAATCAAAGTAACCACTGACCCTTAGTCGATTGTTCAAAGCCGAAAGTCCACTTCTTTGGCACTCTCTGAATCGATTTCTCTTGCCCATCTCCTTGTCGATTTTGTGAAGGTGGTGGATCATTTGTGGTTGGTCTTTCTTCTTTGGTAAGAAATCTTTTTGATGTCAAGTTATTCTTTTCTTCTCTGACTGTCGAAATCAATACTCTAATCGTTATTATTGTTCTTTGGTCGAAACTATGGAAAAGGTTTCGAGATTTGCCTATTGTCGACTACAAGGAAGGATCTTTCGGCACTTTCTTCGGGAGTTCAAAGATCTAAGGTAAGCCACAAGTGGTATTCGGCCAAGGGCCATTTTTATGGATTTTGTACAAAACGTTGACCCTAGTATGTACCATGTAGGATTTCGGCACCCTCATAGCCAAGTGACAATTTTTGAGAACTAAGATTCACTAGGTAAGTGAATCCGATATTCGGCCAAGGCCTTATTTAGCAACTTAGATCCGTTCCTTATGATTTTCAGAAGCCGAACTAACCAAGCCTAATGATTTAGTGCTAGTCGATTTCAAGAAAGGAATACTACAAATTTCGGGCTTTGATTATTAATCAAATCGGCGAACAAGGTAAGGATTTGGTTAAATTAATCCTTCGGGATTTGGTTTTATAGCCGAATGGCTTTGGACTAACATGTTAGGGTTGGCCGAATGTAGGGATTAAGATCTAGAACATTAGATCGGGATATTCGGGATTTCAGTGAAGCATTAAGTAAATTAGGTGTGTACCCCACACTATCTCTTAATAGATTTAAGGCAGTAAACTTAATAAATATATATGTTTATATTAATGTGAATGTGGCCAAGGGTACCATGCAATGGTACAAAGTACTCAGGTACGTTTCCTACTCCTACTAGGATTATAATGTGATTTGTTATAGCATATGTGAAATTATAAGAATGTGAAATAAAGAATGGGACATAATCTGTGCATGATATGTATGACATGGGCATATGGGTTATTATGAAAGGGGAAGTGAATGTGGTGACTTCGGTCACAGTATCTGAATGTGGTGACCTCGGTCACAGTATCTGAATATGGTGTCTCTTGACACAAAATGTTATCTGGTGGCTATGCCACAATATATAAGGGCGATGAGCATGCCGACTGCAGTGACTGCCTTCGATGGTGTGTAGCGGATGGAGGGTTGACTTAGGAGTCCCCATGGTGTGCAGGTTGGTACGGGTGATGTGTAGCGGATGGCATCTAGGTTTTGGGTTCGGGTTTGCATCATTTTTTTATTCTGCTAAATGTATTTGAATGGATTGTTATGCCTAAATTGTTGGACTTAGTGTTGGTTGTACACACTGAGTCTATATGACTCACCCCGTTGTGGGAATATTTTTCAGGTGATGATCAATGATGGACCGGGTCGGCAGGAACTTGATGGTGGCCATGCTCAATTCGGGATTTTATTTAATTTGGACTTTTTATATTTTAAGTATTTTTTTTCTTGAAGTTATTTTGGGTTTCTTTTTGGATGTAATAAGGCCACTGATATGATACTATTTATGCATGCTTTCTAAATTATTTATTATGTTACGAATTTTTATCAAACTAAAGATTAAGTAAATTGTTTTTTTTAAAACCCTCAAATGTTTCGTCACCTAAAACAAATGATTTCCAATCACGATGGTAAACTCTAAGAACTCGATTTTTACCTTAACATGTAAGTTCGAAATTCAATAGTAAAGTTTAATTAAACCTAGTTTTCAAATAAATAAACTTGTTTTCAACCCGAGCCCAACACAAATTAAAATTTCTTTCAAAACCATCTGAATTTTCAAAAGTATTCAAAAAGTTTTGAGCCGTTTTTACTCAAGGAACATACCAGATCCGGTCAAGGCTCGTGGGCCGGGTTTAGGGTGTTTTAGCTTGGTATCAGAGCCCAGTTTTAAACTCTCGACCTTAGGTTTAAAGCCCATAACATTTTTAAAATAAGGCCCAAACAAGTTTTGAGAAAACTTTTATGAAAAGAGTAGGTTTTCTGGCATGGCACCTAAGTCTCCGACCCGAAGTCCACCAGGTAAGTACCCCTATTCATTTGTGTGATTTATAGTATGAACTGTAGAAGGGTAGAAATGGAACGTAGAATAGTATGATAGGTACTTGAATCCTAGGACTAGTTTACCCCAATAATTACATAAGACTTAATGCCTAAGTAAACAAACCTGTGGCTAAGTCGCCGAGTTAGGGTGTGGCAACCTTTGTGCGCATGTTTAGGATTGGATCCGGAAGAGCCTGGTACTTAAGCAGTCCTAGTGATTCACCTCCTCTTCGCTAGAATCCTACCTGGTGCGTAGCTTCGGTTCACCCTAACCAAGAGGACTTACTCACGGGCTAAACCTAATAATTAAAACCCAAAAGGGACTAGCCGTATTTTCATGGAAACCCTAGTTTTAAAATCACCAAATTACCCCTTTAAATTATAGCAAAACTCAGTTTGAAAATTTTCCAAAATATTTCTGACTTACAAAATTACCTAAATGCCCCTAGTTTGTAAAATTACTAAAATGCCCCTGGTTTCTAAAATTGCCATGGTACCCCGATTTCAACATATTTTTTGATTTTGAAAAAATGTCCAAAAATCTTATCTTTGCAAAATACCAAGACACCTTGATTTGAAAAATTTACAAAATTACCCCTGTTTTACAAAATTACCAAAATGACCCCCAATTACCAAAATTTTTCCAACAACACCGATTTGGGAAATAAATTCTCAAAAGAACCCCCAAGTTTTGCAAACCTTGAAATACTTTTGATTTATAAGGATTTTTGGAAGTTACCCCAGTTTATTACCAAAATACCCCTGGGATAGGAATAAGACAAAGATGTTAGGGTAATGAATGTGTGTGCTAGGTACTACTGAATAAATGTTTGGATGAATGTGCTTCTCTGAATTAGGATAGAGAACTTGAAACTTTGATTGATCGAAAGAACTACTCATAAACTTCTTTCATAAAAATTTCTTCGCGGATAATCAGTGGAACATATACTAATGCATAAAAATTTCTTAATCAGATTAAAGCACGATAGTAGAAATGAGCTCTAGGGCACGTGGTCGTAACGTGCGAGGACGTGGTCGAGGTCGAATGACCGTGTCGGAACCCGTTAGGTCGGGTCATGGATCTGAGAATGAAGTACCACCACCACCACCTCCAATCATGGTACCTTGAGCAGCAAGATCGGATCGGAGGCGATCTTTGTATCGCAGTCGTCTTTGTGAGTTTTGAATATGTTGGCTGCTGCTGGAGGGAATATGGGCGCTTGGAAGTTTGTACCCAAGCGACTCCGAGCCAACAGAGCTGAGGTGTTCTGTGGCGTATCTGGTGTGGCATCCAGTACTGCTGAGTATTGGTTGCAAGCAACCGAACGCATTATGGATGAGCTGGATCTGACTCCTGAGGAGAAACTAAAAGGGATAGTGGCACTGCTACGCGATGAAGCGTATCAGTGGTGGCTCACAGTTCGGGATGGTGCCACAGCTGAGAATCTGACCTGGGAGTATGTTAAGGCGGCGTATCAGAAGAAGTATGTCGGCACGCGTTATACTGATGCGCAGAGGAAGGCATTTTTGGGGCTGGTTCAAGGGAATAAGTTTGTGGAAGAGTACGAAGCTGAATTTCTAAGATTGAGCTGGTATGCTCGAGGAGTAGTAGCTACGGAGCATGAGCGATGTGTCCGGTTTGAGGACGGACTAAGGGACGATTTGAGGTTGTTAATAGCGCCACATCAGGAGCGGGAGTTTTCTGCGTTAGTAGAGAAGGCTAAAGTGGCTGAAGGGATTAAGGATTCAGTGAGGCAGAATACGAACATGAATAGGCCAAAGAGAGGTTTTGGGCCGTCAGGATCATCTGGGAATGTTCAAAAAAGGCCTAGAGTTGATGGGCCACGAGGTCAGCAAGCTGCTACAAGAGGGCAGTATCGTACTTGTGATCAGTGTGGGAAGAAGCACTTAGGTGAGTGTTGGAAAAAGACGGGAGGATGCTTTAAGTATGGGTCCAAGGATCATATGATTAAGGACTGTCCTATGAAACCAGATGGGAATCGACCAGCAGCTCAGAGTGTTAATCAGACTGGTAGAGGTGGACAGCAGCCTCAGCGAGGTCGTGGTCCAAATGGCCGAGGTAATGGTACCGGCAGAGGACGTGGAACACCGGGCAGAGGTGTTGCTAATACTGAGACAAGGCAGCTGGGCCTAGTGTACGCGGTTCGCCGGAGAGAGGATGGAGACGCACCGGATGTCATAATCGGTACGTTCCTTGTATTTGGTAAACCTTATGTTGCTCTGATTGATGTGGGCTCGACCCATTCCTATGTTGCATGTAGTGTAGTGGAAACACTAGGCATAGCCTCTGAACTTTCTGCTAGGGAGATGACTGTAGTAAGCCCACTAGGTCAAACTGTAGTGGTGAATAAGATCTTTCGGAATGTACCTTTAAAAATTCAAGGCGTAGTATTTTCTGCCGACTTGATGGAACTTCCCTTCGGAGAGTTTGATCTCATACTTGGCATGGACTGGTTAGTGGAACATCGGGCTGTATTGGATTGTGCAGCTAAGCGGATGGAATTAAGGACCCCGGAGGATGGGGTGGTAATCATGATAGGAGAGAGAAGAAACTACTTATCTAACATAGTTTCTGCTCTTAAGGCTGTAAAGATGATTCGGAAAGGGTACAAGGCTTTCTTGACTTTCGTTAGTGCGTTGGATGCAAAGGAAGAAGGTGTTAGTAGGGTTAGAACTATAAGGGATTTTGAAGATGTGTTTTCGGAGGAATTACCTGGAATACCCCCAGATAGAGAAGTGGAGTTCAGAATTGACTTGCTATCGGGAACAGCTCTTGTGTCAATTGCCCCATATAGAATGGCACCAAAGGAGTTGGTGGAGCTCAAGGCTCAAATCCAGGAGTTGCTTGATCGTGGGTTTATCCGACCCAGTGTGTCTCCATAGGGAGCACCGGTCCTGTTTGTGAAGAAGAAGGACGGAACTATGCGTATGTGCATAGATTATCGTCAGTTGAATAAGCTGACCATCAAGAACAAGTATCCCTTGCCAAGGATAGATGACTTGTTCGATCAGCTTAAGGGGGCTACAGTTTTCTCAAAGATCGACTTAAGGTCGGGATATCATTAGTTGAAGGTGAAGGAAGCAGATATCCATAAGACAGCCTTTAGGACAAGGTACGGCCATTATGAGTTTTTAGTAATGCCGTTTGGATTGACGAATGCCCAGCCGCGTTTATGGATATGATGAACTGGGTTTTTCAACCCTACTTGGATAAGTTCGTCGTTGTGTTCATCGACGACATCCTAGTGTACTCCAAGTCTGAAGAGGAGAATGATGAGCATCTCCGGATTGTGTTGCAAGTGTTAAGGGGAGAAGAAGCTCATGCCAAATTCAGCAAGTGTGAATTTTGGTTTGAAGAAGTTGCGTTTTTGGGACATGTGGTATCCATGAAGGAATAAGGGTGGATCCTAGGAAGATTGAGGCAAGACTAGATTGAAACCACCTAAGTGCGTGTGATGAGATTCGTAGTTTCTTGGGATTGGCGAGCTACTGAGAAGGTTTGTGGAAGGGTTTTCATCAATAGCCGCACCTCTGACGAAGTTGCTGAGGAAGGAAGTACCTTTCGTATGGACAGATAAGCAGCAGTAGAGCTTTGAGAAGCTTAAGAGGGTTTTGACTGAGGCTCCGGTCTTGATCCAGCCGGAGGCAGGAAAGGACTTCGTGGTGTATCGTGACGCTTCTCATACAGGATTGGGATGCGTGTTAATGCAAGACGGGAAAGTAGTCGCGTATGCGTCTCGGCAATGAAGGCCACATGAGGTTAACTACCCGACTCACGATTTGGAATTGGCGGCAGTGGTCTTTGCTCTTAAGGTGTGGAGGCACTATCTTTATGGCGAAAAGTCAGTAATCTACACAGACCACAAGAGTCTTAAGTATCTGTTGACTCAAAAGGAATTAAACTTGAGACAGTGAAGGTGGGTGGAATTATTGAAGGACTACGATTGTTCCATTGAATATCATCCGGGCAAGGCGAATGTACTAGCGGATGCCCTAAGTCAGAAGGTAGTGTCAGATCTGAGGGCAATGTTTGCGCATCTGTGTTTGTATGACAATGGAAGTCTGCTGGCAGAGTTGCAAGTCAAGCCGACGTGGTTGAATGAGGTAAAAGAGAGTCAGTGGGCAGATGAGGATTTAAGTGCTAAGATGCGACAAATTCAGAATGGTGGTTTAGAGGATTACAGTATGTCCAGTGAAGGAGTGTTGTATTTCAAAGGCAAGGTTTGTATGCCTAAGAATAAGGAGTTAAGGTTGAAGATCCTTCAGGAATCGCATAGTAGCCCTTATGCTATGCATCCCGGAGGTACTAAGTTGTACAGAGATCTAAGAGAACAGTTTTGGTGGCCTGGTCTGAAGAGGGAAGTTACGGAGTTTGTCAGCAAATGCTTAACGTGTCAGCAAGTTAAGGCTGAACACCAAGTTCCATCGGGATTACTTCAGCCAATCAAGATTCCACAGTGGAAGTGGGAGAGAATTACCATGGACTTCGTTAGTGGGCTTCCTCTTACGCCTACTAAGAAGGACTCGGTATGGGTAATAGTGGATTGGTTGATAAAGTCCGCGCATTTCTTACCGGTGCGAGTTGATTATTCTTTGCAAAAGTTGGCAAAGTTATATGTGGCAGAAATTGTGAGGTTGCATGGAGTTCCAGTATCAATTATCTCCGATAGAGATCCAAGGTTTATGTCTCGATTTTGGAAGGCGCTACATCAAGCTTTAGGCACTAAATTGGATTTTACTACTGCTTTTCATCCACAGTCGGACAGGCAATCTGAACGGGTAATCCAAGTGTTAGAGGATATGTTAAGAGGCTATGTGATGGATTTCAGAGGAAGTTGGGAGGACTATTTGCCTTTAGCAGAGTTTGCCTACAACAACAGCTATCAGGCTAGTATTCGGATGGCACCGTATGAAGCGTTGTATGGACAGCAGTGTCGCACTCCTACGTGTTGGACTGAATTAGGGGAACGTCGAGTTTTGGGTCCAGAGATTGTGGCAGAGTCTGAGGAAAAGGTTGACGTAATTCGGGCACGGTTGAAGGAAGCATCTGATAGGCAAAAATCGTACGCGGATTTGAAACGGAAGGAGATAGAATTTGCTGTGGGAGATCAAGTGTTCCTTAAGGTTTCGCCATGGAAGAAAGTGATGAGGTTTGGTTGCAAAGGGAAGTTAAGTCCAAGGTTTATAGGACCATATTGGGTATTGAAGCGAGTTGGACCAGTGGCATACCGGTTAGAGTTGCCTTCGGAATTGAAGCAGATGCACGACATATTTCATGTTTCTATGCTACGTCGTTATCGATCGGATCCATATCATGTAGTTCCGGTTGAAGAGGTGGAGCTAAGGCCAGATCTATCCTACGAAGAAGAGCCGATACAGATCTTGGAACGAGATGTGAAAGTGTTACGGAGGAAGTCAGTTCCTCTAGTCAAAGTGCTATAGCGAAATCATGGATCGGAGGAAGCTTCGTGGGAGCCGGAGGAAGCAATGTGACAACAATATCTTCACTTATTTCAGTCAGGTAATTTCGAGGATGAAAATATTTTAAGGGGGTAGAACTGTAATATCCCAGAATTATGGCTTATGCATTTGTGCTTAAATTATGTGAAATAGCATGTCTTATGTGTTATGAATGTGTTATGTGAATTTTTAGAACCTCAGAATGTAGGGAAATGCCTTAGAAATTATTCGATTTTAAGTTTTAAAAGAGGAAGCTAAGCAGGGTGGCCTTAAGAGAAAATGTAGGGAAGATTTGACACACAAATAGGCTTGGTTAAGTGGCTTGGAGGTGCCACTTAGCAATAAGGGAATTTTTATTTTTGGCCATGGGAAGGTGATGGACGGCATGGGGAGACTTGATGGATGAGCTTTGGTTGTGATAGGATTCTTTTAAAAATTCGGCTAAGGGGTAAGATAATTGTTGATTTAATTAATTTATTTTGTGTGGGTAAGATAAGAGATAAAATAGGAGAAAAACAAGGATGAGCTAATGTTTGAGTGTTAGCCGAATTCAAGGGAGGGGAGTAAGAGAGGCAATCGGTCATGCTAAAGGGGGTTAAGTGTCAAATTTCATTCTTTTTCTCATCTTTCTCTTTGAGCTGAAATTCTTCTACTTTCTCCTCCTCTTCTTTTCTTCTTTCAATATTAATTCTTGCACTCTTTTTCCTTATATTGCCGAATACTCCATTACCATTTGAGAACCTTAGCCGAACCCTTATAGCTTTCATTCTCTTCTCATTCTCTTTTCACCATTAAAGTGCCGAAACAGCATCTTAATTTTAGGATCTAGAAGCTGAATAATCAAAGTAACCACTGACCCTTAGTCGATTGTTCAAAGCTGAAAGTCCACTTTTTTGGCACTCTCTGAATCGATTTCTCCTGCCCATCTCCTTGTCGATTTTGTGAAGGTGGTGGATCATTTGTGGTTGGTCTTTCTTCTTTGGTAAGAAATCTCTTTGATGTCAAGTTATTCTTTTCTTCTCTGACTGTCGAAATCAATACTCTAATCGTTATTATTGTTCTTTTGTCGAAACTATGGAAAAGGTTTCGGGATTTGCCTATTGTCGACTACAAGGAAGGATCTTTCGGGACTTTCTTTGGGATTTCAAAGATCTAAGGTAAGCCACAAGTGGTATTCGGCCAAGGGCCATTTTTATGAATTTTGTACAAAATGTTGACCCTAGTATGTACCATGTAGGATTTCGGCATCCTCATAGCCAAGTGACAATTTTCGGGAACTAAGATTCAC